>VXBH01000971.1:465637-551981 GCA_013400035.1 Rynchops niger
GCTGTTTTCAAAGTTTTTCGGCTAAACCATCAACTTTTGGGAATGCTGAGGCTAGAGATAGGAATTTTTGAAGAGGAGGCATTTGGAGAAGTTTAGGTCTAGTCAAATTGAAAATCCAAGTGGAGAGGAACATGCTGGTGAAGGTAAAATGTAGTCAAGTGCTCATTCCATGTGGAAGTATGTCACTGAAAGGGCTGCATTACTTTCTGCGGTGACTTTTTCTAAAGGCTGACAAAATCAGCTATCTCATCTGTTGCACTCAAAAAAAAAAGTTTTCAAATTATTTTAATCAAAGACTGTTAATTTACCCATGTCAGACGAATGGAGTTCCAAGGCTATGCATATAGTCCTGCTGTATTCACTGCAGTCTGAAATTACTTTTCTGATTTTTCTTGGGTTCTGCTAAACATACCTCTGCTTTAGGCACGTTAGTTAAGGGGGAGAGTACAGCAGCTCTAGCCTGAGTGTGTGGGGCTATGTACGATGCCTAACTGAAAAGCAAGGGTGACATTTGCATTCACTAAAACTGAAAAACAATTAGCTGTGACTGGGGACAATTTTCAGGCAATTAAAACCCAAGCTCATACATTTTTATGGCTATGCAATCTCATAATTTTCAGCTAAATTAAGACAGCGAGCAAGTCTAAACTGTACTTCCCTTGTATGCCAATAATAACAAATGAGAGGCGTCTGCAGAGGATGAGTTTGGCTATGTCTCCTGTAGCATTTTCGTACATTTAAAATATATGATAGCCTGAATACCCTCTGTGCTCCTCGGTTTTATTTTTATCTGTAGTACCACTTAATGGGCTATTAGAAATTAAATTCCTAGACAGTCCCACTGGCTGCTCTCCATTGCAGGATATTACTGCAATACTGATTGCTGCAGAAATAGCTAGAACGCATATTTTTGGTTTTAAATGTTACATTGAAAAGATCAGCCACTTGGTTTTTCTTCAAAAATGTACCTTCTTGCATCTCTTCTCTGAATAGTACTACTGAATGGCAGTGATACAGCGTTGATTTATATGGCAGTGTTTGCAGTTGTCTGCATTAGTGGCATTCTAAATAGCATCCTTTAGGATGAAACTTAACAATGCAATAAATATAACATATCTAACTAATCTGATGATACTGACACTGTTTAGAAATGAAATGTAGACAGTAGCTTCAGCCATTATATGAAATTTACCCCAATTACTTGGTCTGATTGCATTTGCAAGCAAAATCCACTGATGAAGGTGATCCCTTGGCTCTAGTAGTCCTATTTTTCCTCCCCTTTCTGCTTTTGCTGACATGGGGGTACTTCATCTTCTTAACGACCAAGACAGGCTGCTGCTCCAATGGACTCTGAATAATTTTCATTTAATCTTCAATATACTATAAGCTACAGAAGTATTACATTGAAATCTAAACAAGATGGCTTAAATGCAAGCTTCTTTTTAAAAGCAAGTAGTCAGTATCTGACATTTGGGACATTGTTTCCATTATTCATTGGAATAATAGGAATTTTTCTTATGCTGGACCTGAATTGTCTGATAAGAGTGTGTTCTTCAATGTAAGGTTGTGCCCTGCTGTAAGAGACGAGGGCATTAAGGTAACATTTCTAGAATTATGGGAATGTACAGTATAAAATAGGTCTTTAAATTGTCATTTTAAGATGATTAGCTTGTAGCCATAGGACTTACAAGTCTTATTTAGGACAACTGATTTTCAGAAGTGGCAGTGTATTTTGCCTGTAGTGATATTAATCCTCCATGCTGAATGCTCTCGATGGGTTTTTGAGTTTGGTGGATGTTGCAAGTTGAGGCTTCAAAAAAGAAACTACCTGATTTTCCTGCCGGGCCAGAGGAGGAGATGTTTTGGCTCTTGTTTTATGTTTCAGAGTATCTTGATGTGACCTGCACCTGCATGTTGTGTTATGTAGAACATCTGTTCAAGAGCTTGATTGTTTGTGTAGTTGGGAAGGCTTCTGGATGTTAAAAATAAATAAAACCACGCTGGTGTAGGAGTACCTGGGAAGTGTTTTTAGTTAGTCTCCATGATCGAGTTCCTGTTAATAAACTGGTGAAAGTTCATTTTGTCCAGGAGTCCAAAACTATGAACCTTGCTTAGAAAAGGGAGCAAGAAAGAGAAGAAGCATGGATACTATGTCTTTAGTTACTCAAAACTAATACAGATGTGTCCATAAGTGCCTGCTGAATAAAACTCAAGTATTGGTGAAACTAAGTATGCTTTAAAATTATTTGGAGTTCAGTAAGTCTGGTTAAATTGTCATATGAAATAATTTTAGACATGAATCCGAAAGATCTGTTAAGTGTTGATAGTTTTATTAAAATGGTAGTGCAATTCTGAAAATGAAAGTATAATGATGATCAAAAGCTGGTAAGATCCAGAATTTGTTTGGTCTGATTGCTTTTCTTTTTTTTTTTTTTTATAATAGTGATCACATGGAAAATATTTGTGGCTACTTAATGAAATATACCAATCTTGTCACTGGTTGGCAATATCGGTAAGTCTTTTATGATGCTTTTTAGTAATGCTGGTCTTTGCAGCATTTAAATGAACGTGTTTCAGATTTTTTTAAGAATACTTGTATTTCTCTTTTTCTATTAAGCAAACTTTATGGAAGAGTCTTATGCTTTTCTTAATATAGGTTAAGTTAATCTGTAGATGAATTGTATTAAGATGTGAATCAGAAAAAATGGATAGGTAGCATGAAGCAGTTAACTCATTTGATGGTTTATAACTATGCTTGTATGTGTAAAAAGCATGTACAGCATTATTTTTTTCCTTTTCCATTAAAAATGTTATCTTTGTTTTTTCTCCTGAGTGTTCAGATTTATGCCAAATCATGCCATCATTTAAAAAAAAAATAATTAAGACTTCTTTACTGAAAATTCAGACCGAAGCAAGATTTTTTCCCTTTAGTTCTCCAGGATGTCTGTTCCCCCTTGAATAATTTGCTTTTCTTTGACAGGTAAACTCTCTGGTCAGGCTTCCTGATTGATGCTGTTCCTAGAGCAGTACAGTGCAACCCAATTACTATTGAAGAAACAAGTCCTTAGCATACCACAGTGGCCAAATTCCTGTGCTACTACTGGCATGTAGTGTGACTTGTGTCAATACACTTATTAAACTTTGTTGAATAGATGAAGCATAATGTCTACTTTAATTTTTTTTTTTAAATCTGGAATTGCTTCAGTTTCACAGTTTTATATCTTGACTGTTTTGTATCTGGGGCTATTTTACCCTTAATTTATATAGTTTAAGGATGTAGTAAGCCTTAGAGATTCAGGATATTCTTTTACTTCCCAAAAGTTTGCAATAGCACTCTTCTGTGGGCACAGCTATTCTGTTATGAAATAGCATCCCTGGTCTCTGAGGAGAAAATTGGTAAGAACTTAATTTTTGCGCAGTCTTGTTGGGGACATAATTCGTATGTTTTGGGGTTGTACTGACTCAATTCTTAAAGTCCCAACCCCATCTGTGCCAACTTGAAATGAAAGTTCTTGCCTTCTCCTTATGCTTGCCCTCCTCCCCACCAAAAAAACACCTGGAAAAGAATGAGGTGTTTTTATTTAATGTATCTGCTTTGTTATCATTGCAGATTTTTTGTTTTAAACAATGACGCTGGCCTGCTCGAGTACTTTGTGAATGAGCAGTCTAGACATCTAAAGCCCAGAGGTACCCTGCAGCTAGCTGGAGCTGTAATTTCACCCAGTGATGAAGACTCTCACACCTTTACAGTCAACGCTGCCAGTGGGGAGCAGTATAAACTAAGAGGTAGGACCTAGATTATTGGGCAGGGGATTCTTCCACTAGAGGACACTCCTGGCTCTCGCCTGTGGCTGCTCTGTAGGGTTTGGCAGCAGGTCCAAAGCAAGAGAAATTGTTTGGTAGACTGCACTGAGAGTTATACGTGAAACTTTCATCCCACTCTTCACTTAGGAACCGTCCTTCTTTATGAAGGGTTCCACACTTGGACTTTCGGAAAACCATTGAACTTAAGATGTGTAGAATGGGGTTTAACCTTCATGTATAGTGTCCTTAAACTGTACTGATTCATTGTTTTCTAAATCATTGTATGTAACAGTACAGCGTTGATGCTTGCACAGAGTTACATTATTCCTGATGTTCAATATGTTAGCCTTCTTGTGATGGTTATAGAAGACTATTGTCTGATTTTCCAGGCTATGGAAATGTGGGCTAATATCTCACAGTATTTCTTCCCTTGAAGACTTGCTGTCATTATCTAATTCAGGGCACTAGTCAAATGTCCTCATGACTCATGTCATTAATTTGAGGAAAATGTGTCATGTTGTTAGATTAAAATGTGTGTAAGGGGAGTTATTGTTTGTTGAAGCTATTTCTGAGTTAAAAAAATAAAAAAAAGTAGTACATGCCATTTCTGTTGAACTTTATTTAAGGTTATAGCTAATTGGTGGTCAGCTGAGCAAATTTTTGGTAAAAAATACTTTGTACTGTTAAAGTCTTCTGTCTGTTTTAAAGAATTAAGCAGACTTTCGCCAATACTTTGGAACGTCATAATCATTTTTGTTTGCTTTTATTAGCTACTGATGCTAAAGAACGGCAGCACTGGGTTAGCAGGCTACAGATATGCACACAGCATCACACAGAAGCTATTGGAAAGGTATTGTATGACTGATACTTTCATGGGCAAAAGTAATTTAGGCTGATGGTAGAAGTAGTTCCAAATACAACTATCCTGTTATCTAAGAGAAAGACTACAAAAGGGCCTGTGGTTGAGCTTGGCAATTACATTAAGAAAAATTTTTGAGTAATAGCTGACTTGTAATAGAAATATGCTTTAGGAATGACACAAAGTGAAATCAGTTTGCTGCTGAACAGCTGAATGGTCTTCCTTTCCAGTGGTTTTGCATTGTTTTTTTGTTTTTTTTTTTTTTAAAGGGTAAGGGTACAGGTCTTCAGTGTTAATTGAAACCCTTCCATTTGGGAGCTTTCCAGGTTTTTTTGGCCTTTTTTAAAAACCATTCAACATGCCACAAATACATTTAGGATGAATTCCCATGTCTGAGAAGCAGCTCCTCAACACTATATCTGAGGGTTGTTGCTTCCATTTGCTAACTATGTGTTGGTTGCAGATATACTGTGTTTTATAGAACCTCCTGATTACCATAACACCTGTTCTGATATCTAAATAAAACCTTGCTTTTAAAATAAGATCAACATTTTGTAGATGGCTTTGTTGTAAGAGATAAGCTCAATTAATAGTTCTAAATGACATCCCATTCTCTTAAACGTGAGCTTGATCCTTGCAGGATCTGTTGGAAGTCAGGTTATAGTACTGTTGCAGATCAAGGACCAATTTTCAAGTCAGAAGTGGTACGTATTGATCAATCACATTTCACAGATTGTTCGTAATTAGACTGTAAAACAGGTCAACTGCTAGCAGATAGTGCAAAATATTTAGCAGTTGCTACTAATACATTATTAAGGCTTTGTCATCTGTCCTTGCCCTATAAAAAAATCAAGGATTAAACTGTTCTGCTGTGTCTTTCAAATTAGAATATTTGCTGGTTATTAGGAATTAATTATAAACGTTTCTCTATATGCTTATTTATTCACTAGAACAACCCTCCTCTGAAATCTCGCAGCTTCTCCCTTGCATCCCAAGGAAGTGCCAGCTCTCCTGGTGTGCAAAGAAGACCCAGTCAAAATGCAGTTTCCTTTTTCAATGTTGGACATCACAGGTTATCAACTGGAAAAAGAGTTCCTATTATGCAGCCAGATCACCTTGTAGATGTTAGAGAGGTTTGTATGCCTTAAATTATCTAATAATCTTTTGAAAAAGCTGTCCTGTTACTTGTAGGATTGTAGAGAAACCTGTTATTCTTGATTGAACATATTGTCAATAATATGTCTGAAGCTATTATTGTTTAGTTGTGTGAGGATAAATTACTTGTCTTGCCTAATTGTGAAAGTATGTGATGTATATTTTATGACTTTTGTACTCCACAATAATATTCTGATGCTCAAGGTAGAATTTTGCATGTTCTCACCCTTGCAAGTCCTAGCACAAGTGCCAAGGGAATATCCTTAAGGCAGTATAATATCACGCATACTATGATGCAGTTGTATCATACACTGTTTTATTCCTGTGTTAAGCTACAGAAGAATCAACTAAGCTGTATGTCTATCTCCTAGGACTAAGGAGAAATTGGTCATGGTTGATGCTTAAGTATCCTAATACCACTTTCTAGCATGCTGATTTGTGTGGCCAAATTGTGTAGGGATGGATGTGATTTAAAAGAGAGTAAAATAAAATGAGCAATTTGGAACTATGCTTTTTTCACTATACATGCAGGTGTAGTATATTTTGGATAAACAAGAAATAGTTACCTTTTCATCTTGACTGCCAGAATGGACTGCCTACTGGTTGATTTAACTTGTGAATATTTACACTGTAGATCATGCAAATCTGAAGCTAATACTAAAGCAAAATTAACTGCTGAATTACAGACCTGTGTTACTTAGTAGTAATATTCATATTAATGAGTATTGTAATGTTAGTGTAATTAGTGTTGTGTAATACACTTCTTAGCAAAAATAAGTTTCTAATGGAGGGCTTTTAATCTAGGAAGTGTGAATCGAACTTGACAAACTGGGACAGAAGTGTGCTCTGTATTGTGGGTGTCATTAACCTTAAAATATGCAGCTGAGCACTATGGTAAATTCATCAGTGGGCAGCTGTAAATGGGTGTTGAAAATACTTTCCCTGGTATGGTATGCTGCCATTGTCATCATTCTTTGATTTAAATCAAGTCCTGTGGCATAATTATTCAGTAGGCTAGATGAGGTGACTGCCTCTATACCTTAGAATCTGTGTCTCTGCAGCAGGTTGTTCCTGCAGATGGCTTGCAAAAGGGTAGCTGCTGCCATTCTGTTTATATTCTCTAATAACAATAAAGTCTCCTATAGTGCTAATGCAAGGACATGTGAATTCCTGTCAGGTACCCAGGAAAACTTCATCCTGTGGCTTCTGTTTTTTATGAGCTGGTTCATCTGATTTATCCTCCGAGAGAGGTTTTTCTTTCAAATTCACTTTAAAATTGAAGCTATACAGCCTTTTAGTTTGATTTGTCAAGTTATGTCTTGTACCACACTAGCAAGAAGTTTATGATAACAATTACAACATATGGTAACCTTAAATATTATTGGCACTTCCCTACCTATTGCATGAAAATAGCAACAATACAGAATATGGCGTTAATATTTACAGAAGTCATGCTTATAGCTCTCTTAGCAGTTTTTATTTCTTTTATCTGTTATTATATTTTGGTGTTTGAGAAGCTATCCTCTTTAAGTGAGGTAACGTTTCAGAAAAGGCTTTTTAACTTTTTGACTTTTCAGATGGCAATGTGGCATTCAAAATTTGAGGGAGGAAAGCAGGGAGTGTGTGAGCTGCAGCACTGAAGCAGTGGCTTGCATCTTCTAATTGGGATTCTCACTGGGTGGGAAGTAAAGTGGAATGATTTTTCTTAGCATTGCAATGAGCACAGAAAACTATTCATGTTCTCTTTTGACTGTTGAGTTCGGTGACACAGTGTGATTATTTATCAACTTAAAATTTTTTTGGCCAGTACAGATGAAGGATCCTCAGTAATAGTAGCTTTTCTGAATGCCAAAGTCAGTTTGCTCACCTTTTTGAAGCTAAAGGGCTTGTTAGAGACAATGCCTACTTCTTATTTTTTATTTCTTTAGATATAGTTAAAAAAGGGCAGGTGCATGCCTGTTACACTTGAGCAGACACAGCTTCAGTATTTACAAATTCCGTTTGAGAAGCTGAAGGTAGAAAAGCTGCTCTTTCAAAGCACCTGCTGCACGATGATCTTTTTTAATTTTCCCATGAACCGCACTGTAGCTGCCGCTTCTGTCAGCCCCTTTCCCTTCTTCCCCTTGTTCTTGGCCGAAGACATGTCACGCTGCTGACTTGGATGCATTGTTAAACAGGAGATCTAAGAGGATCTTTATGCTGACTTGCACTAAATGCAGGTGTGTGTGTTTGCAAAGTGAGAACTATAGCCTGTGTATTTCTGATAGACTTTGAGGTTTTAATCGCAGTGCTTTTTCCTCTCCAAGCACTACTTCCTTTTTTTTCCTTTACAAATCCAAGTGTATAAGCAAGAAAAACTTAGGACTTCTCAAAGTATGTTATTTGAAAGGGGAGGTGTGCCTATTTGATCTTCGATGCTCAGTGCAACATGGCTTGTCCTGTTGTCTGGCCTGACCCTGGAATGAGGTGCTTGGGTGCTACCACATAGTAACTTATTAAGAGTGAAGATCACCAGAAGTGTTGCAGTGATTTGTCACCTAATAATCTGTGTCTTCTTTATAGTTTGGCTTTTTTTTAAATCTAGCAGAGTTTTTCAAAGTATTGAAAAAAAACTTGCACTCAAAGACTCATATCATGTTCATGACTGAAAATAGGACACATGTTCTGATAATTGATGTGTTTGCATAGGCAAGGCTATATAACCAAATGTTTTACTGTCTTTCTGCCCTGTCACTCTTGGGTCATACTAAGGCTGACTGCATAGTTAATTCCGCTTTGAAAGAGCCAATGCTGTGTAAACTCACACCATAGCATGCTGTGTAGCCAAGCCCTAAAATGTTCCAAATACCACATACTGTGGACTTGATGAGTACATATTGCCTAAGTATTTATTGCATAAAACCTTAAAAGCAGCTCCTGGAAGGGATTGCAGGCAAAGGTACTTAAAAAATATTTAAAAAAAAAAAAATAATCAGTAGGATACTGCTAGGATTGCTGAATTAAAAA
Source organism: Rynchops niger (assembly GCA_013400035.1). Lineage (NCBI taxonomy): Eukaryota > Metazoa > Chordata > Aves > Charadriiformes > Laridae > Rynchops > Rynchops niger. Next base: position 474,462 of record VXBH01000971.1, read on the forward strand.
ACTAAGTATTTAAACGCATGAATACATCTTAGATTCTTTAAAGAAATTCCTCTTCTGCTCTGCTAAATCAATCAGTTCTTACATTTAACTGTCAGAACATGTAATGATGGCAGAGTAGTGCTATCCAGTTACATTAACGCTGTTGTTGTACCTCCCCAGAAAAGGGATGCTAGCATGTGTAGAAGGTTTGCCTTATCCCCATGATTCAAAATCGGACAATATTTTGCTTTTATGAGTGCAAAAAAGGAAGTATTTCGGTTTTTGAAGACCACACTATGCTGCTTGACGGCTGGTGTGCTCCAGCACTATATCTCTTGCAGGCAAATGTGCTGTTGCAAGTTCTGTGATGTAGGGGTGCTCTGTGTCAGCAGGAAGGAGGAAAGAAGCTTGGGGGAGAAGAACAATGAAAAATCCTGCTGCTTTTTCTTCCCCTCCCACACAGTAAACAGTGAGATAGTGATCCTAAATGTGGTGGCAGTGCAGACAAATGAGAATCCTGTATCGTTTGAGCCAAACTGAGTGATAGAGGTATTTTCCTTTCCTTCTTGTAGGGAGTGAAAAGATCTTGATACCAATGGATAGTACCTCATAGATCCTCTTCCAGGCTGTGTGGAGCACAGAGCTTAATTATTCCTCACACAGCATGTGGGATGTTTTTCCCCCCCCTCGTCCCTATCAACCAAGCATGAAAGTGTTTGATATTTACTGTAGCAAGTATCACATTCAAATTCCTCTTTGCTTCTTTTTTGAAGTCACTTTGATATTCTTTTGCTTGTTAATAAGGCGCCATGTATTGCTGTAGGAGTTTCATCATGCATTCAATGACTCTTCAGTAGCTGCATCAAGGAAAAAAAGAGTACAGTTTAACTGTATACAATCTATTACCTTTGAGTTTCATTATTGTCATAAAATCATTTGGGATCATCTGTGTGCACAGCTAAATGTATACCACACAACACACCTTCATGACCTGATAAATGACTGTGTTGTTTGACAGATGATGTCTCAGGCTGAGGGCCAGCAGAGAGACTTGATCAGGAGCATAGAATGCCTTCCTGTCTCCGGTCACCTTACATCCTTGGATCAAGACCTATTAATGCTGAAAGCAACTTCCATGGCAACCATGAACTGCTTAAATGACTGTTTCCATATTCTCCAGTTACAACATGCTTCTCAACAAAAGGGATCCTTACCGGCAGGTGGGTATAGATGCTCACAAAGAGCAGAACCTTATAACAAATGCGAATCCTTTCCTTCTTGCAAAAATATTAGTTGCAGTAAATCCAGTTTCACATGGGTAGAGAAAACTGCTGGCTGCCTGGTTTCTTGCCAGTTTTTCTGGAGTCTGACTTGCTGGCGTTGGGTAGAACTCCCGTGTGTATTGTATTATTTATTTACTATTGTTTTTTCTATCAAGAAGTCTTGGCCAGCAGCTGTATAAATGTAATGTGTAGTTGTTGGGAGCCTCTCACAACAGAATAAAGTATATAAGGTACCCCAGCCAGAAGGCTGCCTTTGGGATGTAACTGGTGGCTCAGGAACAGTAATAGTGGAAGTTGACTCCTACGGCGTTGCGGATTCTAGGATAGGTGGCGTCCAGTACAGCTCTGTCAGATGTCATGGGGTTTTTTTACACACTAAATACCTATTATAAGCATTTACATGTGTGTAGCTTTCATTTCTAGTTGAGTGTTAAAATACAAAGCTTTACATGTGCACAGGTTATTATTAATACTGTTGATATATCAGCCTATGTTTTGGTATCCTTATTTTGAGTTAATGCCCTAGTCTAAGTATTGCATTCCATTCTGAGGCCAGAACAGACTTGTAAGCAAATGCAAATTGTTTAAAGGTCAAAAAAAAAAAATTTAAAAAATCTCTTTTCATAAACAACCAACTGCTCCAACAAACAAAAAAAACCAACCACAAACCCCACTGCTAACGGGTGTGGAACAACCTGCATTCACAGACAGCAGACAAATACGTTGCTACGTCTGCAAAATCGATCCCTTCCTGGGAGGTAGGTGCTTACCAGTATCATTCCACCTAGTTTCTGTGCAGTGTATGGAATGCCATGTGTGATTTCCTGTTCGTAAATTCTTTTGCATTTTACTGTGACTTTTTTTTCATATATTTACTTGGTGGCTTTTTGTGAGCAAAAAGCTTCTGAGTGTTCTCAAATGCTTCTCTTATACAACAGATAAGGTAGATATGGTATGTAACAAAGTACACTCATAAGTTTTCTCTTGCCTTATCTTTCCCATATTCCTGTCATATTTGTGGTACTTGCTTTGCCAGTGCATATTATTTCAGAGCTGTAATTAGTTTAGCTTTTAAGATGAAAAAAGGTGTTCTATAGAAGTATTAAAACTATATAAAAATACTTAGTGATTTTTAAATCATTACAGGCATTAAAAGAAAATATGTGAATAGGATGAATTAACTCTTTTGCTGTATTTCTGTTCAAAATTCCGTTTTAAAAATGAAAAACTGCATGGCACCTCTCCAAGTCTTTGAACTCCAAAGTTACACTGAAAGAAATTTTCCTATTCCCTGTGAATTTTTTCAACTGTTGACATGTAACTTTGAGGCGCACGTCAGAAGTCTTCTTGTTTTGGCATTTCTGTGTGTGTGCTGCTAAGGAGGATTTTTTGACCCATTACTGTATCTGGGGAGATAAGTAAGGCCTAATGAGCACCACTGTAATAATTTATGGAGATGATAGGTTTTTTTTTAATGAGTGCTTTTGTTGTTTAAGTTCTTAAACTACACAGAGAAAAGCTCAATTCATCTGACTGCTATTCAGTTGGTGTATCTGCCTGTTAATGGCCAAATCTAAACGCATGCTTGAAGATGTCCAAACCTTGAATATTTCTGGTGATATCGTAGAGTGAAGGATGGAGAGGGGAGGAGCAATAGATTGGATGATGCGTTACTGGAGCCAGAGTTGAAAACAGAGCTTTAAAAGAAATCGTATGCCTTTCTGCAGCCTCCCACTGGCGTGGTTTTTCTAGAGACACCATAATATGTTTGTTCCTTTCAAGGATTGTGAAGAATTTTTTTTTTTTTAAGTCTGTTTAGCTTAGATTTCCCCCCCGCCCCACTCAGGAGGGATACTTATCCTTCTGGTTCAACTGGTGGAGTCTTTTTGGTAGGCTTCAGAAGTTGATATAGGAGGGAAAAGGGTTGTGGCTTAATTCAAATGCTGCAGGAAACACTTTTATATTTATGTGTAGGAAAATATAAAATGATTCAGGGAAAAAATCTTGAATGCAGATTGTTCTATCTAATAAAATATATACAAGCAATATTTAATCTTCCTAGGATCATAAAGGCAGGTCAGCATACTTCAGCTAGATACAAGTGAGATGCAGCAAGGAGTGATGATGAAGATAAGACTTGTCTAACAGAACATGAATTTAAACATGAAGTGGAAGAAAGTGTTTTCAGGTTTGACAAAGTGGTACTTGACTGCTAAGAATGTGTTGGGCAACGGCTTGTCAGGCTTAAAAAAACAAGGATTAGAAACTATGCGAGAGTGACAGTTTGCTATAAATTTTGCAAAGAAAAAAAAAACCCCAGAAGAGAAAATACTGCCCAACTGCATCAAGATATACAGTAAATCACAAACTTAAAGATGAACAGGAAAGTTGCAGCTATTGACTTGAATTTAGGAAAAGTTAAAAGTGGTGAAATAATGTACTGAAATAAATTAAAAAAAAAGTATTTAATAATCAAAAAGGTGAATTGCAGTAGTTTGCAGTTCTTGAAGAAAATTGTTGAAAGTGAAGACTGTAGACTGAGAGGTCTGTGTTGAAGGAGAGGCAAAGTGCTGACAACTGTTTAAAAAAAAAAAAAAAGTGAAGACTTCTAGGGGAGGAGGAGATCACAAGTAAAGAGAATAGTTTGTGCTACCTAAAATAGTTGAGAAGAGTTTAGAATATGATCTTCTAGTTGAAGAGAAGTATTAGTGTGGCATTCTGTCCACTCATAAAGATTAAAACACAACTGGTAGCTCAAAACATTTAAAAAAAAAAAACCAACCCTCCTGGAAGATAGCAGCGAAAATTAAAGAGAACTTAAAAATAAATAAGGTTATTTTAGAACTAGCTGATAGGGAGTATGAAAGGGAGGCTACTTGTCAAATTCAACCTAATACAGAGGCAGTGAATGTAGATTAAATACAGCCTAGAACATACAATTAGAGATTAGTGGGTTGAAAGAGCTCAGAAAGCAGGTACTGTTCATGAAGAGGTTTTAAAGATGAGGAAAACCTTTTCAAAAAGGTGTGACAGGGACATTCTGAGCACCTTATTCTTTTACTTATTTGAAACTTCTGTTTAAATGGCTTAAATTTAAACTGCTGAGGTATTCTCATTTCTCACTATGTGATGGATCAATGGGTAATAGACTTGATGAAAATAAACTGTCTTGCTGGGGAAAAAGTTGTCTGGTCCCATTAGTAAAGCTGGAATTTATTCCTGCCCCAGTATTTTCCTGGTGGAAATGCTGCTGTTTACCTGAATTAAGCTTACTCTGCCTGTTGTGGCTGAGGATGTGACCTAGTTCCAGGTAATAGATGTCTGGAAATAAAGGATTGTGTATTATCTAGGAAAAGGCAAGAGCCGCCTTGGTGTAGGTTCCTAAGCACAGGAAGCTGCTGTGTGGTGGGAGAAATTCAGACTTCCTAATTTCTGCGTTTGCAACCCAGCCAAGATGGTTTGTCAGTTTGTGTATTCTTCAGTAAAAACTGATTGGAGTCACCTGTACCTTTATTAGCCTTTGAAAAAGAATGGAACATTTGTATTATTAATGAGGAACCTGATCTGTCCTGATAAATTAGCTGGGAGTAACTAGAGATGCTGGAATCTTTGAGTTGGGTAACAGCTTTCCAAGCCCTGCAGTGTTTTTTTTTTTTCTTTTGAGCAACTATTATTTATTCAGCAGTGTGAGCTTGCCTTCTTTGCAGCAGAGAAAAGACGAGTGCCCTCTCCAGAGAAAACACCGGCAACAAAACTTTTTCTGCTTTAGCTCCTTTTAGTCTAGAACTGAGCTGAGTTAGAAAAGCTGAGAAGTGGTGGGCTTTTTTTTTTTTTTAACTGGTTAAAACAAAATTGTAAGGGTTACTTAACATTCTTGTGGTACTGGGCTCTTCCTATAGTGTCTGGTTACACCTTTCATGACACCAACTAGTTTCTCCAGTCCAAGTTGCATGTATTACAGTTCACCAATCGCATTGTTTGTGCTAATGATCACTGAAGGTGGTGTCTCATTGCACCACCTTTGTTTAGAGGCTGCCGAAGGGATTGGCTGCAGGAGGAATTGGCTGCTTTCAGCTTATTCCTTAAAAAAAAAGAAAAAAAAAAAGCTCTCTCGTGAAAATTGCTATTTACTGACCTTCCGGAGGATGAGCAAGTTTCAGCGCAAACTTTCTTTTGCTTCAGGAACGACGATCAATTGGTTGGAACCGAAGGTATCTCTGGCAAACCACTTCAAAAATGGAGCAGCTCAGAATTTCCCAGCAGAGATAAACAAGCCAGCATCTGTCAGAGAAGAGCAGTCTGTTGTAGAGCCCTGCCAGCTAACAAGGGTAAGGTAATGTGAACATCCCATTTCTGTGAGGAATTATTTTGAGGAATATCTGTAAATGATTCAATCATAATATGGGAAAATGATTTAATGACAGTTCTTCTCACGCTTTTTGATTAGCTGTGTCGGAGGAAGACTGAGTGCAGTTGCAGTAAATGAAACTTTCTTTTTCAATACATTTCTTGCTATTTTCTGTAACTAGCTGTCAAGTGGAGGGAACTAATTGGGATGGTAATACAAGGTGGTGTTGCAGTATTCCCTTGTATTTTGATCTAAAACAACTGGAAAATGAGGTGCAAAAAACCTAACTGGAATTCATGACACTCTCAAAATGGGCCCAAGAAGTGCTGCCTAAGTAGATGAGAGACAAAATTGCTTGTCTCCAGCTATTAAATCTCTCTGTCTTTTCTAGCTCCTGCTGTGTCTGTTTTTCTTAATCTGAGCAACTCTCATCACTTGACTTCAGGATGGCTTAATGTATTTGAAATATAGCTACAGTCTGTATCATTATAACTGTCAAAATTGATTTGAAGTGCAAGATACTAAAGTAAAAAAACAGCGGGGATTATGGTAAAGAGCATGTTTTCCTAACTAAGCTAGAAAATCATAATTACATTCTTTTTATACTAGTTGGTTTCACACGGTTGTTTGGATGAGACTTCATCCCTGTGAAAAGATAATGTGCTGTTGTGTGTCTTTACAACAGCTCTGTGCTATCTTATAGCAAAATCAAAACAAAGGATTTTTTTAGTTGCTATAGCTTGTAGATTTTTTTTTAAATGGATATGAGTAGTTGCTACTAAGCTAGAAAAAGAAAAAAATGAAACAAACGAGGAGCTTTCAAATAAATTACTTAATTCCTTCCTCCTAATAATTGAGTTACAATTGAAGTGCTCAATGTATGTCACTTTATTTGGTACAGAACTACTCTTATCCTTTAGATATTTTCAGCTCCTTTAGTTATGCTAGCAGAACAGTGTAGCATCCTTGGGAAGGAGTCACCTATGTGGTACTGCAGTTTTCATCAGAGTTTGAGCTCTATGCGAGGGCTTGGCCCCCTGTGTTCGGTGGTTGAGTGTTCACAAATTTGCCTTGAGCTGGGCCAGGACAGAGGGGTTTGCTCAGGCAGTTGCGTATATCTGCCCTCCTGTGGCATTCAGTGCCTGTCCCCTCTACATCTGCCTCCCTCCAGCTGTTTGCTCCCGGAGGATGCTGCTCAGAGCCATAGGAATACCACCTTCCCTTCTGCCTGAAGCGTTTGACTTTGTGCTTGCGGGGGTGATGGTGGTTAAAATGGTGCTTGCAGGATGGTGGTTGTTAAAACTGCTAATATAATTTCTGCTAGTCTGTCTGGGTGCTTTAGTTATACTAACAGACAACCAGCGTGTGTACTGTGTGCATGTGTGGTGTTCTGGTGGTGTTTTTATAAAAGCACTCCAAGTTACTTTTCCTTTTTTCCTTTACTGTTACATACTGGCACTAGCAGCAATGTTGATAACGCTTGTGAAGAGTAGTTTGTAGATATGTTAATTGCTCGTCATCGGGCATGTCAGTAAGCAAGTAACTAGAATTACCATTTGCTACAGCCTTTGGAGTAATGATGGCAACACTGAAAAGCCTGAAGAAGCATGTTATTGAGGCGCCTGGAATTTCTGCTAGCATTTGCTTCACTATTTTTGTGTATGTGCTAGATGCTTGCCATTCTGTTAGCTCACAAAACTTAGAGGAAAACAGGTCATATTTGCTTTCAAGCTCCCGCCCCCCGCCCCGACCCATGTGAGAGATGGTGAGAAATCTTAACCTATATCTTCCAGACGAAATCTGCACTGAGTTATCTCAATATCCCTTTAAATTCTTCAGCTGGTGTCTGTCTTGGGAGTAGATTCCATTGTATAGCTCTCTGCAGGGGTTTGTTTAGGTCTTTTTTTTTTTCATACATGGACAGTTAAGTATAATATGAAGTCCTTTTTTTGGACGTTGTCTGGCCAGTCACATCTTTGAGCTGATATTTATGGCTTTTATTTTAGGAACCTGAAGAAATAAATCCAGATGAGGAGCTGGAGGATATCTGCGATGATAAAGAAGATGATCTAGGAGCAGTGGAAGAACAGCGCAGTGTTATCTTGCATCTCTTGTCTCAGCTGAAACTTGGCATGGACTTAACAAGAGTAAGTAACTGAAGTGTGAAGACTGGCTGCAGTAGAAGTGAAGTGCCACTTTAAACTCAACTCCTGCATTGAACTATATTGAGCTTAATATGAAATTGTGGCCTGTGGTAATTTCAGGTCCCAAGATCCGATGTCCCAGGTCATTGCAGGGTTTAAATGGAATGTGCTGAGGGAGTGGATTTTCTGTAATGGAACCGACCATACCGTTTCTGTTAGGTTCTCTTTTTGTTTTCTACTGTGTTATTGTTGGCTTTCCTATAATGGCCTGTTTTCTTCCCTCTGTTTGCAGCTTACTCTTTCCGTGCTGTTTTCTACAGCCTTCTCATATTTTTGTCTTTCTGATTTCCTTCCATGGTCGTCTTTCTCACTTGTTAATGCTTTTACATGCAACTTGCATAACCCTACATCTGTATTCATGCTACTTCAGAAAAGTTTTCTTTTGGTTTCCATTATCTGTCATCAGGTGTCTGTTTATGCCTTTTTTGTCCTATTCTTATTTCTGTGTTTGCTCACAGCTATAGCATACAGGAAAAATGTTATACTGGAGAGAAGTGGGTTTGTCGCTTCAGTGCAGATTTTAAAAGCAAGCAGCCTTGAAAAATTAATGCTCAATTGCTACTAGGCAATTTGGGTGTCAACTCTGGGAAAAAGGGCCTCTTCCCAGCTTATGTTCAATTAACTCTTGTAAAGACTTCTTAGCACAAGCACTAGACGCTTTTAAAGCAAAAATGTATTTTACACTGGCATGGAATGAGGAAAGGACTCTCTTGGAATTATGGATTATAATTATTTTTTTTCAAGCTATGTTTTTTGAGCACTAGCTCCTTGGCCACTAGGAACACTTGCATTGTGGAGCTTACATTTCACAATTTGGAAAAAAAAAAAGGTAGTATGAACAGGTCCTGCTGCCTGTGAGCCAAACTTAAACTGCTGCTGCTTAATCAGGATTCGTTAAGTCATTATTTCACTTATACTGAAGATTGGATTCGGTCTCTCTTTTTCCTCTTAGTTAGAATAAATTGTCAAGTCAGTCTCCCAATTGTGACTTTTGGCTGTGTGTAGAATTGTCTTTAATTCAGAGCAGGGAAAGCATTGAAATGTGACAAGCCTGACTTCAAAACAGGTCATGAAGTTGTTAGAAGCGCACTTAATGTAAATATCAGGATACTGAAATGAAAAGCCACCTTAATATTCCAGGTTGGTGTTGCAACAACATGGCAAGTGTATTCAGCCTGACTTTTGTGTATCTATTAAGAGTCTTATGTCTATGCTCTACCTCTTTGAATGCAGCTGGTTTAAATGGACTGTCTTGATCTCATCGTTGAGAAGCCCTGTGTTGCTCTTTACAACAGTTAGTAACATGAGGTTTGGTGCCACTACAGGGAAGAAAAAGACATGATACCCACAGCCTCTTACTCTACAGTATTGCTCTCGGCCCAGCAAAGGACAGGACTGCTGTTTTTCATAGTGGTAAATGTAACTGGGAAGGTATAAGGTCCCCTGCTCAGAGGTACAGGGTCAGCCAATACTATGTTATTTCTTATAGATGCTTGTCCTAGCTGCTGTGGCGAGAGAGGCTCTGCACGCTCACAGGAGCATTGTCATAGCTCGCCTGCTCTTCTCTCCATTAGACAAAACCTTTCCTAACCTCCTGACCTTCCTTGCTATACTTTGAGCTCCTTCCTGCTTGTTTTCTTCTCCACAGATGTGTGGAACACATTACCTCTTTGCAGGTCTCTTTTTTGTTTTTTGGGGGATGCTTGGTCCATTACAATCTCTTTAGTCCTAGTAGTACTTACTGGCCTTCTCTCCTCCTTAAATTGCTTTTCTGGGACCTCAGATCACTGTATTTTGCTCACATCTTAGAAGAGGGACAGGAAGGTTCAGTCTGAAAGTGTGGTGTCCAAAACAAGACAGAAGCCTCCACTGGAGAACTTCTCTTATAAAAATGCCTGTTTCTTTGTTTTACTTACTAGAGCTTTCTGGGTTTTCTTTTATTTCAGGTGGTTCTTCCCACTTTTATTTTAGAGAAGCGATCGCTGTTGGAGATGTACGCGGACTTCATGTCCCACCCAGATCTCTTCATTGCAATCACAAATGGCACTACCCCCGAGGAGAGGATGATCCGCTTTGTTGAGTATTATCTCACTTCATTTCACGAAGGTCGCAAAGGAGCTATTGCAAAGAAACCGTACAATCCAATCATTGGGGAAACGTTTCACTGCTCCTGGAGGATGCCAAAGAGCGATGTAGGCACCGATGCTGGCAGTAACTCCTCTGCTCACTCTGTCTCAGAGCCAGTAACTCTTCCTAAAGATCCGGAAGGCCAAAAAGAGCTGGACTACTATACAGTAAAATTTGTAGCCGAGCAAGTGTCCCACCATCCTCCTGTCTCAGGGTTTTACGCTGAATGTGTAGAGAGAAAGATGTGTGTCAATGCCCATGTCTGGACAAAAAGTAAATTCTTAGGAATGTCAATAGGAGTGACAATGGTTGGTGAGGGTAAGTGTAACTTCTGTCCTTTATTAATTTTATGAAGTTATTCAAATATTTGTATGAGGAAATTTGATGTTTTATGCCTCTGGCAGAAATACAAATGATTTCTGGTCACTAGTTTTCTTTCGGAGACTTCTCAAAAACATTTCCTTGCAGAGATGTCAGCTGCTATTGTGTGTTTTCAGGGATTTTTTTTAATGTACTTTTTTATTTTCGCTCTAATCCTTGTGATCTGCAAGCCTTTATGTACACTCATTCAGTGATTTCTTACTTTATTTTTTTTACTGTTTACAAAGTAGACGATACTACAAGTCCTCATTATAAACAGTGAGTTTTCATATGTGGAAAAATCTAGATAGATTTATGCTTTGCCAAAAATTGGGATTATATTTGGAAATAAAATTTTGACTTTTAAACCAAAGGGCAGTTACTGTAATGTAAACTGTTCAGGATCTGGGCATTCCAGGTACTCGCATGTAAACTGCATATCGGACAGGGGAATGAGCATGGCAGGGGATGTGGAAGGCACATCACGATGCTTTGTCTGTACCAGGTAATTTCTGAAGTCAGTATCTCCCTTAGGGCATTTCTCAAATCGTGTTGTGAGTGTGAAAGCCATAAGAATTTCTAAAAAGTGACACCAGATGCACAGTGATAATATGCTACAGAGGCATGAGCTGATGCAGGCGCCAGTCACTTGACGTGCCATTCTCTCGTAATGGCAAGAGGTAGATCTTGTGTTTGAGGTTTTTAATAGGAATCAAACCCACAGATCTTAAAACCCCAAGAAAAATTCTAGTTTTTGAGATTCTTGACTTTAATTGCAAAAGCGACTGTCAGGAGAGAGTTGGGTTTATCTTGGCAGAGAGGTGGGGTAAGGAGGACTGTCTCTGCTGCCTGCCTTCAGGTGTATCACAGAGAGGGAAACCAGAACAGGAATATTGGCCTTCCTCAGGATCTGCGGTTCAGGGTATTCATTCGTTTTTTACTTTTGGCAGCATAAGTCTTGTGTTGTGCTCCAGAACCATCAATAGGAGAGCCACCAGCCCTTTTACATGTTACTGAAAAGTGTATCACCCAGCACAATATTGTACTTTATGGAGCAATATTATTAGGATGAATGTCTTTTCCCAAAAGAAACATAAATGCATGGTACTTAGGTTAGTATTTTCATGAAAATATTTATATCTAGAATCTGTAATAAATGTCACTTTTGTTGAGTGTAGTGGTTTTTTTTTTATTTTCCTTTCTGGTGTGAGGGGCTATGAGGAAGAGTAGTCAGATGTAGCCTTGGATATCTGTTTCAATAATGTGTTTGGTCTTTTCTAAAATGGTCCTGATGTAGGGATTCTTGTTTTTCTTCACACAGGTCTCTTAAGTCTCTTGGAACATGGGGAAGAATACACCTTTTCTCTGCCCTGCGCGTATGCTCGGTCAATTTTAACTGTTCCCTGGGTAGAACTGGGAGGCAAAGTCAGCATTAACTGTGCGAAGACTGGATATTCTGCAAGTATTAACTTTCACACCAAGCCCTTCTACGGTGGCAAATTGCATCGGTGAGAACACTTTTTTCTATTTTTCCATGTAATCCACACTCTAGAACTGCAGTAGCTGTGTAACTCCCCTCTTCTTTGTGCTAAATACTCATACTCGCTTGACAGTCTGAGGAAAGGCAGCTTCTCCTGTTCATAAACACTTGAAGGTATTACTGGGCTCTTAAACAATATCATAGCTAAACAACTGCATCTTATGTGATCCTCCAGGAAAAATCAGGCTGCCTTTAAAGACAGTAAGGAAATTCCATGTTTGACGGCTTTCAAACCACTGGGAAGACAGAGCTTCTGGCTTTTATTCCTGGCTGCCACAGATTCTCTTAGTTCTGTTAGAAGTTGGCTAGTGTTTCCTATTTTTCGATTTTCTGTTTGAAATGAGGTTGTACTTGCTGTCTTAAAGGGTTGCATGTTGTTTGCAACATTCATTGTAGTTGCACTGCAAGGAACGTGAGTAAATAGTCTTCTGTTACTTATGTGACTTAGGATTTCTGTATAATAAACGTAAGATTATAAAGTTTAACTAGAAAATCTCTAAGTAAAAATACCCTTTTTTTAAGACAAAAATGGTAATTTTTCATGTGTATGTGTGGTTAAAAACTAAGAGGTGAAAGAAAGAAGAGCCAGAAGAAGTTTGCTTGGGGTTACTTCTACCAGATTCTAAGAAGTGTCTGCACACTTGATGCAAAAGCTTTCAGAACTCATTAGCACTGATGTTTTTAGAGATTGTATATTAAAACTGCTGCAGACTAGCTAATATAAGGACAATTAAGGTAGGAGAAAATTAAGTAGTAGTGACACAAAGAATATCTAGTTCCAAAGCATTTTGCTGGACAGTGTTTAAACCTTTCTTAAATTAAATGTGTAAGAGATGATAATGAAATGCATAGCAGCCTAGAACATCAAAACTTCTTAAACATGCATTGCTCTCACAGGTCGCAAAAAATCATCAGTCTTCTATAAATCCCTTTTTTTCTGAAACAGTAGGGTAGGGCTGTATTTATCGTTTCAAGGAAATAAAAAAAAAAAAACACACAAACAAAAAAAAAAACCCAAAAAAACAACCAAACCACCAAAGCTTCTGCCTTTGAAGCACTTTGCCCCACAAATTCCCATGCATGCTTTGAATTTAACTTGGAACCATCGCTCCCCTGTCCCAATGGCGTCTGGAGAACTGAAGCTTACATGTAGCTATCTTTCACTGGCAACAATTTTAAAGTGATGCATGGTTTGGGATTTTTGTTTCCAGTGCTTACAACGTATCTTCCACCTTGCAATAGCTCCTGTTGTGCCATAAAAAAATAAGCGACAGGATGCAGTTTTACTTCAATGATTCAATTTTGGAAACTGTTGTTATTTGTCTCTCTGAAATTAGTCACAGATGTAGAGGCATTTTAAAGACGGATCTGTTGAAGGTACTGTAGCTATTGAAAATTTGATGTGGTGATGATCGGACATTGCCAAAAGACTCTCTTGATGGGGAAGCAGCAGTGTTGTCATGGTTACACAGAGCGCAAGTGAGTTGCTATGGCAATGTTATAGATTTTTTTCCTTTTTGTAGAGTGACCCTTGCTGTTAGACCGCAGCTGGATATTGGCTCCTTAGTCCTGTACCTCTTCAGTTTGATGAAATAGAGGATGTTGATAACAAACAGCTAGACATATATTAATCATGCCAACCTTACAAATAAGTGCTAGCAGATTTTTGTCACTAATACTAGTTTGAACAGATATGATCTGCAATGGTGGGAACGGTTGTGTGTCACTGAGCAATGCAACTTGAAGAAATATAGGCTGCAACGAGAGTTTTAATATAGCAGCTTGATGCTGCACCTTAATAGTGAGTGATATAACTTCATTTACTTCAGGCTGAGCGGAGGCAGTAATTTTGTGATTGATATTAAATACTGGATGTCAGTATTGTGTTGTAACCACACAGCACTTGGAAAAATCAAGCTCTTAAGGTTGTGCAAATGTAACTGTGAAGCCTGAACGGGCTGGTCTCTGGCATCCTGCGGAATCGGTCTGTTCAGCGATCGCTTTGGAGAAGGGCAGGGACTCCACCACGTGTGTAATAGCTTTCGTGAGGTGTGGAAGTCACAGGATGAAAAAGCAGGACAAAATGAAGGCTGTTTGTGTGTCAACTACTCTTTCAGAAACTGTTAGTGCTTGTTAACTTTCAACAAAAAAAAGCTTAATAGTTTAATGTAAAAATGCTTTTATTGCTCATGTTGATACAACTCTGGCCTGTATTCTTGAATGAATCTTAAAAAACTTTTGTAGTGAACTGTGCCTGGGCAGCATATACTTGTCAGTCTGGTTTTGGGGGGAGATCTTTCTAATGAAGTTAAATGAGGTTTGAGCTGCTGGAGTGTGATGTGGCTCAGCTGCCTCTCGCACGTGCAGGATGTGGCAGAAGCCCTGGCTGCTGCCTCCTGCTCTAAGGCAGCTGCGAGCTTTCCCCGCTTGCCCTGGCGATTCCCCACAGGTCTGATTGCACTGATATCCGGTATCTCTGGGCTGGAAGGACTGGCCTGTGATACTCGTTTCATCGCCTGAGAAATTAATTTCTCTGTTTTGATGCTGGGCTCAGGGGGGGCAGGTAGGTGCAGACACAGCTGGAAGTCACCGGTGCATGTGGAAGAGGGATCGTGGCGTCTGTGTGTCCTGCGCTCCCTTCTGAGCGTGGCAGCATGCAGCCAGCGTGGGCAAGGTGGGAGCACAGAAGAGCTGCTTTCTGCTCCTCTGCGTGAAGCTGTTCAAAGGAAGTAACAGCAAACCAGTGGTGTGCAAGTTACATTATGTGCAGCTAATGACAGCGAAGTGTGAAAGTTGTAACGTGTGCTTTGTGTGAACGCTGATGAAATCTGGGAAGGGGAGCTGGAGAGTGGTGTGTTGGAGAGAGCTTGTGTACAGGTAATTGCAGTTTAATTGAAGCTGGAGATAGTGAGTCCTTTGTGAATCCTGCAGCACCTTTCAAGTGAGAATGTCTCCAGTCCTGTTTGCATAGTGTGCAGACCCTTTTGTTTCTTCTTGGGAGAAAAGTTCTGTTTCAGGGTGGTAATTTGCTTGCCTAGCAATGCTCAGTAAGCTCCTACTCTTTGGTTCAGGATGAAGTGAGTGTCGGGAGATCTTTGGACAGGTCTTGATGTTGAGAAGAAAAATACGCATCAGTGTGTGTAATTATGGTGATACTTGAGAGTCTGTGTGACACTTGAAATGAGATACTACATATTAGAAAGACATTTTTAATATCTTGTTATTGGCAGAGGTTTCTGTGGAAGAGACAGGAAAGAAAAGCAGTTCTCCTGATTCCTAGTTTCCTACCTTGCTTTCTGCCTTTATGTATCTACTGCTTGGGAGCAACATAAAATGAGATCGTGTACATATGGAGAGCACTGAGATGTAACGGTGTGAGAGAAAGCACCAGCAGGTAGTGAGATATGTTCTTGCTAGAAAGTTTAATTTTTAAGTCTGAACTATGTATCTGATGTGATGTTTCAAGTGGAAATGATCAACTGCTTGTTATACGTGAACCAGCCTGTGGTAGTTTCTTTTTCATTCTCTATTCCATTAAAAAGTTTGAAACCAGTTTAAGCTGAAGCCAAAAACGGAGTTTCCTGGGTAACATGAAGAGAACTAGAGCAGCAAGAGAAAGTCACTTTGCTTTTTGAGCTTCTTCATGCAAATACAATTTAAGTAACTAAAATTTTTCAAGATAGTGTGACAAGCTTGCAAACTCATTCAGAATTAAGTTGAGTCATTATGGAAGGGAATAGTCCTCAGGTGTCTTCAGCCATGGCCTTTAAAAAAGAAATTGCTTTCCTAGAGTCACGGGTGAAGTGAAGCAGAACGTGACGAACACAGTAGTGTGCAGAGTGCAAGGGGAATGGAACAGCGTGCTGGAGTTCACCTGCAGCAACGGGGAGACAAAATACGTGGACTTGACAAAGCTGTCTGTGACAAGAAAACGAGTCCGGCCCCTTGAGAAACAAGGACCTTTTGAATCCAGGTAGAGTATATGTTTACTGTTGTCTGACCCTTTTTGTCCTAAGCAGTCAGGTGAATGCCTTAGGAAAATCTGCAATTGTAGATGCTATTTGTGGATAGTGCTTAGCAGCAGTGATCTTTGTTTAAAAAAAATAATTCAACAAATAAACAAGTGCATAATAAAAAGTGCAAAAAACGAAGTGCAGGCACATGGTTGTTTATCTTGTCTCTTTTATTCATGGATAGAGTAATTTTATGTGTTGATAAAGTGCCTGCTAGAACAGAGCCTCCTTATTTGTTTTGGTTTTAACCGTCAGCTACACAGCAGGGCAGCTCCTGACAAGGGAGGTCCTCACAAGAAACTGCCTGTTGAGTAACACTTCCGTAGCCCCTCTAAAGGGCATACAAACAGGCATTTAGATTGGCACTGCAGAGCCGTTCCTGTCGGCTCCTAATTACTAGTGTAGCTATAAGACTCGGCTGTGAGCCCTTCACCTGCGCTGCACCATTGTGCTCCGACCCCAGTTTTGTCAGGTATAAGTAGAGGGAGCGCTCCTGTTCTGAAATAACTGCATGCAGTGATCCTGTAAGGTCTCAGCCTGACGCCTGGAAAACTTTTGAGAACTGAAGCTAACAATTTGTTTTGTAGGAGGCTGTGGCAGCATGTAACAGAGTCTCTGCG
Source organism: Rynchops niger (assembly GCA_013400035.1). Classification (NCBI taxonomy): domain Eukaryota; kingdom Metazoa; phylum Chordata; class Aves; order Charadriiformes; family Laridae; genus Rynchops; species Rynchops niger. The sequence goes on from VXBH01000971.1 coordinate 490,936, forward strand.
GGATGGAGACATCGATAAGGCTACGGAGCACAAGCGAGCCCTTGAAGAACGACAGAGGAATGAAGAGAGGCTTCGTGCTGAAACAGAAACACCTTGGTGTACTAAATACTTCCTTAAAGAAGTAAGTTCCCAAGCAGTTAGCTGTTGATGGAGGCAGAAGCAGAGCTACAATGAAAGCAAGTGCACGTAAGGGTCCGTGTCCTGTCAGAATAGAGTATTTGGCATTAGATCATGTAGTTTATCCCCATGGGATCCATGGGAGGAAGGTGACATAAGCACTCTCAAGCATTTAAAGGTGTGACTTTACCCTTCACTTCCCAAACACTTTGGTTTGGTGATTTCCTTGCAAAATGTCACCTGTTTTGTGGTTCGGTTTCTCTTATCAAACACTTCCTCGTGGTACATGGAAAACAGCCTTACATGTACACGTGTAAGTAGACTGTAACAGTAAATACCTGAAGAAAAGCATCGATAGTACTGATTTTCCTTATCTTGTGCACATATGAACCCAAGATATTACTGTTAGCAAGAAGGAACATGAGTTAATTCTCAACTTAGAACTTGTGTTCGTCTACACAATGTTTTGGATGGAGCTTATTTGTTCAGTGGCTTAACTTGTATTTCAATAATGGTGGTAGTAATAATAATAATAATAATATAGTCAGTCTTTTAATAAGGTGAACTGTAGCCTGCTTAGGAACCCTGGGGGCTGCTGGTGTGATAACTTTGAAATAGGCTTTCCTTGTGGTCCGGACGATGAGCCTTGCTTGGGCAGAGAGCTTTGAGCCCTGTGCAAGAGGGGAGAGGACTCAACTAGAACTTACACTGTAGTAGTCTAGATTCTCCTTGTAGCGAAGGTGTTATCTGTGAAACTGCAGTAATATAACTCCCCCTTCTTCTTTTTCCTGTGTCTGTGGTCTAGCAAGGGTTTAAAACAACTGAAATTTTTTTTTATAGGTTATTTTTCTGGTTTTATTTTTTAAAGTTCAGGACTATCTGTTAGGTCCAATAAAGCTTTTTGTTCTCTAAAGCTATGTTAGTATGACTAGCTCAGATCAGATATTTTTATTATTAGTATCTAGATTTAGAAGAGGTGAAATTCTGTTGCTAATCTGAGACAGATCTACTCAGAAAACATCTACATGTAATCCTGAGCTCCTTCATTTCTGGGTTAGCAGTTGGGCTGTGTTAGTGTTGATAGTCTTGGACAGCTGCGCCTCTACTGGCTTTTTGTTTGGCTTTTTAAAGTAATCTGGATCAGGGAGTTGAGGAGAGTGGCGTTCCATCTGGGTTAATTACAAGTGCAGTCGATTCCCAGAGAGCGCTGTGGCTCGGCAAGAGTCCGTCCGTGTTCTGAAGCAGTCTCAGAGCCTGCAGCATTGATCGCTGTGTCTTAGTCTGTGGGAGTTAAAGGTATAAACTGTGTCCCTCTGGTTTTCCCAGCTATTGGTCTAATAGCTGTGTGAAGGGAGTCCTCCCGGGCCAATGTCTGTATAGTAACAGTATTTTCTCTTACAATTGCAGGGAGATGGCTGGGTTTACCATAAACCCCTCTGGAAAACAGTCTCTGCTGTGCAAACTCAGCAAACGGACACTAACTAGAAAAGCTGCTTTAAGATGAGTTTTCTGATTTTCCTCTCCTTTTCCCCTGTCTCTCAAAACACAGTAATCACACTGAGTGTCCCCTTTTTATGTAATTGTGAAAGTTTAAATAAGCATAAAGAAATAAGTATACTAGGGCACTTTAAAGCTATTTAAAAAAAAAAAGTTGTAGAGACAAACTTGCCAGGTACATTCAACCAACTTGTTTTTTGTACGATCCAAGAGATTTTATCTGAATTATTTAAGATTCTTCTAAGTAGATCTGATTGCAAAAGCTGCCTAAGAGAAGAAGGAACCGTTGGATTTTGGAGTGACATGGGAACTTTTTTCAGAATCTGCGTCAAGCTCTTCAATAACTGAAACCTGCTCAGTACCCACGTAGACAACAGCAACAGAAAATTGCTGCTTTTATGCCCAGTGATTAACCTTTCTGGCGAAAACTGGAGGGATGTTTGGAAGATGTGCCTGAAATCAGTGTTAAGAAACAACTGGATCACAATGACTTTTTTTCTTCAGAGAGGAGACGTGCATGCATCGGAGGAATATGGGAGAAATGTAGAGACTACCTTTCTTTTTTATGGATTTATAAAAGCAATTAAAGTTGTAACCATGGAGAAATTTTTCCTCTGAAACGTTTTAATATACTTGAAATAATTGACTTGAATTGGAAAAGTAATTTGAACACTTTTCAACTCCTAATTTTATTAAATCTCTTTGAGTGACTCTGATTTTTCTCATGTTATAATGTAATGAGATTTGGCCTTTTTTTCCTTCTCCACCTTCCCTTCCTGAGGACTAAGGCATTCAAAAGGAACAGAAAGCGTACAGTTTTGTATTTAAATTTCTCTGCCCATCTAATCATCTAAGAGGGGAAGTATCAGTGTTATAAACTGTCCTTTGGATTGTTTTGATTTTTCTCCTGTGGTGTTATTCAGAACAAAGCAGTGAAATGTGACCTGTGAATACATGGACTCTAGGTCCTGGTTTTGCATCTTACCATAAAAAAAAAAGCTGATTATGCTGAGGACTGGGTATTGATTTGAAACACAATCAGATATCAGGAAACTGTATTCAGGTACAAACATCCTTTGGGTTTTTTTTATAACTATTTTATTGAAGTCTAAGAATTGCTGGCAATTAAGAATAGTACTTATTATGGCTTTCGTTATTGTTGTAACTACAAGCTACCTTAATTTTTCCAACAGTGGTGCCTTACTCTGTTTTTTCTTCTGATGTAGTCTTCCAGTCAGTGTATATAACATTATCTGCCACTTCCCAGCCATGGCAATGGCTGCACCTGATCCAGCATTATGAGAACTCACAACTGTGTGATCTGGTAAGATGTTTTCCATGGAGAAGATACAACTGTAAGAAGGTTTAAATAACCATGCTAACTTTCAACACAAACTGTAAATTGTGAAAAAAAAAAAAAAAATTGGGTTTATGCACAACTGTTTTGATCCTCTTGTACATTTTTTTTTTTTGCTGTGAAATGCACTGAGATCTCAATGCGAGTCATAGTCCGTTTGTGAGAAGTGGGGGTGGGGATAATAAAATGACAAAATGATTAATTTGTTCTGTGTGCTTTCCTAGAGATCAGGTGACCAGGAAGACTAGGTTGTTGTTGTCTTTTATGCTGGAGATCTGCCTGTCTGGGCTTTCCTTGGCCCTTAAAGCGGGATATTTTGGCACTGTGCACTTGAGTAGTAACTATGTTCTCCAGCAGAAGAATATTTTAGGCCCTGCTGTCTTGTTTGTGCTATTCTATACAACCATCCTGTTGTGTTAGTTTTAGATATCCATTGGGCATTTTCATGTTTCACCAGGAATAAAAATAAAAAAGAAAACAGTGGGATTAGTTCCTCCTTGTTTCTGAGTCTGCAGCACACAAGGGTGTGCTCCTTGGCCAATTCCAGGATTTGGGGTAGGAGTTACAGTGGCAACGTGTGAACTTCAATAGTTCATTGGTACCTGCACCAAACTGGGGGTGGTAGAAGGACAGAAAATAAATTGACATCATTGTGTGTGTTTCATAGTTGTTTCGTTTGTGTCACATGGCAGATTTGCTTTAAACAAACAGCAGGGGCTGTGGTGCGAGGTCCAGCTTTTATTATTGCTGTGATCAGAGCAGAAAGGGAACCTTTACCAGCTGAGCATACTCCAGGGATCACCCTGTGCTTATTAAAATATAGACCCATGACTCAGTCGCTGAGCTCTGCTTAAAATTTTGATTTGGGCATTTGTCAAGGTGATAGCTGTAAAACAGACTGAAAAGCTCCCATGTTGACCATAAACCCATTTGTGTTCCTTGTATAATATTATTAGTCACGTTATTTCTCTTCCACCCTCATCTGGTATGCTTGTGGTTTCACACCGAGAAAGCTGTTACTAATTTTGTTCTATAAAAATAGACCCAACGCTGAAGAAAAGCAGTCTTTTAAAATACATGAAACGATTTCTTTTAACATAGGGGTGCTGCTAGGAAAAAAAGAAGGTAAAGCCTTCCTTTGCTGAGATGATCACAAGGACTGGAGCGGCTTTGTGATGTGGATTTAGTTACGATGTGAATTTCTAGTTACTTCTAGAAATAAAGGACGTAGTTGAAAACAGTTTAAAAAAAATTTCTAGCCACTGAATATCCAGCTTAAATTGTAAGACATTTATGTGATTCTTCTGAGAGTTGCAAGCACCCTACGGACTAATATATATATTGTTAACTCTGGCCAGATTTGATTATTTTTGCATAACTGCTGATGTTTCCATCTTGTACCTTCTGGAGTGAAGGGAAGAACTTGCTGCTGCTTCCTGTGTAGATATTTGCTGGAAACGCAGTGTGTTCAACGGGGAGCATGGCAAAATGTAGGATTTCGTCTTTCATTCCCTTCTGTCTTTTTGGCTTGATTGGGCTCCACTGAAGTTAAGAGCAAAATTTTTACTGGTCTCCGTGGTTTTGGGCTTCCTGGGTTATAACCAGATCTTGGAGGTTAAATAAGCGGCTGTTTTCAGAGGTGCTGTGTACCCTGCTGCTCCTGGAAAACAGAGACTGCTATTTAAAACAAAGTCGCTCCTAGTTAATGCAGTCACCCCTAGTTAACACCGGCATTCAAGCGCATAATCCTGAACGCTTGATTCTGGACTTGGTTTTCATGCAGGTTAAAAAAAAAAAAAGCAATATGTAAATTGGAGCGCTCAAGATTTTAGGCGTGAGGAGGGGAATAGCTTTAGAAGTTTTTCAGCATATTTACAGTATAAGCTGTCAACTTTAGGATTAAGTCTCTCTCCCCAGGAGGATCTGGATTTCAGCCATCAGGATCAGAGATGCAGCCTTCAGTGTCTAGTTTGCATGGGCTGACCCCTCTCTGTCCCAGTCACCTGTGGAAGAACGGGCCAGTGTGTCTTCTAAGGCCTCTTGAATGGGACTTGGAAGAAACAAGTAAACATATTCATCTGTGTTATATCCAAACAACTTGGTGCAAAGCTTGGTAGGGGAAATTCTGCCCTGAACATTACGAGGAGGAGAGATTGGAGAGCCTGGGGGAGTTTGGTGTGTTCCCATAACTTCTTATCTCCGTGTCAGAAAAGCTGCCCCATGCTCTCCGTTCATCTCGGATATAAGTACAGTAGAGCAGTGCTTAATCTATTGAAGAACTGAGGCCGAAGTCAGGTGGGTGGAAAGGGTGTGGGTTTCTGGTGAACTGGGAAGGATACGCTTCAAGAGAAGGGGGCTAGCTTAAAAAAATCGTAAGGTGACAGGAGGTAGCAGCCAGGTGGGGGGTTGGTGGCGGTGAATGGTATGGTCACAGTTGCAGGTGGAGACTTATACTTGGTAGCCAAAGTTAGTTTTTATTATTTAGATTTTCTGTGAGCTAATTAATTTCCCTTCTGTCCTTCTTCACAGCAATTAGAGATAATTTTGTTCTAGGGTTTTAATTTAGGAGCTGTGGAAACAGTCCAAAGAGGACGGAAACAACAGAGAGCGTAGAAAAGGGTTTTGTATGGGCTGGTGCTGTCATAGCTGTGTGTTTTAGAACACTGCAACAGCCCTGCAGATCCGCTTCCCTGCTCCGCACTGGGGAGCCTCGGCTGCAGAAAGCTCGTGGCTGTCGTATGGTTTTCTCCCTTTCTCTCGCAGGGGCTGATCCGTGCAGCCGCGTGCTGGCAAGCAAAGTATTCCTCTCTGATGCTATCGGGAATGATACACCTCTGTGTAGGTGAGCGTCAGGCATGGGCTTGCAGGGCTTCTCGGCAGCAGCTAAGGTTTTTATTACCTTTTGTTCCCAAGGGTGGAGGGATTAAGATTTGCACAGCGCCGGGGTTCGGAGCGAGGTATGACTTACCTTTCCTGAATTGCCTTTCCACTCCCCTGCCAGCCTGGCTTGGTCGTCTGGTTATGGGAATAAAGGTCCTGGTTCTGTCTGATCATGTTTCTTCAGGTTGAGTAACAGCAAAGGGTGCAAAAGAGTTGTCAGAAGAATTAGCCGACACGTTTGTGTTGATGGTATTCCTGTGGCACGCACCTGTTGGCTAGAGGTGGCTGGAAACCGGACTGATATGGGAAGAGTTGGCTGGGTATCCTGCATGGAGCCGTCTGAGAGAGAAACAGCGGTGTCTGCGCTGGTGACTATTTTTTCTACTGAAGAAACTTCACGCACCCACCTGCGCTATCAAGTACACCCAGGAGTTCCCCAGTGGAAAAAAAGGTGTGTTGGAGTTGCAGTAAATCAGGCTTTTGCAAACTGGATTATCAGGTATCTTTACAGTCTATTAAGGACTGTCTGATTGATGAACGATTTTCTTGGGTGCCAGCATTTCGTCTACTGAGAGTGCGTCACATCTCAAGAGGTTTTTGTTTTTAGTATTTTTCCCCTGCTGCTACAACAGAACTTATTTTTTTGGGGGGGTGTGTATGTGTGGAGGCCATTAAGAAAGGAAAATCGACAATTGTCTTGTTCTCTGCAGAATAAGCAGAAGAGAAACTCATGATGGCAATGTGGAAGGACTTCAAAAGATAGACATGGAATTCAGGTGCTTATTAATAAAAGATTAAACATTATTATTTTAAAAAATAATAAAAGGAATGCTTTGCATCATTATACATTTAAAGTAAGTACAAAATCAGTTCATATATAATGTTGCACTTTAACCAAAGTATTGATTCCACAGTTCACCCTATCTGTGGGAGGAAACAGATCTCATAAATAAGTTATGTACTAGATCTTAGTTCCATTTTGAAAAACGAAGCTGGGTTTTTCCCCCATGAGCTAAACGCTTCTCGCTGATCTTCTCATCTCTCACGATACGGCTTTTTGCCTGCTGTGTCACTGTGTATTTCTGCTCCCATCACTGTCCTGCTGCTCCCCGCCTGGAGAAGCCGTTTTGCTGGCCTCGTTGTCCGTGTTGTTGTTGAGGATGTCGTCGCAATCCATCTGCGCCATCAGGTTGAAGCGCTCGGCCACGCAGTGGGCGGTGAGTCGAGCCTCGGGGTCGTGGTCCCAGCACTCCGTGATGGTGTCGCACAGAAAACGCATTCCCTGCAAGTCAGAAGGGCTGAAATTAAGATCTGAAGGCAGGAGGAAGAGGAGCTGGAAGCTGATCTAAAGCAACCGCAGTGTTTTACCATACTTGTGACAGCTTCCGGCAGAAATGCTTTTTTTTTTTGGCCAAGCTTAAGCCCAGGAGGAGCCGTGGGAAGTGCCAATGCTTGCACCGCTACGGCACTACCTGTGTTAGAGCGGCAGCCGCGGCTCACCTGGGATCCGGTCCCATTTTCCACACTCCCTGGGAATCCTCCCTGGAAATTGGTTTGTATCAACTGTGGGACTTGAATAGGAGCCCAAGGGAATTAGGCCCTCCATCTCCTGTCTCAGCCCTGCCCATTCAGATCGAACATCCTAAAATCGGGAAGGGCAGGAGAGGTGCAGATGGTGACCTGCAGGCTGGCAGCCGAGCCCAGGTCTCTGGGTTCCAAGCCTGTGCCCTGGCTGTTACACCCGGATGGTGGGGAGGTTTCAAAGGCAAGTTTGGAATTAAACTTCTTAAATATGACTTCATGTTCTAGCAGCTTTCTGGAAGGGTGCGCCGTGCCAAACGGTCACTGCAGCGTGCAGCTCAGCTTTGCTTTCTCGCCACAAAATACTGTCTTGGTTTGGGTGGGATTGGGAACTTCTCAGCGTGCTCAGTTCCTCTCGGTTACAATGGTTATGCCTCCTATAATCTTTTTCACAACTGTTTAGTGCTCTGAAAAGTCACAAAATTTTGTGTTTAGCAACAAAATGGCAGTTTTCAGCTGGTATTTTTCCCCCTCTTAAGCTAGCAGCACCGCTGGCACCAGAAGTTATGTTGAACCTTCCTTTGCTTGTATAATTCCTATCACGCGCTATTGCTTTCTGCATCACTGTCAACCCAGGTTGAAACACAGTGGAAAAATCATTATTCTAAATAAAGCTTTACGTTTTTCAGGGGGTTTTGTGTATTTCTTAATTTGCAATTAAGAGAACCCAAGTGTCTTCTATAGACCCAACACCAGAGGAAAATGCAGGTGCTACAGAGACGCACCGTCAGTGTCATCTCTCCTTCTGCACCTTCCTCTGAACTCGCTGCTCACCGCGAAGGTTCCTCGTGCTAAATCTTCCGTACTGGACACAGACTAGAGAGGACAGGACTGTGCAGTATAAGGGACAGATGGTGCGTTGCGGCGCCTCTTATGTCATTCATTTATTAGCTTAGTTGAAAGGATTTGAGGATAATTGATTAACATGCAAAAATAAGCTAGCTTAGCCAAAGCTTTTAAAATAAGCCTTTTCTCAAACAGAACATGGCGCTGCCGTATGGTTTAGTCACTAGATTTTCTGTGCTTAATTTTGCCCTGAAATCATGGCATTTATTTGCAGCTTGCCTTGTAAGTAGCGATGATGCTCTTTTGAGTGTACAACTGGAACATCTTGTTACACTCACAAAATGGACTTAGTTTGGGTTTTATATTTGATATCTCAGATTTCCGAAGGATGCTGAGTTTTACAAGTATATTTTTAGTGGCAATATTGACTTAAGCTACCACTGCTCCTTCCTGTTCTGCACCAGCCCTTCGGTTGTGCCAGTACAACAGTCTGTTCAGCTGCCTCGTGAACCACATCCAGGAATTTACCTGGCCTGAATAACTACTTATTTTTTTAAAATATGGTATATTTTTTAAATAAGTGAGGTGGAAGCATGGGCTTAAGGTGTGTGTAAGTTATCTGGGAAACTTTGGGGATAAATTTCTTCAATGGGCTTTATTGTGCAGCCTTGAGAACAGTTGCCCTGGAGCTGCTGGTGGGCAGCCCGCTGGGCGAGTCAGCTCCGTCAGGGAAATTAGTGCTTGTGTCTGCTGAAAATCTTAAACCGTGGCCAACAATGTAAGCCCCCGCTTGACTGAGAGGGATCCTGATGGTTGAAACGGGGAAGTATTGTTTGGAGCTCTGTATCAAACTTGTTTTCGTTGATGGGAACATCTGCGGGGGCTTCCCGTTCAGGTGAGCAATTTGTCACCCTTTTTTCGTGTCACCCACTGCTTCCTCCCGCAGGAAGCCCTTGACTCTTCTGAGGAAAGGCTGGGAGACCTGGGTCTGTTTGGCCTGGAGAAGAGAAGACCGAGAGGGGACCTCATCAATGCTTAGAAATATCTAAAGGGCGGGTGACTAGAGGATGGGGCCAGGCTCTTTTCAGTGGTGCCCAGCGACAGGACAAGGGGCAACAGGCACAAGCTGGAACTCAGGAAATTCCATCTCAACATGAGGAAAAGCTCCTTTACTGTGAGGGTGGCAGAGCCCTGGCACAGGCTGCCCAGAGAGGTGGTGGAGTCTCCTTCTCTGGAGACATTCAAAACCCACCTGGACGCGTTCCTGTGCAACTGCTCTGGGTGACCCTGCTCTGGCAGGGGGTTGGACTAGAGGATCTCCGAAGGCCCCTTCCAACCCCTACCGTTCTGTGACTCCTAAAGAAGCCCTTGGCACAAAGGGTGGCTTTCTGCTGCTTCCCAGCAGATGGTGCTGCCCTATGCCGCATCCCGGGGACTGGTTGCAAAATGCCTGGAAAATCCCGTGAAGCCGGGCTTGTCAGGAGATGTTCGGGAGCTCAGCCGAGCTTAGTTGGAGGCAAACTTCCAGCAACACAACGTGGCTTTTCTGTTCCTCTTCCCCGGTGAATATCAGGTGGTCTAATAAAAGTTACTACCTTGTAAACCTCGCTCTGTTTACGTGCTCGACCAACCCAACTACAGCAACGTTATTTTTCGGAGGCGATTGCAGTCAGCCCTCCTTCAGCTCAGCAAACAGCGCAGGTGTGGTCAGCCCCTAGCAGAGGGTGATTTTTTCACAAGCCAAGCCTCTGTACATTTTCCCTGTGGTTTCCAGGTTTATCAGGGACCCTGGGAGGTTGAACGTCTGTGATGTATGTAGCAGCGCTCGTTGAAGTTCCCGTATTTGCCTTCATCGCGGAAAAAGGCTGGGGGAACTTCAGAAAGGGACTTGCCGACTGATAAACTCACTGATGGCCCAGTAGAAACCACAGACTCATTTGATGTTCTTTGCAGCTTTGGTGGGTCAGGCTGGTTGTGAGTCTTTGGACAAACAGGGTTTTGAGAGGAGACATTGTAGGGAACACATGGCCTCCTAGGACCGTGAAGTTATCTCTCTCCTTTTGAAAAGCCTGGCTTTATGTGCCGTCCAGGCAGAGCGGAAGCGGTAGCGGTGTGTTTTATGGGGGGAGCCAGCGGGCTCAGTGTTCTGGCTTGTTTTTCAGATGAACTGAATTGTTGATCAGCAGATGGTGTTTTTCCACAAGACGTGTGAAATTTAAGAAGTACGGGAAGTCAGGCAAAATTTAAAAATCACGGTCAGCGTGCCCGATACCCCTTGTGCCCTCAATGCATGGAAGAAAGTACTGGACCTGGGGGAGAGGTGAGGGCCAGGAGGTGGCTATGTTTCTGGAGCTGGTTGGTCTGGGCGTGCTTGGGGCTGGTTTCAACAGAGCAGACCTCGTCGTTGCTGAAGTGTTTCTATTCTGGAGTGCTGGGTTATGCTTTCTGGGCTGAAACACTGTGCTTTCAGACCCTCTGAGCGGAAGGCTGGTGAAAGACTTCCCCTTGACAAGACCTGAGCCTAGCAGGTTCCCGGCCCTCGGCTTCAGGCGTCTTTCCTGATTGTTTCACTCCAGGAAGATGCTTTCCTTGCAGAAGTCCTCCTTCTCCCGTGCCCAGTCCTGACCTCTCGTGTCAAAGGTAATTTTGAACTTGAAACCTCCACAACCGTGCGGGCAGGAGGCTGGATGCACCTTTCTCTCCTGTCCCTGCTGTGAGATGGCTGCGTGCGAGGGACAGCGTGTTTCCTGAGCTACAGGTTTCTCGATATGGGGGTTATGGGAGAAAGGGGGTAGACTCATAATTTACTGTTTCATGAGAATAGCTTGGACTAAAATGCTCCGTTTTGCTGTTTCCTGCAAGATAACTGAATACCATCACTTGGCATTCCCAACGCTTCCTGATCAGGGTAATTTATTAACCATTAAATTTGGCTGTACCCCTAGCTGATGGTTTTTAAACAGCAGGGAATTTTGTCTGGTGGGGCTTAGGTGGGCTCAGCCAGCCACGAAGGAGCTGTATGTCCAGGGGTCTGCCCACTTTTGCTTTGATGACAGCTTTAATAATTTCTCAGGTAGATTACTGAGGTGGGATAACGTGGGTTGCTCTTTTCTGATCCAGCTACTCCCAGTTTACCTGATGCACCAGCCAGCTGCTCGGGATCTCGGGGCGTCCTCTGCCATGCAGCACGATGTCCCTCATGGTATCCACGCAGGGCTGCTCCTGGACTTTCGACCCAAAAGGCAGCTCATAATTCTTTACCTCTGCAAGGAAGCAACAGCAGTGTTTATGGGATGTTTTTTATGCATTCGCTGCTTTGCTTTGGTATGGTCCACTGGATGAGAATAAACTTGTTTTTATCTGTCTGCAAAAATAAACGGATCTGGAAACAATTTAGAATTTGAACACAGAAACATAGTGCTGGGTTTTCGTATAGAGGTTGTCTTCAGAGACAAGACTGAGGAACCATCTGACCACCTTCCTGAACCCAAGAGATGCACTACAAAGGACTTAGTCTTTGGGTGAGACATATTTTGGGCAGGTAAACTGTGTTGTGCTGGTGAAAGATGGGAGAAGCAACTACGGTACCAGCATCCAGATTCCTGCTGTGGGCATGGATCGGCTTAGAGGAGAAATGGCCCTTCCAGAAGAGCAACCCCGTGCTGTGAGAGGCCAAGGAGAAACTCCCTGTTGCAGAGGTGAGAGGCCACCCTGGTTTCTGCCAGATCCTGCTCAGATGCGAATGCAGGTGAGATGCGAGTGGGGAGGGACGGCTCGAGGTGCCGGCTCGGGGGCAAAGGATGCACGGGGCATGTGAGCCGGCAAGGCTCTCCCACCGCCGAGCAGGGGGCACACGGGAGCTAAAAAGGGAAGAGAGGGGAGCAGGCAGAAGGTCAGGCAGGGGCTAACAGCCAGGCAGATAATTAAATGTTTTGCTACACACAATTACAGATGCCAGGATGTGGCTCTGGGAACCGAGAGGGGACGTGGCTCTGTTGGAGGCTGGAGTTTGTGAGTCCCCGTTGCAAAATAAACCCTCTGCTGTTGTCTGAAGAAAAATAAAAGCGCTTGTGGCCAGGGAGGAGGAGGCAGCTTCGGCAGCACCAGCGCTGACTCGGATGTGCCTTGGCAGCTGGCCGGCTGTGAGCAGGGGCTGGACCAGGTCACCCCCCTGGGGTCCTGTCCTGCTCCTCAGCCACTGAGCCAGCCCCCTTGAGCCGTGACACATGGGGCAGGATCTGTCACCAGCTCTTAGCGGCCCTGCAGCATCTTACCACCCCAAATCAGGTCCCGTGCCACCACCGGGGATGTAAGGGTGAGCCATGTCCCCGTACAGGGAGGAAGGGAGCAAAAAGGCATGTGGCAACCCTGGTGCGATGCTCCTACCTCCTACCACTTCGCATCTGGAGGCCATTTCCCACAAAACAAGGGCCATGGAGTAGACATCCATCTGCTTGAATGACTCCAGGTCTTCCAGGTTCACCCTGGACTCCAGGACCTCCGGGGCCATGTATCTGGCGGTGCCCACCTGCCCACAAAGAGAGAGGGGTTAGCAGAGGTGGGCGAGGACTTCGGCCACGGGGCCACCAGGGGTGGTTTGCAAAGGGTTCCCTCTGAGGAGAGCTAGTTGGTCATACTTGCCTGCCCGCTGTTGGCGAAGTCGTCCACCGTCAGGGAAGGGTCGAGGCGTATGGCGATGCCGAAGTCGCAGAGCACGCACTCCTGCTCGTTCTTCACCAGGACGTTGGTGCTTTTGATATCCCGGTGGGCGATGGGGATTTTCGGCCTGCCGCAGGCGGTGTAGTCGCTATGGAGATGGGCCACCCCGCTCACCAGGGAGCCCGCCATCTTCTGCAGGTCCATCCAGCTCAGGACGTGGCGGGAGAGGTAGTCCTTGAGGTTGCCTCGGCTGTGGTAGGCAGTGATGAGCCAGTACTCCCGGCGTGGCCCCGCGCCCCGGTCCTCGGCGGTGAGGAACCGCAGGACACTGTCATGCTTCAGGCTGGCGTCGGTGAAGATCTGGCTCTCGTTCTTCCAGGAGGAGTACTCCTCGCAGGGGAAGATCTTCACAGCCACCGTCTCGTACTGCCCCGAGCGGCTGTGGCTCAGCTTGGCCCTCCACACCTCCGCGAACTGCCCTTTGCCCACCATCTCGTCCAGCTCGATGGGGAGCAGCTCGGTGGGGCGGCTGGTGGGGCTGGCGCTGGTTGGGCTCTCGTCCATCAGCACTGACAACTTCTCCTCCCGCTCAGCCGACCTCCCTGGCTCCGGCAGCGCCGGGGGCTGCCCAGTTTTCCCACCCCACGCCTTGGCTCTCTTGCGCCGCTTCTGCGTGCGGCAGAGGTAAAATATCACCGTGATCATTACCGCCACCAGCAGCGGGGGCAGGAGGCTGATGGCGGCCACCGGGATCACCTCTTTGCTCTGCAGCATGGAGTAGCCTGTGGGGAGGAAAGCAAAGGCGAGGGCGCTGCCGCCGCGGGTCTGCAACAGCTCGTTCTCATCGCGCGGAGGAGGAAAATATGCAAAGCCGTTAATGGAGCGCAGCCCTTTGCAGGGCCGCAACGCAGGCAGCGCACAAACCCCGTCCCGGCAGAGAACCCAGATGTAGGCAGTTACTAAGGGAGCTGCTCGGCTTAGGTCTCAAATTTAGCTCCATTTATCAAGCGAGGGCTCAGGGCCGGGCAGCGCAGCGTGTGAGACCCAGCCACTGCCACCAAAATGGCTCGGCTGCCCTTTCGGTGGCTCCCAAGCGCCGCTTGTGCTCACGGCTCGGGGAGCCAGGGTGGAAATAAAGGAGATAAAAGCTGAGGCAAGGCTCAAATGGAGCAAATTTGGGGCTGGGGCTTTGCTGGACCCCCATGGTGCAGGGAGAGCGAGCAGGGATGCTGGGTGCAGGACCAGTGTCCCCCCCAGGATGCTGCGTGCAATAATTAGCGTAAAAGAGCATCGTTTCAGTGCTGTCTGCCAATGTTGGCATCTCCTTCCTCGCCGCATTACAACACCGACCCCCGTCAACCGAGCAGGCATGGCTGCTTTTGTTTTATTTCTTTTAAACCCCTGTCAGCCTTCAGATCATCGCGGGGGGAGGGGAGCACACAAAAAGCCCTAACCCTCGCACAACATATAATTGTCTGATCCTTTGATGTTCGCGATTCCTGGAATAAACATGCTGACTTCAGTAGAGATATTCAAGTAAAATCTTACTCAGAGATTTTTCTGCCAAGTATAATAACCCAGGGGAAGAGGGATAAGAATCATTCCATAAGCAAAACTCTCGCTGCTTGACCTCACTGTGTGCAGATCATAATTCAGGTTCTGGAAAAACAGAGCGTTTAGCTATTTTCCTTGGCAAATTTCAAAAAAATGTGCTGCAGCTAATTTCTGCAAGGCTGTGAAAGCGTTTCTAAAATAGGCATCAGGTTCAAACCACAAGATCAACCTAAACTGATATAAATCAATAACTAACTCGGGAATATGTTTATTTTGGAAAGCGCTAGGCCTGGATATCACCTACTGCTTTAATGGATTTACCCGATGCTTTAGATCCCATCTTTGAAACCCTGAAGAAAGAGAAGATATTTTTAAAGGAGTTGCACGCACGAGCCCTGAAAAGGGGAAGGTAACACAACTTCAGCAAATTCCTTCGCGAGGATGCCCCTTCCCGACGGAAGCCCATGGATATGGGGGGGAGTTTGCAGCATGGCTTAGACCCCTTCCACAGTGACCAAATGTGGCTGCGCTGGTAGTAACTGTGGGTCTGTAAACCCACGCCTTGTTGAGCATCGCTGCGTGGGGCTTTCCATCCCTGCCAGGGGGAGGTGGACCTCCAGGGCTGGGCTCAGATGGCACAGGGCTGGAGAGGACTCTGCATGCTCAATGTCTTCCCAAGGTGTCTGCTGGGCTCCTGCTTGCGTGGCTTTAGGAAACGATGCTGCTGTGTGCTTTTAGGGTCATCTCTGAGCTCTGATGGGGTTTCCTGCGAGGGCAGTGCCACCCAGCAGCCCAGACCTGTGCTTTCAGGCCTTAAGAAATCAAGAAATGGGAAAAAAATCTGCCTCCTTCAGCTGCTGGAGAAACACTCATCTCTATTAGGTATTTCTCTGCTTGGCGTTTTGTCTATACCGCTGAAAATGATCATAAGTTAATGTTTAAAATGCAAAGGATCCTTTAAAGTAGAAGAAAAGGATGTAAACAATGGGGTCTCTGAGTCTGGGGCTTCCCAAGCTGGTCCCACAAACCAAACCAAACTAAACCAAAGAGGAGATAACTGCTTAAGGCCCACGCTGCTCTTGCTCCGAGTTTCCGTGCCTTAGGAGCCGGCTGGCAGGAGGAGGCTGTTTGTGGAAGCCTTGGGTGGGGGTGGCATTTCCAGTGAGCCAGTTGTCATTTTTGTGTGAAATTACATATCCCAGCATTGGCCTTGGGATTTGACTATCTCTCCCTAGAAGTGCGCATACCTGTTATGTTTGGCTCGGGAAGCAGCAAAGAACTGCCAAATTTAGCATCGTTTGCCTTCAGTAAAAGTGGCTTGTTTGTTCTGAGAATTTGCATTTTACGTTATTTCCCTTTTTTTCATTTTTCTTTGCGTTGCAGGAGAAGCTGTGCCTCCCACTTGCAGGTTGTGCACAGGCTCATTTTCAGCATCTCATTGCTCTGTAATTACAGAAAATCAGAGGGGTTTCACTTCGCTTTTGTTATGGGTCAGATTCTCGATGGGCACTTGGATAAACCTGGTCCATTTGGAGTCCGGGAGGTTTGGACAAGCCCCCAAAGGCTCGAGATCTAGCTGGAAGCATTTCCAAAATACACGGCCTTCCCAGGGTTCAGAAACAAGCTGCCTCTTAGTTTTCCCTCCTGTGGCTTTACAGCTCCTGTTAGACCTCCAGCCATCTGCAGAAGCATCTACAGGCGTGCCAAGCTGTGTTCACATCTGTGTGTAGCACTTGGGTGGCTCTGGCCATCCCTGCCCAGGGAAAACGCTGCTGCAGAAACCCCCAGGAGAGCAGCAGGGGACGCACGGCCGAGCACTGAGCCCTGGCATCACCATCTTTTTGGGTTGGAGCTGTGGTGGACGCCAGTGTTCCTGTGGGTGTGCCGGGGCAGGATTTGCTCCAGTGAGATTTATTTAAAGCTTCCAGAGCATTGACTCACGCTGGGTTACATCAGCTTCTGGGTTCCCCGGTTGATTCGCCCTGCACTGAAGGGCACAGCCTACCGAGAGATACGGTGGATTTTCCATCGCCTGATGTTTCCAGAGCAAGGCCGGAGGCATCGCTGGGGGGGATGGTTTAGCCACAGACAAAATACTGGACTCAGTAATGGGGTACAAATTTTACCTAGCTTTTACATAGAGACATCAAAGAAGATGCTGAAAGAGCTCCTTCTGGCATTGCAACTTCTACTCTACAAGTGGTGTGCCCCAGGGCTCAGTACCGGGACCTGTTCTCTTTAATATTTTTATGAACGAGGGGATTGAGTGCACCCTCAGTAAATTTGCAGATGACACCAAATTATGTGGGAGTATTGATCTGCTTGAGGGCAGGATGGCTCTACAGAGGGATCTGGACAGGCTGGACCGATGGGCTGAGGCCAACTGTATGAGGTTTAATAAGGCCAAGTGCTGGGTCCTGCACTTGGGTCACAACAACCCCATGCAGCGCTACAGGATTGGAGAAGAGTTGGATGGAGAGCTGCTCATCAGAAAAGGACCTGGGGGTGTTGGTGGACAGCCGGCTGAATATGAGCCAGCAGTGTGGCCAAGTGGCCAAGAAGGCCAACAGTATCTTCGCCTGTATCAGGAATAGTGTGGCCAGTAGGGTTAGGGAAGGGATCGTCCCCCTGTACTTGGCACTGGTGAGGCCCCACCTCCAATGCTGTGTCCAGTTTTGGGCCCCTCACTACAAGAAAGACATTGAGGTGCTGGAGTGTGTCCAGAGAAGGGCAACGAAGCTGGTGAGGGGTCTGTAGGACAAACCTTATGAGGAACGACTAGGAGGGAGCTGGGGGTGTTCAGCCTGGAGAAGAGGAGGCTGAGGGGAGACCTTATCACTCTCTACAACTGCCTGAAAGGAGGCTGTAGCCAGCTGGGGGTCGGTCTCATCTCCCAAGTAACAAGCGATAGGACAAGAGGAAATGGCCCCAGGTTGTGCCAAGGGAGGTTTAGGATGGATATTAGGAAAAATTTCTTCACCAAAAAGGTTAGCAAACATTGGCACATGCTGCTCAGGGAAGTGGTTGAATCACCATCCCTGGAGATATTTAAAAGACATGTAGACATCGTGCTTAGGGACATGGCTTAGTGGTGGACTTGGCAGTATTAGGTTAATGGTTGGACTTGATGATTTTTAAGGTCCCTTCCAACCTCAGCAATTCTATGATTCTATTGGAAATACAAGTTATTTGTCATTGTCGTTGGTGCTTCTCCCACCATAAATAACACCAACAAAAGTACTCACCATTGGTGTGGTTTTCAAAGATAAGTTTATCGTTGCACTCCTGCTCGTCCACGCAGCCACAGATGTAGATGATCCCCTCCTCGCTGGGCTGATGGGTCATGATGCAGCGTGAGGTGTTGTAGTTGGGGACCATGAGGTTTTCGATGGGGCGGTGGGGGTTGTGGCAGAGCGTGCTGATCCTGATGCTCTCGTTGTCCTGTCTCCTGTGTGTGCCAAATGAACCGACAGTGTTAGTCTTGTGGCTCGGCCTTCACGTCACCTGCATGTTGTCTTAAACTTGGTTTTAAGATCATTCAGTTTAAGCCATGTAGGAAATTACTTGTATGCAGCGGCTCTGGTATAATTATAAATATACATGCTTTGGAGGGGCTTCGTTAAAGCCCTTTATCTCTTCCAAATGGTGAAAAGACAAATGTTTAGCATGTGCCGATAGTAGGATGTAAGCCAGAGACTCCGCTTGTTTCCAGTAGATAATTCACCAGTTCATAATAACACCGTGGATCAGGTAGTGCCAACCCTAAGGTTGAGTACCCTGCACAGCATTTGGGGAAAAATCTCTCCTTTACCAGTACCAGCTGCTAGGCCAGCAGGTTTTGGAGCTACATGGACCTAAGGAAACCCTCCAAGATGAGGGTCCCACCTCTTGTGTCACCTCTGCCGCAATACAAGTCATAACATCTCTATCTCAGGAGGGGCTGGGGCCTCTGCTGCCCAAATTTCACCTGTGCAGGGTAAAAAGGTAAGAGGTGGGAACATGGTGGCCACTTGCCAGCGACCACTTGGCTCATGCTTCTCTCCTGCTCCTCTCAACCCGTAAGAGGTTGAGGGCCTCACCAGTGAGGTGGGGCCCGTAAGCACCATTTCATCCCCTGGGGTCTCTCTGGGCTAATTGCTGGTTGTTGTGCCCTGTCTCTGCAGGACCATTTGCTCTGGCCATCTGCAGGAGCAGAGCCCTTCTGTCGCTGGTTGGGGCTATTTCTAGAAATGGCTTGACCTTTGGAGATGCCAAATTATAACGTGAAGGCGATATGACTCCCGGACCGTGGGGCAGTGTCTGTGTTTATACCACGGCTTCAGACACCGAGCAACTACGAATTAGACCTGCTGTGTCACCTGGTGATGTCCCGGTCCTCACTGGGTCTGGGGCAGAGGAGCGCTGGGGCTCAGCACAACCAGGGATGCGATGGCAAATAAGCCCTAGCTCTTCTTTATTTCCATTTAGATAATTAAGAGGGGGGTAAAAGTGAAATTTCTTGGCGTTTCTAGAGAATTTGC
Organism: Rynchops niger; assembly: GCA_013400035.1. Taxonomy (NCBI): domain Eukaryota; kingdom Metazoa; phylum Chordata; class Aves; order Charadriiformes; family Laridae; genus Rynchops; species Rynchops niger. The sequence continues at coordinate 509,887 of VXBH01000971.1, forward strand.
TCTTTGTTTCAAAAAGAAAGGACAGTTCTGCTTTTTTTTTTTCTTTCTTTTTTTTTTTTTTTAATTGCTGTGTATTTCTTCAGCTCCATGTAATAACCCATGTCAGAGATGATCACAACGTCATCTAGGGGAGACTGAGACTTCCCTCCCACCAGCTGAGAGACAGGAGCTGGGGGCGTGAAGGCTTCCCAAGAGATTTTTCCCTTTCTGGAATGAAGATGCAAAATATCCCAGTGCCCGTGTTGCATTTAAGTGCACACAAGTGTTCAGCAAGCGCAGTGAGAACAGGTGAAATATTTCAAGGCCTGTTACCAAAGGTGTCATTCATGAAGTCCAGTTACTCGCTGAAATGTGGCTCGTAGCACCAGATCTAGCTCCACAGTGTTGACGTCCTTACAGCTTTTCTAACAACTAATGCTCAGCAGCCAGGTTAGGTCCTTCTCATGTGCCACATTTTTTGTTCAGCAGCACCTAGATTAGGCTCTTGTTAAAGCTGTGGAGATGTGTCACGTGTAGAGCAAAAGGATGGGTTTGGCTCTGGTTGTCATCCAAGAGCACAGGGCACTTGTTTTGCTGGAAATCTCCAGCTCTCCCAACAGATCTGAGCAGTGTTGGCTCAACATGAGGGAGCTCGGCAAGAGGGTCCAGCACAGCTGCATCCCAGCACATGGGAGCTCCCTGCTTTTGGTGCATGGTGCAGTCATCCTTGTTGGACCCATGGCTTCATCTCCACCTGCCGTTTACCAAGTTGGGTAAGGGAAAAGCTTTGGGGAGCAAATGGTGTAGATGCTCAAAAACTGGGGTGCCCAGGTGGATTTAGGAGTAGCCAAGCAAGAACGAGGTTATGTCCCTTTGTGGGGTGGCTAATGGCAGACGAAAGGAGCTGGATCTTAGAGATGGGATTAGGAGGCAGGTGTTGGTGTCACGATGGAGCCTCTTGCACTCGGAGAGCTGGACCAGAGTTAACACCAGCTGATGGCAGGGCACGTGAGACATGCCAGGCAGCTTGGGGATGGATGGCCGGGGAAACACAACCTGGGATGCAGCCCTCTACGGGGAGGATCAGCACCTGCCTTGTAGAGCCAGTGGGTAATCAAGAGCTAATTAAGAGCTAATAGCAGACCATCAGGTTTTGATCCTTGTTTCTGGAGCCCTCCCCAGCGTAGGCAGGGTAACCCAGCATGGGCTGGGTTTGCAGGGCAGTGCTGGGGTGAGTCCGAGCAGTGGGAGGTGACCAGCCCCACATGTGCTATGGGTGGCTGGCAAGCGTAGCAGCTACTCCTGGGGGCGTTCAAAGGAAGTTACAACCATTAACAACTTTTCTGGGGACAGCCTCTGCTTCCCAAATGAGTGGTGCAAAGTGGGAGGGTGAAGGTATGGAGAGGTTTCACAATGCCTTTGAGGTCAGCAGGGAAGTCAGGCTAAAAAGCGTGGGAAAGAACCCAAATTTGTTATCCTCTCTCTGGTGAAGTCCCCTGATTTCAGTGCTCCTCACATTTTCTTAGGGTTCCCAGGTAATTTGTCAGAGGAGCTTCCAGCTGAAGAGTCCCAAGAGGGTGTGATCCCATCTCCATGGGTTGCCCAGGCTGGGCACGCTGGAGGACGTGAGCATGTTGCTCATGAGCATGGGGCCAAAGCTGCTGCTGTGACTGTGATACCCACGTGGGACAAGTTCAGATGATGCAAATATGCCTCTGTAAGTGAGCAACGGGCAGCGAGGCTGGCTTGGAGGTGAGCCCTGCCTGCAGGGATCTCAATCTCAGGATGGGTCTTAGGATGGGGTGGGAGATGCTGGGTGGAGGCTGTGGGGCTGGCAGGTTATTTGTGACCCTGCACCTATTTCACTCTGTCTGATCCATGGTGCGAGGTGCAGCCCAATCCCATGCCGTGGGATTGCTTCCCTGGCATGGGGATTTATGCTGTGGGGGTCTTGCTTTTTCCTGTATACGTAGGCGGTCAATGGGAAAACCCAGCAAGATGCTGGATTGCCTACCCAGGATTTAAGGTGGCTTCTCCATCTGCGTGTAGGGGAATTTGGGGCAGGGGGTGGATGTTGTTTGTTTGTTTGGGTTTCTTATTGGTTTTGTGTTTTGCTTTGTTTTTAAGTCCATAATGCAACAATTATGTTGAGGCAACCTCCTACTGAAAGCGGGGTGTATGGCATTCACGCTAATTAGCAGGTTGAGATAAAGCCTAGTGATAAGTGCTTGGCTGGCTTTCACTTTGGCAGCCAAATTAAAAGGGAAAGAAGAGAAAATCACTCTGGGCAGACACAAAATGGATGTTTTTTTAGTTTTGCTCATGGGGACCAAAAAGCTGGGGGAGGCACTCTTCCGGGCAAATGATGTAGCGTACGCTTGGCCTGAAGTGCAAGATTGCATTTCCCTTCCAGGCATCTCCAAGAGAAGCAGAAAAGGGCTTTTCCTTGGGGATGGGAAGGAGGTGGGTTAAACCCCAGTTCGGCACCAGGTCAGACGTCCATGCGCTGGATGGGGACAGACGTCAGCTGTGCCCCTGCATGTGAACCGGGGTTTCACCAGCCTGATGCAGGAGGAAATCATGGGTTTGGGGGTGAAGGCTGCTGGTGTTGCCCAGTGGGTTCAGCCTGTAAAGCTAAATTCAGGGAGTTATGAGGGTTTAGAGGTCCCACAGCAAACTTGCCACACTCTTTGTTGGGAGCTTAAATGCTTAATTCATTTAGAAAATAAACTAATCATAGGGCAGGCCAAATAATTTTTTACTGCAAACTGCAATTTTGGTTATAATGGAGTCAAAGAGGGAGGAAGAGAAAGTCCTGAATTATTTTAACGGGCAAGAATTCAAGGGCAGGGCTAGATACATGTGCGTTCCCATGAGCTGCTGCCCTGCAAACACGTTTTTCCCCTGCGCCCCCCCCTTGCTGAGGGGATTGCCGCTTACCATATGGCCACGCAGATCTCGTAGGGGTCCTCGCAGTAGGAGTTGAGGTTGCAGTTGCTGTAGCACACCTTCTCCTCACAGGCCGGTGGCGTGGAGTCGCACCACTTGCACAGGTTGGTCTTCAGGCTGCGGCGGGCACCGGCACAGCAGGCTGCGAGGGTGAGGAAAAAAAAATAACCAGCATTTTCATCGATTCGCACAACCAGTGGAGAACTAGCCCGAATTGACCCTCTTTCTCCGTGCATTTGTTTATAGCTTTCGTTTTGCTCCACAGCTTGGTGAAATGTGCTTTCGATTATGCCAAGGCCTAGAGGAGATGGAGGGATGCTTTGCAGAGCCTGGGAAGCTGCAAAGAACTGTTTTATTTTCCCTCTGTGTTTCCCGTACTGGATATCATCAAGGGGAAGTTTACTTCTTCCTCTCCAACCTAGGCTCAAATCAGCGTCTCTCCTCATCCTGAGTGCACGCAGTGTCCGAAAAGGGACATCTCCGGGTCTCTGTGTGCCTGAAGACTTTATTTATTCCCCTCCCTGTGGGGGGAGAGGTGCTGGGGAGGGATGCTCGGCCTGGCTGGGGCAGCTCCCTCCTCTCCTGCTGCTTCCTCATCCTCCCTCTGCCCGTTCAAGGAGCCCAAGCCGGGGAATATGTTTGCCACCCGCTCCCTGAGCATCTGTGTTTTCGGCAATAAATGATGGGCTGAGACTTCCCGAGCTCTGGACTGCTCCTGCCCCAGCCCGGCACCAGCTGCTCTCCTGCCCTGGAGTGCCAGATCCAGCCCTGGCGGCAGGAATAACTGCTCCCTGTGTGGAGCTGCTCTCCATGTATCTCATGGGCATAAAATTATCCCTGTTTATATACAAAGGGTGAAGGAACTACGCTCGGTTAAGGGATAAATCCCAGCTAAATTTAAACTTCCTGTTTTAAGGCTGCTAAATGTCCTTTTTTTTAAAAAAAAAAAAAAAGAAAAAAGCCACTTAAGTGGCTTATGTAGAAATATATATTTATAATTTTTTACCGAAATAAGTAACAGTCAGGAGCATTCAAGGTAGGAACCTGAACTACAGTAGCCAATTTTTTGAAGGTTTGGGTCACCTGCGCTTCTCCAGCTGCTGCCTCCCCGAGCGCAGGGTGCTCCCAGCCCCTAGGAAAAGGGCAGCGGTGGCTCGCTGTGCTGCCACTGCCACCACAGGGGTTTTCCATCACCAGCCCTTAGTTCGAACAAGAAACAAACTGCAAAATCCCTGACTGTGGCTCGGAAAGCCTCAGCCCCTGCAAGCAAGGCCCTGCTGACAGAGGAGCATACCCACGGGCGCCCTGTGGGCAACCTGCAGGACCTCTTGCGTTCTTGGTTGGTCATATCTGTGACCTGACCGTGGCCAACAGACAAGCCTACGGTCCCCTTCCTTTTTAACGCATGTATTGTCCCAACAGCAAAAAGGGATTTTTAACTTCTCTGCTTCCCAAATCCGGGGCGCGCAGCCTGCTCCCACAGCATCTCTGCTTCCCTTGCCGGCTCAGACCCCCCTCCATGAGATGGCCGTAAAAGAGCTGCTGGAAGGCTCCCACACAGAAATAAACCATTTACAAGCTCCCATGGCCTTGTACATAGGGCCAAGGTTAACGGTGGAGGGGAAACCTGGCTGCAGAATAAATGCCTGTTGCATCTGAAGGCTGGAAGGAGGAAATTTTGGTTTCAATGACCCATGCGAGGCTTAAAACACGACCCAGCAGGGATGGTGTTGTGAAAGGCGGCAGGGGAGCCGGGAGCAGAGTGGGTGATGATGCTGCTGACCTCTCACTCAGCATCCTCCTTGTCCATGAGGATGCTCTGGCCTTGCCGAGGCACCCAGGGATTTTGTGGGTGACTTCAACAGAGCCAATGCCCCACATCCATCCTAGGGTAAGCTACCAGAATTGTGATTCCAGATGGGATGTGAAGCACCTGCAGCCAGCACAAGCCACCCTTGTCTCCCTGCCTCACTCTGCCGGGGCAGGACTTGCAGGATCCTGGACAAAACTCTTCTCGAGGATGAGAGTTTTGGAGGTGGATCACAAATTAGGCCCAGCCTTTACGCGGGGCTCTTGATCTACAGCAGCAACCACAAACTTTCTACAACACTTTACAAACTCCATGGGTGTAGTTATGTAGTAACAGAGAATTGAAGGGACATTGGTTTCCCCCCCTAAAACCCAGCCCTACCACACCCAGGGCTGTGCTTTGGTGGTGTCGCTGCCCTATTTCTTCTTCCAGACCTTCAGCTTAACCCATCCGTGCCCTGGCTCGTGCTGTGCTCGCAGCATGCTCCTGCAGGACCCCAGGCTCAGCACCATCATCCCAGGGATATTTGGGGGCACTGTGGAGGAGGAGCAAATGAACAAATCCAGGTTGTAGAAGGCGCTGATGCAGAAGTGTGATGGAGTTTGTTATTTATGTATTGATACCTGCTGGGTATGTTATTTACTTATTTATATCAAGGGTTTGCTTGAGGTCTCAGAAACGCTGTCTCCGGCAGTTTTGTACTGGTGCGCGTGGTGGGGATCTTGACTTGGCAGTTGTTTGCACTGTGGAGCGGAGAAGCCCAGGCAAATGAAAGAGTTAAATATGGAAACAAGATCCAGAAATATAGCGGTAACTGGACAAAATTCTTTGGAGACAAATTGTTCTAAACTAGCTCAGGCTGCGATTCTGTTATCTGCTCTGCAAGAAAGGTCAGAACAGGAATATCTCTTTTTTTTTCCCCCTCCTCCTTTTCCTAGGAAGCTAAAAAGAAGAGCACAAAGCCCACTGCAAGTTTCTTTGGGACTTTGTGTCCTTGAACCATTAGCTCGTAGGTACAATTTAACTGCCACATCACTCATCTTGGCCCTGATTAGACCCAGATGAACACTTTCAATATTAATACTCGGATGATTTAATAAAGCTGCACGAGCAGTAAAAGTAACAATACACTTCCATAAAGGGGTTCCAGATGTTGCCAAGGCAAATGCTAAACATCAAAATACAAACTTCAAAAAAATAAAAAAAAAAAAGACCAAAAAAAGCTGGATAAGCAAAACTTGGAACAAACTATAAACTAATTAAATGTGGGTTGAGTTTTCCAAAAATAAATTGAAGCCATAAGGATGTGATGTGAGCCAATAAATAGTACAGTTAGTCAAAGTTATTGTGGAACGACAGTTGGAAAGATGGTTTGAAGTCACCGATAGGTGGGCTCACAGTGAGCTTGGCTTCCTATCAATAGGAAGGCTTGTTCTCTTGTGCACGAGAACGGGATCAAGTCTTCTGGTATCTATAATCAAGACCCCAGAGAGGTTACTGAGAGAATATGAGCCGATTTTCAAGTAGAGGAATAAAGCAAAAAACTATGCCAAAAGTGCCTGGGTCTCTCCTGCAAGAGCAGCAGGGGTGATACCGCCACCCCAGGACATTGGGATATTTTTCAATGTGTCTTAGGGCAGACCTCCAGCCTGTCGTTGCCCACAGGGCATCCGTGATCTCCGCTTGGCCACGCGAAGGCCCATTGAAGCACCACCGCCGTAGTCAATAGCTCATCCTCTTTCCCCCATAAAAGAGTAATCTAAAACAGCTCTCCAAGAGAATTTCATACCGGTCCTGTCACTGCAGCCATGGAAGCAGTCAGCTCCCAACAGATGAGCTTTTTGCTCGCTTGCCAGGTGCTCAGCTGCCAATGGTGACTGCAGCTGTAAGTACCCAGTGGGATCAACAGGGCTCTAATTAGCTTGTCTCTACCAATGCAGCCCCAGATAGCAGATAGGTCACCCACCACCTAACTTTGGCTCCGGTTTTCTGCACACTGTGGTCCCCAGGGAGGGAGAATAAGGAGCAAACCTGGATGTATGCAGATGGAGGCATGGTGCATTTGGTGCAGGGAAGGAGAAGGCATTTTGTAGCCAAAGCGATGGCATATGCTCACAACGCGTTTTCGCTGCGGGGCAGAATGAGTGGTTTTAGTTCTCAAATATTCTCTCTGGCGTACTGTTTTGTGACAACTAAACACCAGATGGGCTCAAGGAAAAGTAATGCTTGGTGTGAGATGTTAAGGCACTTACACCCCTCCATCTCTCCCCCTCCCAAGGTAGAAGGGTACCTTCCACCATTTAAGGGCAATATACCCTTGAATTGCTTTTATTTTTAAAGGACAAAGAAAAATGGATAATTTTTAGGTCAGAAATACTTTACCGTGAGGTCTGTTCCCTTTTTCCTGTGTATCTCTAAGCACCTTGGGATGGGGCTGATGCTAACTTAGCAATTGCGGAGGGTTTTCCAGCTTGCTGTCACTGCAGCAGCTCCAGGACCTCTCTGCATCATCTTTTCCACACAGGTCAGTCAACCTGTAATCCCCAGGCTTTGCACTGGGAGGGACTAAAGCCTGGGAGATTAGCTGCTGTGCTGTGCGGCTTTCTCTGACCAGCAGCAGGCTTACATGCAGGACTGGGGAACACCTGTATCTCAACCCTCCAGCCACGTTGCTCCTGGAAACCACCAGGTAGGTGCCCTGATGGAAACCCAACCTGTGCTGAGACCCGCTTTCCCACCTGGATGAGCCCAGACTCAGTGGTGAGTCCTTCGTCTACTGCCAAGTTCAGGATTAGGCTTTGCCTTGGGCTTTCATCCATGGCTAGTGACATGACTACACCATAACAGAGCCTCTCATAAAATTATTATGAGAACAAACAAATTCCTTCCCTATTATATACAGTACTTGTTTTTAAGATTAAAACAACAGCCGTGCTAACGGGCTCCGCTCTCTCACTGACCCACGGGAGAACACCAGACCTCGGTGTTCTTCATTGGCAGGCTACTCGTGAGCTGCCTCCTCCATGGAGCAACCACCAGTGCCATGGACGGGCTACATCAGAGTAATTACTATGTCCCTGATTTCCAAAAGATCCTATGTATGTTCTGAACTCACCATTGCAATTGTCCAGTGTGAACCTGTGTAACAGAGATCCCATATTTCCTGCAGTCAGCTCCAGTTTGAGCTACATCTGACCTGTTGGGAAGCCTCTGGTCTCACTGCAGGATCTCCCAAGTTCTGCAGGATCTCCCTAGAACTAGACCTCAAGTTGTTGTGCTTTTATTTTGGATGGAGCTCAGCTTCCTCCATCTCAGTTCTGTTCTCCGGTGGTGGGATCTGGTGCTACTTTCAGCTGCTGAACCAAAGAGTTTTTTAGTAACAGGCCACTCTTCTCCATCCATGTGTTTTACAAACACTGTATCTTCATCTGCGTAGGAGAGGAAGAGCAGATCAAATGGAGCTGAAAAAACTTATTATCCCATTTTTTTTCCCCTGCGAGGCACAAGCCCCTGGCTACCCCACGAAACCCAGCAGCGCTCATGCTGCATTCTGTTCAGAGGACCAGGCTCTACCCTCAGGTATGTGGTCCCACATCATCCTGCATAATAAATACTGTACTTGGCAGAGTACAGTATGGAGCAAGGAGTGAGCCAGTAATGTTTCCTGGTGAATAAAAAAAGGACTGATTTTGATTGTGTTAGACACCAGCGCTTCTCGGTGCCAGAAAGACTTGCAGTATACATTTCTGGTTTGGTTGGACCTTCTTCAAACAGGCTGGTAACTGACTTATTCCACCACTTATTTTTCCTTTGTGAAAATATCCCTTTAAATTAAGTGTTTAGCAAATACTGCTTAGTCCCATTACAAAGTAAATTGGGTATGGATCGTACCAGCAGAGTTCTCCAATCTCTTTCAGATGCTTAAATTACATCATGATCTAACTTGACCCCCGGGAGAGACGAGCTCTGCAGAATATTGTCCGTCCTTCTGCTTTGGTAATCTCCGGCATTTCTCAGGTACCTTTCTCAAGTCGTCTATGCATCGACGCCGCTGTTGGGGTGTTGGGATGTTTCACGCAGAGGTACCTCAGGGTCATGTCCCAGCAAAGCTGGCACCATCCGGGTGAGCCGGAGCGCCGGGGCCAGCGAGGCGATGCCCGACGGGGAGGATTTGGCCAGAGCGGTTTCTCTTTCATTTAGGTCAGTGGATGTCTGTGCCTGTGGGTGAGGACTGACCCCCCCGGTCCTCCATCTGCCCTGGGAGCCGCTCGTCTCCTCCATCCACCACGACAGCCCATCTTGCCCAAAGCACTGAAATCAGGCAGCGCATGGGATCCTTTTCCTCCACCCGCAGCAAGATGCTTCCCCTCCGGGAGATCTCAAGTTTCCTGCCCCCAGATTTCACTTTCTGTCCCCTGAAAGCTGCTCCTGCTGGGATAACCCACTCTCCATTCCTCTGGGCCCTGGTTTGTCCTGAGATGTGGGTGCTGTGCAGAGTCCGGCCGATGCCCACCGCTGGCGCGGGTAGCAGGGAGCCGGTGTGCTGCAATGGGAGGGCTGCACGGGCAATTATCTGCCATATTGTGCTCTCGCTTGTGTTTAAAAACAACAACAGCGCAACTGACTCATAGATCCTACGGCCTCTGAGTCATTTTTTATTTCTGGATTTCACTGCTCTGCTCTGCCCTTTGCAATGAAGGGAGTTGCATGTGCGCGCACACACACACATACACATCAAGTTCACATTTGTTTTTCCCCTATAAAAACAAAACGATTTCCATACCATTAATGAAACAGAAATGATTTGACTTCGCGTACCCTGGCTTTTATTTTCCGTTGTATAAACTCTGCAGATGAAATAATGATGGTTGTAAAGTAAACCTCTCTTTTTTTTTTTTTTTTTTTTCCCTTTTTTTTTTCCTTTCCCTTTCCAGGCAGCCTCTTTTCGAAATAGCAATAGGGAGTCACTTACAGACTTGGCTTGTGCTGAGCCTGTAGTAATTAACCCCTTCGTCCCCAGCTTTTCCTCTGTTGGTTTTAACCACAGCATGTCAGAGGTGGGGCCAACTGGGGCATCTCTCCGTGCAATGCCCACGGGATGAAGGAGGCAGCAGGTCCCCCCTGGGCCTAGAAGAAAAGTAGGCAGGAGAACGTGGGAAAGGAGGAGAAAAGCTGATCCCCTGTGCAATGGAGGGGTGGAGGGTGCCCAGGTCAATGCACCCCTGGGTCGGACAGCTTTCCTAGGAGAACCAGGGCGCTGGCACTGCAGAGCTGGAGCTACCCGCACTCTTCCTGCACACCCCATTTTTTGGGTGCAATTCAGTGTCGCTGGTTTCCATTTAGTCTGGCAGCCCCCTCCTGCGTCATCTCCTTTCCTTCTTGGTCCCTGGGGACCACCAGCCCTGGCATCTCAGCGAAATGTCCTCTCTCCTTCCCACCGCCACTGCGGAAATAATCTGCGGTAAATAACTTAACCAACAAATCTTGCTCTTTCTGTTGACAGGGCCATTACGATTCTACGAAGTACTTGAAGGAAGATTAATAGGATGAAGTAATACCTTACACGAGCAGCAGATACAGCTGTAGCTGGGCGTGCGAGCACGTGCCTGCCTTGCCCTGTGGGACGGGGTGAACTCCTCTCAAAGGAGCGTGAGCTCTGCTTTTCGATATACCTGTACCATTACATGCTGTCTGCCCAGGCAATCTGTCCGTCTTCAAGGCTTGTAAACATGCCACAAGCGTTTTTCCTAATCACATCTATCACGCAGCGGCGCAGCCCTGCGTCCCCCCAGCATCGGATCAGATGCTTCGCCGATGCCAGGCCTGGGCGGGTTAGTGACACCGGCTGAGATACTGTTACTCTTCCCAGACTGGGCGATGTGTTTTATATTATTTCTCTTGGATTTATTAAGCATTATGTAACCGGCTAACGAATTCCGCATGCGACGCAATCGCGGCTGATTTCATGTCCGTGGAAAGTAAACAAAAAAAAAAAATAATGGTCTGAAGTGGCTGAACTGAAATTCGTTTCCACATGCAAAGCAATTCCTGGAGGATCTTCCCCCTCTCCATGCAGCTACTTTGCATCCAGGCTCTCATGCAACCGATTAGAAAAGAACTATGGAAAAACTGCACGTCATACATGACAGGGCATTACAAGCAAATCCTCTCTGTTAACTCCCTGCATGAAACAATTAAGATAAAGTTTACTTAATTATTTTTAAGCATCTTTGTGTATTTCTCCTGCTCCTTGAAATGTGTTACGCTGGCATATTCTTTGACTTTTAGCAGGAGAACTCCTTCAAATGTCAAAATTACTCACCAATGAAGTTGGGGATTAAAATTTGGAAAGCAAAGCAAGCCAGCCCTGCAGTTCTGAGGTCCCGAAGCCCAGCAGGACCTGACGTAATGCGACCGGGGGAATGTACTGCCCTTGCTCAGCTTTGGAAGGACTCTAAGAACCAGGTGAGGCAAAAACTGTACCCCCATTAGACTCTGAACTCAAGCTCTTCCAGGAGCACTCTTCTTTCTGGTGTTACAGACAGCGTACTTCCCATTAACACCGGTTTGTACCCTGAGATGTTGAGCTGAGGATGGAGGTACACAGAATGGATAAAACACAGGCCCTGTACCATTTTGTTTGTTTTTCTCAGTTGTCTTTGAAACATTCAGCAATGTCTGAAAATGTTGCGTGTGTTTCTGAATCCACACTGAAACGCCAGTAAAGTCAGTGGCTGGGGGACAGCCCGTTGCATGTTATTTGTATTATTTTTCAGTAAGCCCCTAAGGCACCCAAGCATCTGCTTCACCCAATTACCTAGGTCCAAGTTAAGCTGAGTTGCTGAATTAGGCCTGGCTGGGCTGATGGATCATGTAACAGTGTTTGCCGCTTGCCAGACTGCAATTTGAACATAAAGGTGTCACCAAGCCATGATCCCAGGGGCAGACAATGGGTGTTGAAGGGGCAGGATGGGACATCCCTGAAGGCGATGCGGGTGAGCAAGTTCACAGCTCCACGTGGGTGCCACCACCACCCCTAGCCTTGTGCTAACTCGCTAGATAAGCGAAGTTGTCCTAAAAGCAGGAGGGAACCCACAAGTTAGGGGTTTGTCATCCATTTTGGAGGCTCACTTATGCCCTTGGGAGATGAGGAGGCATGGGTTCTGCAGGAACCTGCAGTGCTCAAAGCCCCACAGCCTTCTTCAAAAAGATGGCCCAAGGGAAGGTTGAAGATTAGCACAAGAGTCCCTCAAGTTGTACAGAATGGCAGCTTAAAACAGGGTTTTTTCACTCCCTAAGTGCCCTCTGTATGCTGGCTGTTGCAGGTTGCTGTGTAATTACGGCTGGTACCTCCAAAGCCATTACCACGCTGGGCAAAAACTGCCCTGGCAGGAAAAAGGAGCTGTGAGTTTGCCCGGTAATAACTGTACTTATCCCATTAGGCATTTGGCAGCTGCTGGGTATGTACTGGGCTATGAAAGGCAAACGTGTGGAGCTATGATGCAAACCAAGACTCAGGGCCATCCTGTGTCTAAAGGTGCAATAATTCCCTTTCATTGCACCTATTGCCCCTCTTCTTTTCTCTGTCTTATCTTTTGCTGTCATTCCCACCCACGTGTGACATTGGAAAAGCACTGAGAGAGAAAGCCATGCCAGCAGCACAGCCTAAACAAAAGATTTGGGGGTTGGGAGGGGAAAAAAACCCCAGAGTTGAGGGTCATCCCAAGGAAAAACCATATATACACACAGTCCCATATGGTTACCTCCACCAGCACCACACCATGGCCGCACCACCACAGCAACTCCTACCAGCCCAGATGGTGCACAAGGGGAATGGCCTGAGGAGCGGGAAAACTGCTGAGGACAATGTTCACAAGCAATTTTAGCAGCTCTGCCGGCACCTCTGCTTATCTGGGGCTTTCCAGGGTAAAGTAACACATTATCAAATGCCACGGCGTGGTGTGCGTAGGCTGCTGGTGGGGTTTGCAGAGGGCTAAGCTGACATGCCCTCCATGGAAAGTGCTTTCTCATGACTGGGGATTCACACGCCGTGTTTTCAGAGGGCTCTGGCATTTCAGCCCTTTGAAGAGCACTTTGCGGCGATCTGGTTTTGACTAAATCCCAGTCTTAAAAATTAGTCCCTTCTTTCCACCTCCCACGCTGGTTGAGAGAAGGCGCCACAGCCTGGCCACGCATGGGTGGTTTGAGCTCATCTTGTTGCAAGTTGTTGCAGAAATTGCTGAGGATTTACCGGCCCTTGCAGGTCTGGGAGCTGAAAGGCAGAAGGTAAGAGCCAACTGACTCCACAATGCTGGTGACATGATTTTTGTTGGTCTTGTTTCTCCAGAGCCACCAACAGTCTATCCTGTATCTGGTTGATTTAACTGCAGCTTCTGCATCTCCTTCTCAGGGAGATGCAGCGGAGATGAGTCCCTGTCTCAACACAGAAAAAGCAGCAGCAATGAACCTAACAGTGCAGGAAAGCGAGCTGCAAGTCGGTTACAGACGTCGCTCTGTCTTGACTACTGCGATTCAAGCAAAACTACTGCACAGCAGTTTTGGGCGTTTTTTTTTTTTTTTTTTGTTTGTTTTTTACTATTATCATCATATTATACTCTGGAATTCAGATTTATGTATATTTTTCAGGCTCTGCAGGAATCCTGGATCTCTGTGAATATACGGAAGTGGAAATTTAAAGATATCGTCCAAATAGGTAAACACATCAGAAACATTATCTGGGTCACATTTGGGCAACAGGGTTTGCTCTGTTTTAAGTGCAAATGGTTTACTGATGATTTAGATGAACTTCCTGAGGAGTGTTTGAAATTCCTGGCACACGTTCGATTTACCATCTGCTAGAAGGACTTTGATGAACCCACAAAGAGACATCAGATCGGCGCTGCTCTTCATATCTGGGGTTGACTTTTTGTGATTGACTAGTTTGTATTTTTTTTGTGTTTGTATTATTTTGATTCCTCGAGGAGAAGCGGGGCTTGCAAGGGACTGTGCGATGAGCTGCTGAGGCAGAGATGCTCTGTTAATTCTCCATCAATGTGCTGTCATCAAGTTGTTCCAGCACTGCCTGTTTTTTATGTCTGCTAAAATTATTACGTAGAGTTGAGTTTTGTCCTCATTTAGACCAGATCTAACAGTAATTAAGTAATTTGTGCTGTCAGAGGGAACTTGAACTTGAGGCTAGCCTGGATTACAGACGCTAAAAACTTTCTTGCTTTTCCTAAAGCGTCCCACATTTAGCGCATAAATAGATGGTATGTTCTTCTCTTTCATTTCTTTCTCAATCTCTTAAAAAAAAAAAATCTTTTAAAGAGCTTGTGTTGTAACCTACCAAAAAGCGCTGCCCAATAAGGTTGAATTCTGCTTGAATTTTTGGCATTTTTCTAAAGCAGGAGAGAGCAATGGCAGGAGGGCAGAGGTGGCAGGTTTTTGGAAAGGAATTTTTGCAGGGATGGGACCAAGAGTCCTGTTGACAGGGCCTGAAGTGCTTTAACTCTGCACACAAAAGTACTGGGAGCTTGTGTGTCTGCATGATGCCTCTCCAGAGACCCCTCTTGCAGGAGAAGGAGAAGGTTCCCGCAGGTCCCAGCCCCTGGGCAGAGCTGCAGCACAGCTCCAGGGAGCTTCAGCAGATGGAGGGGATGAGGTGCAGGGGGCAAAGCATGGAGGAACGGACAAAGAGGGCAACGTTCTCTGTTCGCCATCTCCCACTCTGAGATCTCGTAATTTTGCAGTACCACAGTGCCTTTGCAACCTAGCACCTTGCCCCAGGGCACCTCCTGAAGTGTGCCACAGTCTGCGTATCGCTGAGCAATACTTCTGCCCAAGAGCTGCCTTCCAAGCCACAGCCTGTCGCAGAGGAAATAGCCCCAGCGAGGGCAAGAGAAAAGCACGTGCTGCGCTTTTACAAACAGGTGAGCACAGGGTAAATATGCAAAATGAGAGTAAACGTGTGCCGGGGAGATCTCACCCCCAAGCAAATACCCTGTGCCTCTGGTGGGAACGTCTGCGACCATTTTCTACCACCACCAAGTGCCTTTTGACATATAAAAGGCATGGCAGGAACTGAGCTCCCACGGGATCCATTGGTCTTATTTCTGTGGACGCTTGTACCCTGGGTCTATTTGAAGAAGGATGATTCATTCAACTGCTCCTTGCTTATGGCTCTGTGTGTCATTTCCCATTGTAAGAAGAAGGGTCTTATTTGCTATCGTTGACTGGTTGGGGCTAATTTTGGGATAGATCTAGCATGGAAAAAATGCTTTACGCAGCAAGACAGCGGCTGATTCAGTTTCTTCCATGCTGGATGCTGGTGTTTAGAGTCTCCCAGGCAGGCAGTTTCATCAAGCAACATCAGACAGATGTTCTTCATCGTGTCTCAGCTGTGTTGACTGGCAACCTGCTCTGTCAAACACTTGTCAGGGGACATGGGCACAAGTAGCATTTTATTAACCGATCCACCTGAAAACAGCAATGGATCTTTTAAAAGAAATATCTATAACAGTATTAATTGTAAAGACCCTAGAAGTGCTTGTACGCATGGTACTACCAAGAACCAAGTGGGCCGAGCTCCTGGTTTTGCAGGAAAAGAGAAGAAAGCTTTCTCTGGATTTACACTGCCAGGCACAGTGTGAACTCATATTGGCTGTATCGTCTTTCTGATGGGGTGCACGGTGCCCCAAGGCAATGCAGGACACAGGCAAGCCTTCTGGTTTGAAGTGGCTGAAGTGAGGAGGGATCAGTATCAAAATCTCAGGATATTGCATTGTTGATCCAAGGAAACGGCCCCTCTTAGTGGTGTAACAACCAGAAGGGCAGGAACTTCCCAGAAGGGAAATGTATTTTTCCCAGAGGGAACATCTTCACAGGGGTGTTGGGGGAACTGAAAAGATTAGGAGATGCTCAGATAATGGGGCAAGGAGATACCTTATCAATGATCAGATCACATCAGCTGGTGTCACGTCAGGTGACAGCTTCAGGGCTCAGCCCCATCTGGACACCGGACCAGGGCAACAAGCCAGCCTTCTTTGCTGACTGCCATAGTTGCCCTGGTTCCAGTTTCTGGCACAAGCTCATCAGCACTGGTTTGCATGCAGAGGATGTATTAGGGTGTGATGGTCCTGGAGGCACAGGCTCTCCAGCTCCCGCGCATGATCACAGGACTTGCCGTCACATGCTGCAACGGGAGGAAGCACAGCTCTTTGCAGGCTGAGTGAAGGTGGGCAGCAGTTTCCTTCAGATACCTTTGGGCCTCATCACCACTGACTCTGGAGCTGGGGTGGAAGCTGCTGGGGATGGCTTTCTTTGGACCTCCACTTATCCAGAAGAGCTGGAGTTTCGGATCCAGCGCAGAGTAAAGGACATGGAGCTAAAGGGAACATTTCCATCCATAGCCTGGCAAGGTGAGAGGTTTTGCCACAGGCAGAATATGCCCAGTACCATGCTGCTTCAACCACTTCCAGAATCATGGCCAAGGTGTGGGTTGAACTGGAGCGTGAGACTCTGCAAAGTGACACCCAGCAGCTGCCACCACTGGAGCCTCACGTCAGCTCCCCATTACAGCTTGCTCCTGCTGATAGCTGCAAATTGCACAGCGGAAATGTTGAAAATGTCTTTTTTAAAAAAAATATTATTATTTTCATCTGAGTCCAGCTGTAAATTATCCTGTCTAGTCAAGGGTAACGCTTAGGTTGGGTTATATCCTTGGAGATGCTGGAATCCATGTGGGCGATAGCCCTCCATCCAGTGCAGCCCGGCAGGCTGCGGTGGACAGCTGGACACATTAATTGCCCCAATGCCGAGATGCATTTGCTGTGGTATAAATCAGCTGTCGTTTGTCAGGCATGTTCCTGGCTTATCAACGGGAAGCAAAACACTGCAGTGGAACGGGTCCATGAAAGGGTATGTCCTGGAGCGGCGTAATTGGTGGGAGCACGGGCTGCAGAGGGGACTGCACGATAAGCAGGCTCTCCCACTTCTAAAAGCTTGACAGCTACCAGCAGCTGGCAGGAGAGCTTCAGCCCTGCATGGGCTGTAACAAACAGATGAAGCAACTGACGAAGAAGAAATATGACTCTGATGGACCTTACAGATCCTTTCCGGAGGCAGGATCACAACCATCATCTCTGAATTCAGCGATATGCATGCGAGTGGGGCCAAGACATCCTTCAGCCACCCCTTCATTTCCCCCTGAAGATCCCTAAGGAAATATTATCCCACAGTTGGGGTCCAGCATGGAGATAATATAGCTGTAATCCACAGGTTTGACAAGGCCCGCAGCCATCCGTGGTGTTATCTCCCCTCTAGATGGAGGCCCCTTCCAGCGCGAGGCTTTCACTTGGCACACAGTGCTGAACACTAGATGTGAGAAGAGCAAAGTGTGTGGGAGCTGCTGATTTTGTCTCCTTGGTGGGACTGTTGTGGGTTTTTTTTGTTTTTTTTTTTTTGTTTTTTTTTTTTTAATAAAAAGATCAGATGTTGCGCTTCCTTGAAAACATGACAATCTATGGGAGAGTTCCTTAGTTTATGGCAAGTTGCAACACTGCGGAACCTGGCTGAAAGCAAATGTTATTGCAAAGAGTTATCACTAAGGGGAGAGGAAAATAACGTCCTGAGGAAATAAACTCGGCAGAGCAGAACATGGAACAGTATAAAGCTGTGGCAGACAGGCAGTAGAGTTGAATACTGTCTCAGAATAAAAGCCCCCAGTCACCTGTTTTCAATGCCAATGTTTGCTTTCTGCGTATTCAGTGAATATGCGGGATACATCTGTTCAGGACTCCATCTCTAATGGGAGTAACAAGTATCATGATTGCAGCTGGCTGAACTTTTTTACTACTAGTACACAAAAATGTCTTTGTGACCATTGTTAAATAGTGATAACACCAGTAAAAATCATCTTTGCTTGGGGTTTTTTTTGAGAAAATGGTGTGGTTTAATTTCAAGTCCCATGGAATCATATTTCAGAAAGGACTTTCCTCCACAAAGCCCCCCACTAAAATACAGATTTGAGCAGCTTTAATGATGACCAGCCTGTCTCAAGTCTGAGCAAAGCTGGAGATGCAAGGGGAGAGGAAATGCCCGCTTTTATAAATCAGGCATAGCTGTACTGCCAGCTTTCCTAGCATGCAGTTAGTCTAATTTACACCAAGGGCTGAAACTGTAGTATCAGGTTTGGAGAAGTGTAAAGGTGAATTCAAAATAATCTATCACTTTCCTTCCTGAGTCTCATGCCACTTGCAACACTGCAGAGGACCCCAGTTTTGCATTGTCAAGGTTTTTCTTGTGCTTTTATTTCCTAACTGGGGAATTTGTTGCAACCCTGTTCTTATTTAGCCTCACGGTAGGATGCAGAAGCTTCTTCAGGCAATGGGATGCTGTGCCTGCTCCCAACACAGCTAACTGCACCCAGACAACATGGGGCCCTTGCAGCCTCTTGCTTTCTTTTGAGGGTGATAATTTCTTCCTTGGTGTTTTGGCTGTCTTAAAACAACACCAAAGCATAATATGGTGCTACCTGAGAAGGACTGTCATAACCAGCCCTGCGGCCATGTGTCCTGGGACAGGCAGCGCCCACCTCCATGTGCAGCGTAGCCTGGGAGAAGAGGTCTGCTCCCTGCTCCGGCTCAGCCCTGGGCCTGCAAAGCCCCTTTCTGCAAATGGATGTATTTGCCTGTGAAATGGAGGGTGACTCTTCCTTCATCCCCTTCCTTCCCTCATCCTCTCGCCAGCTCAGGTTTCTCGCCATGTTCCTGAACAGTGTGTGGGTTGGTGTTGGGGTGCAATCCCGATAGCTCCTCTGCCCGAGGAGTGGGTTGGCGTTTCAGTGGCACTACGGCCCCTGGATTTAGCTCTGGTGACCTTAGAAATAAGAGGCCAACTTCTTGAACAAGCTGCCTGAGGAGCCTGGGATAGGTCAGAGATTTCTTGAGCAGATCAAAAGCCGGAGATGTTTTTCTGACAGCCCCGGAGCTCCCTGTCATGATTTATGAATTATATACACTCTATATGTTTAGCTGAAGAGGCTCAGTGGAGGAAGAGGGGCTGGTTTGTGCAAGCAGGAAAGAGCATGTGGCTTCAGAGAGCCACCATCTACCAAGAGATAACCCCTCGAATGCGCTCTCTGCGGAGCTGTCAAAGGGCCTTGAGGGACCGTGGCAAAGGGACCCCAGGAGACTCACAGCGAAAAATGTCAGGATATTTTAGTGGGACAGCATTTTAATGGGGGAATGAGTTTCGGGGAATTGGACCCAGGGCCAGGATCTGGGAGCTCTGGACTTGGGGCAGCAGACCCACAGCCTTCTCTCGTTTCACAAATCCTCTTTCTCTTTCTTTGGAGCTTCAGCAGGTCCCATGGGGTACAGCTCTCCCTTGGTAAGTGTTACGTGCCCTGGAAGATTTTGAGTTTCATGTCCTCTTTTGGAGATTGGATGCCCAAAGGCACTCTGCAGGGCTCCTGGGGCATTTCGTGCCCCAAGAGCTGTCGTCTCACCAGTGACACTTAGCTCATGTTTTCTGAGGTTGTCTCAACAGCTCAGAGAATTGTGGTGCTTTTCTCTCCTCTCCATGAGACGAGATTTTGCTCAGACCCATGCTTGCATGGCCTGACCTGAGCCCTATTCCTGACATGAGGGAGACTTTCCTGATTCTGATGCAAAACAGGGCAGGAAAACTCCTAATTATTAACTTTAAGGCCAGAGTGTTTCCATGTGCACAATGCAGTAATCCCTGTAACACGTCTGTAGCTTCTAGGTTATAGTCCACCGAGCAGGTAGTCTTGTAGTCATTGAAGGCTTTGAGCAACAAAAATCCACCACATCCTGAGCCTGTGTAATTACCTGCTGGAACAACTTTACTGTGTTGTGCTCTAACACAAAAGAGCTCGGTTTCAGCTTCCAGCGTGTAAATCTTGTTTTTCCTCTGCCCCACAGAAGAGGAAACCCTCTGCCAGAAAGCATCTCTCTGGGACTTGGTTATAGATGATGACTAGCACACCTCCCAACTCTCTCCTGGCCAAAATAAAGACACTGAAAGCCTTCATCCCCGCAGTGCAAGACAGGTTTTCCAATCCTGACTGATCCTTGTATTTTTTTGTCCTGCGCTAGGTAGATCCAGAACTGCGCCAGCTCTCTGCCCTGGAGGATTACCTGCTCCCCTGCGTAAGGGTTTGAGTTAGCAGTGGTCCAGCTACAGCTCCTGTCTGCACCTTCTGCTGAGAAAGACAGGCAAAAATGCTGCCCTCAGCAGCCAAAGCCACTGGGGAGAAATTTAAGGGTAGATATTTTGAAGCCTTGCTAGAGGTGGATAGGAAGAATTAGGGAAATCCAGTAGCTGAAATTTTAGTGGTCTGTCAGACTACAGTCCTTTTTTCCACCACCTGGTGATTAAAGGGATAGAGACAGGCAGCCTGGAGCACAAAGTGGGGTCTCTGCTGCCCTAGTGTAAACTCTTAGGGAGAGCAGCAAAGTCCCTGAAGATGCTTGGCTGGCCTGGAGGGAGTTACTCTGGGACACCTAAGATGCAATCCAGGCCACGTTCTCTATGGTAAGTCTTAAATCTCTCTGCTAAGAGGAGCAACTTTGCTGCTGTCCCCAGGCCAGCGCTGTCACTCTTTAAAGAGGGGCTGGACGAGTGATGGGATTTGTTGCTTGAAGACCAGCTGAACGTGTACTTTCTGTCATTTTGGGGCACTTGCTGTTCCCTTCTCTCTTAATGTCAATGCAAAGTGGGCTCCCAGCATACTTTAACTGTCTCAGAATGACCCCAGGGTCGATCTTAACACGATACGCAAGGGAAGTGGATGTAGCCCCAGAAAACATATACAATTGTTGAGCTGAATCGGGGAGACCAAGCCTTGGCTTATTTTTTTTTCCCCATACGGAGGCAAATTTTGTCATCATATCACTCACGTAACCTTTCAGATGAACTTAGTAATCATGATATGTTTTGGTTTGGCTTCTTTCAGATTAAAACCGTGCCTTTCAGAAAAAGGAAACCATAAGTTAAATAACTCCAGAATTAGGTATTTCTGAAGGATAATTAGTGGTCTTCTTTCTTACCAAAAACAACCCAAGACTGTGCATTAAATAATACCTTGTAATAATTCCTTCAGTACTGCTCCAAATGTGATTAATTTAGCAGGATGTTATTGGTATAGCATCCTACATTTCAAACCACACTTCAGGGTATTATCTACAATAATGAATACTACATATCTCCACAACTTTTTGAAAAATCAACCAGAATTTATGTCCTAAATCCCCCATCTGGGTCTTCTGTGCTTCATCAGTTGCACCAAGGCTTGTATTTGCCTACACCCAAATTACCGACCGATCATATTCTTTCATTCCCTGTTGCTGTAGATAGGGGGACCCATGTAAAGTGAACGCAGATATAGATCCCTGCCCCCAGTTATTTCATTTTGTTGCAAAAATACTGAAATTATAAACCTCCTATTTCATCGCTTTCAGCAAAAAGCAATTTTAGTTGCACTGAAATTTCTATAGCAAAGGGAACAGGTCTGTGTTTGTAAAAGAGTTCACTGCAAAAAGTGCCATTGTCCATGCAAATACATAAATATATACTATATAGGGATATATGTATGTAAGTATACACATAGGCACTGTATATACAGAAAGACACACACACATACTTAGGAGATGTGTATATAACACTCACTTATATACAAATCTATTCCCTGTTATGAAACAATCGTCAAGATATAAACAAGAGAAGTTAAACCACGGATGGGCACATTTTCAAGTGCTGCTGGAGGGTTTTATCTACAGTATTGAAGAAGTGCTATCAAAACCTAAACAGGGCACTTATTACAAAGAAACCTTTACGTAAGTGCTGGAAAGGTTTGCCGAATAACCAGATGTTGTTGCAAAGACACTTCTCCTCCCCCTCTCCCCACTTCTTTCCTTCTTTAATAGTTCGATTAATTCTGCGCATAAACCAGGGCTGATAAAAGCTCTAAGCTGCAAACTTCACCACATCTGGACACTGCCGAAGCCAGATCGTTCAGCAGTGCACTTCAGTTGCTTTTAATCTCCCTCAATAAAATAAAAACTTCCAACAAGTAATGCTGACCTATATATATTTTTGCACTGTAAACACTGACATCTGCGAGCTGCTCCAAGCGAGCATGCAGTGCTTTCCACCAAGGCAATCGCTCGCCCTTCGCCGTAAGAGAAATACACAGCTGATGCAGTCGTAGCAGCGTATTCTACTCAACTCTCTGCTATTTCCAATCCTCCAGCTAATTGCTGTCAGGGGAGAAATCAAAGATTAGCTATTTTGCTGAAGGAAGGAAAAATAAACAGCCTCTCTCGGAGTGTGTTGCTCAATGTTGTCTAACCAGAAACATTTTTTTTCTACTCACAGAAGGAGAGCAGCAGTAAGGAAAGCAGACCCGGTCTCCTCCAGCAACCCATTTTCTGCATCCCGCCAGTGACCAGAAGCCCGGCTTCACGGCATTGACCAATTCATCTTCCCTCGGTGCAGCCAGTCTCCTGCCTTTCTGCTGTCAATCCCGGAGCCCCGAGTTTGCGAGGCTCCCAGCCAGGCTTGCCAGGAAGGCGGATCCAGCCGCTAAAGCCCAGCTGTGTGTGGGGTCCGCCCAGGAACTGCAGTTTATGAACAAACTAAGCCTGACTCTCCTCTCGAAATATATACAAATATGGGAGGGGGGAGCCGGGGGAAGAAGCCTGGCTCTGAGAAAAAGAGTTTGATTTTTATTTTTTTTTTCCTCTAATGACAACGCGGAGCTGCTCCCAGCTCCGTAATGACACAAGGATCTTTGAAGGGGACCTAATGTCTACTGCATGTATCTAATCAAAAAGGCATGGGTACTCCTGCACGCCTCTTTCCTCTGAATAAAACACAGAAGGTAATGCTTCAATATGCTGAGCTGCCATTAATTCACTACTTTCTCCCCCGCCCCTTTTAGAAATTAACTATCTTTTAAGTAAGCTTCAATGGGCTATATTTTTAATAGGGATAATTAGAAGTTTTAGGGCAGCTTTTTCAGAAAGACCACATCAGTATGAGCTTAGCCTAAAGTGGGTGCTTTCGACCCATTAAAGCAGCAGGATTTAAACATATATGTTTTCCTGAATCAGGGCCTAAAATAATAACATAGAGCATTTAAATAGCTGCTTTCTCCCCAAGATCTCAAACTGCTTTACAAAAACGTGTAAGAAATATTATCCCACTTACAAAAGGGAAACTGTGAAACGTAACAGAAATCTGACTTGCCTTGGTTGTTAACGCTATCAATCAGTGGCAAAAGGAGTAAAATCCTCAAACTCTTGCCCTATGATCTACCACAACCCTTCCAATTACATTAAAATAATGATCAATGCAATCGAGTGTGGCAGAGAAAGAGATGTTGTAATTGAGGCCTTTTGCAGCCAAAATGCCTGCCCTAAGGTGAGGCTAATTTTTTATAGTTATTGATAAATACATCGATTAATTTTTAATGCATACACAGCATTCTGATTCAGTGGATCTCCAGCTTTTTATTTGCTCCTTTTATAATTCATCTTTTAGTCCGTTAATCAGTATGTGGTGGATATGTGGTGTATCTGTATCTGCTTGTGTCTATAGGTGAGCATTTTGCTCTGTTGAACTTGAAGACCTTTCTTTGTATGAGTCTTTCCAATAAACCACACCCACTTGCTTTGTAAATTACTTATATAAATTATTCTGTTAGGGAGTTAAATAATGGTATCTCTTTCCCCTTCTTTTGTATTTAAAAAGGAAAAAGGGGAGGTATTAGACAAGGTTCAGACAGTTGATAAATACAAACATCTCTCCCATGCAATGGCTACACCAGCGTGACTCTGCAGAGACTTGCTTGGTCTGCTCCGACTTGCCTGTCCTCCTTGGAGAAATGGCCATGTGTCCCTGGGATAACAGAGCAGAAAGCTAGGTGAGTGTGCTAAGGGAAGATACCACCTGGCGTACACAGAGGACATCTATGTTGAAGGAGTCTAGAAAGGTCTCCCTGACAGGGAGAGCTGCCCCTTGCTCACAGCCCTGGAGGACATCGGCTCGAGTCCTAGGCAAGGTGCGACATTGCTCTCCCTTGCTTGGCTGTCTCTACATCAAACTGGGCATCTTTCTATGTGCTCTGTAGTATTAATCAAGAAGAGGTGTTTTGACCTGAGTTACGACAGCTGAGGTACGGCATTTGAGGGCTAAGGACAAGCAAATGTTTAGCAAACTTTCAGAAAGACATTATTTTCCAACTGCCGTGTGCACAGTGGTTTTTTTGGGTGACCTGCCAACTCTCCTCTTTCTGATCCAGAGCATTTCAAAATGCCCGCAGATTGCTCAGGCTGTGGGTTGGATTTTAAGATGTGAGCCCTTCTGTTACAAGGCAGCTGGATAAGACTCGTGTTAGGAACGTTGCAGATTACTCATGATCTATGGGAGCCCTCTTTAAAACCAGGAAGAATCCCCCGCTGCCTATGAAACTCGAAGAGAAATAATGTCCCCAGCAGGAGCCCAAAGGGGCTTTAAACAATGGTGGACATTGACAAAACACACTGTATGAGTTGGAAGTGCAAGGGAAGCAAGGAATATTATTTTTTTAGCAGCAGAACCTGGGAAGGCAGCAGGAAGCCTGCACAACATCCCTGGAGCCAGGCACCCCGAGCCGCAGGACCTGCGTTTTCAAAAAACCTGGACAATCCCAAACAA
This sequence comes from Rynchops niger, assembly GCA_013400035.1. Taxonomy (NCBI): domain Eukaryota; kingdom Metazoa; phylum Chordata; class Aves; order Charadriiformes; family Laridae; genus Rynchops; species Rynchops niger. The sequence goes on from VXBH01000971.1 coordinate 534,347, forward strand.
CTTCTGGGCCAAACCAAACCCTGTAAAATGCTTTGTCCTGTCTGCAGAATAATCATAGGGAGAGATTTGGGGATGGAGCTCACTGAAATGAAAGGCAGTAGCTGTCCCATGTGATGGCATCTTTACAAGGCAGTTAGTTGGGTTTCTACAGGGAGCTCTGCAAGGGGAAGCTTTTAGGGACCGCTCTTCTTAAACAGCTGTACTTATTTCTAGATGATGTTAGACCTGCTGCTTGGTAAAACATGGTGTTGTGGGCTCTGCAGGCTGCTTTCTGCCCAGAGGGAACCTGTCCCTTCAGCCATTGCTGCTGATGTACCCTCCCGTAACCTGCATTTTCGGTCTGCTGGGCACTATTGTAAGCAAACCTCATCTGCAAAATAGGAATAACATGAGGCTGGGAGTTTGTTTCTTTCCTAACGCTATGGTGTGAGTCACCCTGGGTTGAGTGGGGAGCCACGCCACACGTGGCCCACTGACCTGGGCTTTCCTCTGACCAACAGCTCTGTTGTGGAGCCTCTGCTTATTTCTCAGCCCTTATCCAAGTTAAAAATGCAAACTAAAAATCCACCAAAGATACTCGGGGAAAACTGAGTAAGAACTCTGGGATTTAGCCTGAAGTGTCTAAACTCACATTATAAAGCTTTTCTTCCACGAGAGAACACAGTGACCTTTGGAGTAAGACACTGGGGAGGAAGAAGAGATAAATGGTTATTTTTATTGTTGGCTTGTTTATTCCTTTTGGTGTAAATTCCCCTGCTCCTCTATTAGTGGTCTGGACAACCTCATAACTCAAGACACACTGAAGGCTGGATTTAGGCTGAGGAACGTAAGGTCTCTGCAGGGTGATTTTTAAGTTGCATTGTGGGAGCAGTTTTCCCAAAGTTCTCATTTAGGAGCTGGAAGATATTTACTAGAGAAGTAAAATAGAACTTTGGACACCTGAAACAATATAGCCTATATTTAAATGAAGGTTTCAAACAGCCTGGGTTTCCACTGTGGGAAGCAAAGCTGTGCAATCAATCAATAGATATGAAGCTCCCAACATAGGCACTAAACACCTTTGTGCACAGTAACATCACAATGGACCCAGGTGAGCCAAACCTCTCATTCTTCCCAGGGGCAACGATCACCTTCATGTGACAAAGGACCTGAAGGGAGAGAAGGGGTAGAAGGGAATCATGTAGCCATGCCCTGGACAGTGCTAATGCAAGGGCAATGCTCCTCAGCTTCCCTGGACTTCCTCCATGCCCGCTAGACCTCAGAGATCTTAATAGGGGCGCTGGGTTTAAAATGACTGACTACAACAAAAGGTGTTTAGTTTACTTCTGCAATCAGAAGATGATCCCTTGGCCCTCTTGATTGCTTGCATGTTACATGTCTGAACGAATACCTATTGCTTTTTTAATCTGTTGATATCAGTCGTGATGTTGGGCTTCAGATAAGGTCCATGAGTCTTTCTGTTGTGAAGAAGATTTGTTTTCTACTTCGAAGTTTTAAAAGGCAGGTCTAAGGAAAACAGCTACCTGATAGGATCAGGGTTTAGCCTCTATTAATGAGCACAAATCCATACTCTTAATTTATGTGCATATATTGTGTGGTTGTATTGAATTACTCCCAAGTTGTCCTGGCAGTTAATTAAACACCAGGAATTTGAGTGTCATCACTTCTGCATCCTTTGAGCATGGCCTTGGTTTCTCCATGCCATCAGCGACTGTTGCCTGAGAAAGATGTGCACCCTGCACTGCAGACCTGATCCAGCCGCCTCCGTCCTGCACTCACAAGGACACTGGCTCCAGTCCTGGGAGGGTCGAATAAATTCAAACGCCATTGCCTGGGGGGTGCTGAGCGTGGCCATAGTGCTCTTGGAAAAGTTCTCATTACCTTCCCGCTGTCACAGCTTCATAGTGTTTTAGCGTTTGTTTCAGCTCATGTATGCGGTACTATGGTTTGTGCTCCCTGCTATCATCTAGGGGAAAATGCCATGACTTACCTTCAGCATTTTTCATTCTCTTGCTGCAGCTTGTCCCATCGGTGGTGTGTAACCTTTGATGATCAGATAGCACGAGGAGCACAGTCAAAGCCAGCAATGTGTCCTGAGGGACACAGCTATACCTCCTTCGGGCACAGGTGGCCCTGTCTGCATTGCCACAACCACTTCTCCTTAACCCTGCCAACTTCCCCATACTCCAGCCTCTCAGCTAATGCTCGTTTTGGTATCCACGCAGAATAAATGCATTTTTAAGTGATGCCTGACTTCAACTGGAGTCTTTCCATAGCCCAGAAACACTGGCCTAGCTTCTAGCTTCTCTTAGACCACGTACAACAGGCTTCTTGACCAAAGGTGCACCAAGATTAAGTAAAGGTCTAACTTGCCCATTTCTACTATTTACAATGTTATTCAGTTTGTGGGCTTTTTTATTTTGTTTTGTTTTGTTTTTTTTTTCTGTTCAGTTCTGTACCGAATCTTCTTGCTTTCTTCTGATTAAGTTTTGAGTTTTTCCCATGGCTTGCTTTGATGCTGCTTTTGAAGCCACTTTCAGTAAATTTTGCTTCGTGCTATTGATGTGCTCCTACAGATTCTTGTAAAAATGTGGATTAGTTTTGGCTTTCTTGTTTGCATTCTGTCCCAGGCTGGGGTGGGAGAGGCCCTTGCGCACACCCGTTGCCGTGGCAACCGGGGTCAGCTGACCTGGGTGTGTACGCTGTGGGGGGGTCACACCCGTGGGCAGGTCAGGTGACCCCAACGGACCAATGGGGTGTTCCATCCCATCTGCCATGCTCAATATAAAACCTGAGGGAGCAAAGGTGTCAGGGTGTGTTTTCTGTTGGGGTTTTCTTTTCTGGTGGGCTGCCTTCTCTGAAGGTTCTTTGTCTTTGGCTCCCTTTCTTCAATAGGGTTGGAAGGGACCTTAAAAATCATCTACTTCCAACCTCCCTGCAGGGACACCTCCCACCAGACCAGGCTGCTCCAAGCCCCATCCTGCCTGGCCTTGAACACCTCCAGGGATGGGGCAGCCACAGCTTCTCTGGGCAACCTGTGCCAGTGCCTCGCCACCCTCACAGTAAAGAATTTCTTCCTAATATCTAATCTAAATCTTCCGTCTTTCAGTTTAAAACCATCGCCCCTTGTCCTATTGCTCTACTCCCTGATAAAGAGTCCCTCCCCATCTTTCCTGTAGCCCCTTTAGGTACTGGAAGGGGCTACAAGGTCTCCCCGGAGCCTTCTCTTCTCCAGGCTGAACAACCCCAACTCTCCCAGCCTGTCCTCATAGCAGAGGTGCTCCAGCCTCTGATCATCTTTGTGGTCCTCAGCTGGGCCCATTCCAGCAGGCCCGTGTCCTTCTTGTGCTGAGGACTCCAGAGCTGCATGCAGTACTGCAGGTGGGGTCTCACCAGAGCAGAGTAGAGATGCAGAATCACCTCCCTCGCCCTGCTGGCCACGCTTCTTTTGATGCAGCCAAGGCTGTGGTTGGCTTCAATGACTTCAATGACTGACATCTGAGGAGAGACTCATCAGCTCATCTGTGTTTTGATCCCGGTCAGTGTGTTCCAGTTCCCATTTGTCACTGAGTCCAGTCTGGAACTTTCCCAGTGCCTGCCAGTGACACCTTCCTAGGAACTTGATCTGGTTTTGTATATATTTATATTGTATCTATTTCTTTGCATCCTTTTCTATAAGTCTCTTTATCTCTCCTCTTCCACTCCTTGGAGTGAGAGGTGGGGGAGTGCATTTATTATTGGCCAACCCAGCCCAAACCACAACAAATTTATTGATCCAGATCTGCCATTGCTGAAGTGGATGGGATGGAAACCACTGCTACCAATTTCAGACTGGGATCGGGTGATTTCCCCCAGCCCAGAAGACATCCATATCTCTTTTCCACTCTCCACTTATCTTTCCCTGAGTTTTTCTTTCTCTGAATAATTAACAAAATGTTGATTTTGCTATTGTTTAGTGGCCATTTCACACAGACGTTTAGATGATAGAAGTAGGTCTATGAGGAGCCTGGACTCATGTGTGGAGAGGATTTCCCACTTATTCTTTTTGAACCTACTTTTCCTCCTGCACTCTCCCATGCTGAAGCAGCTACTCATGCATTTTACGGATTGTTCCTTGACATTCATTCCTCCACTATGTTTCCTTAGGGAACCTCAGCAAGTACTGTTTTCTGCTCCATCCATCATACCAATGACATCAGATGCAGACAGACTCCAGGGTCTTCAATGAGGATCAGCCTTTGAAGACCAAAAGCACAAGCTGGCATCACTTCGGCTGCCGGATGCCTCCGGTTAGCAAGCACCTTTGGGTCTGAAGGAATTAGCCTGTAGAGGGAGGCATGAGCAGTTTGACAGCCTGACTCATGATCTTTGTCTTATTATTACTGGTAGAGAAATCATAATAGGACCCAGGAGCCTGAACCATGGATCAGGAATGTGCTTTTGAAGGGAAACTCCCAGCCATCCCACTTTGGCTTGTGCTACAAGGCAGTCTTAGGGCACACAAATGCTGGATTTTTTTTCAGTAGCAGCTAAACTGGAAGGTGTGAAGGAGCATCTGTGTTTGGCAAGCTTGGGGTATTGCTTCCTCTCCTGTAAGACGTGTAACTCTCCGGTGAAGAAGTCAATAGCGTTTTGATGTGAAAAGGTTGTTTTTGAGAAAATCTATCTCTCGTACGACAGCTTCAGAGACTGAAAGGACTTGTAGGTACGAAGCTGAGTTGAAGTTGCCTTCTTATGGTTGAAGAACAAGGGACATGCTGCCTAGTGAAGATGCTGAAGAGCAGGAGAGTGTCCTGGTTTGAGGAACCTGCAGGAAGTCAGACGGATGTTGTGACAAGAGGGAGTTGAAAGAGAGTGTGACTGCACCAGTGGTTGTGCCTAGCAAGGGGGGAAATCAAAGCTTATTTTGACTGAAGTAGTGCAAGTCCTGGAAGTACGGCTGAAAGCAGGACTCTGCTGGGACCATTCTTCTGTGAGAAAGTACTGTTAGCCCACTTTGGAGGCCGAGGTGGGGAAATGGGTCTCAGGAAGTGCATTTTGTTGGAGACTTTGGTGCCTGTTGAAGACCTCTTCATTGCACTAGTAGTTTGTCAGGACGTTTCACGCCCTCCTCTAAAGCTGCCCAGGCCATAATGTCTGTGAGGGCTACCCAGGCTGTTGGTCATCTTGATCTGGGTGCTTCTATCATTATCCTCCTCCTCCATAAGTAGTGTTTTAACTCTTCTCCACATCTCTTAGTAGTATTAAGAAAATTCAAAGCTGAAAGTAGTTTTTGAAATGACTGAATGGTAGACCTGCAAAATATTGCTGTACTTTATTGATAATTTTGTTTCCACAATAAAAATATTTAATACAAAGTATGATATCCTGCATGAGCTTCACATAAATATTTCCATTATATCACTGATACAGATCAGAAAAATTTCAGTATGCACATCCTGCAAATGCAAGTGTAATTGATACAAGGTATGTATCTTAATGTACATCTTGAGTAAACATAAGAAAACCATACCCTAATGGAAAACAGACTTTGTCTTACAATGTGCAATCATGCTTTTACATCTAAACTGGACTTTGGGTTTAGAAAACAAATCTTAAATCAGTCCTATTCAGAGGACAAATCACAGTTCACATACTTGTAAAAAACTTTTGTTCTAGGAAAGCCTTTTGTGGAAAAGCTTGGGAAACTCCATCCAGCTATAGTGGTGGAGGGGTGGGAAAGGAGGGGTTGAGGTATCAGTTCAAACAATCTGAGGAAAAAGTTGAATAAACATTGAAGACAACAGAATAGAAACCAGACGCCAAATATTAATTCATGGGGTCTTCAAAGGGGATTTTGAGATTTATGTTAATTGTTGTTGAAAGAAAAAGATTAATTTTTTTGGATGAAAAATGTATGCAAATTGAGCTGTGGTCAACACTAAAAAAAAAGTTTCCTACTCAAAGCAGAAAAAAGCAAAGCAAAGAAACCTGTAATATCGACTTCTTAATCCCCTGAGGTGGCCTTTGACCGGGGTTTGAAAAGGGCAGGAAAACAAAAAAAAGCTACATGAGAATAATAAAAAAATTTAGTGCCTGAATCAAAGGACATGAATCTGGTGCAAAAATGGGAAATCTCAAGGGAGCGATGTGATATGTAAACCAGGGAACAATGGGGCTGCTCCCGACTGTCTGAAAGGGTGGAATTGCCATCCCTGGAGGTATTTAAAAGACATATAAACATGGTGCTGAGGGACATGGTTTAGTGGTGATTTTGGCAGTGTTAGGTTAATGGTTGGACTCGATGATCTTAAAGGTCCCTTCCAACCTAGACGATTCTATGATGTTTGGAGCACGAGGAATAAATAGGAAGAACCTCTCTGTCCGGTTGGCCAACCCCACAAGGACTGCGTGGGCACCATGGGGTCATGAGGGAATAAACCCAAGGGCTGCAATAACAGAGGTGTCTATATATATATATATAGTGTGTGTCTGTAATACATTAACTGACTGATGTTCAGTAGAAGCTGCAGGGCAGACTTGTTGAACGTCTCTCCAAAAAGACAGAACAGGAATCACAGGAAAGCACAGTAAGGGTTTGTTCCTGCTCAATGAGAAGAAAAGAGACAGCTGGGGCTTTTATTAAATAAACAACAGGGACTTCCCCAGAGCTGAACTCAGGCGATTTTAACTACTCAGGTAGTTCCTGGGGAAGTGTGGCGGGCTGGGACACGCTGTGGTGTTGGCCAGCAGAGATGGTGGGCAGGAGAAGACTGTTCTGGATGTCCTACCACCGCTGGGAGGGAGTCGGTGGAGAAGGCAGGGTGGACGGGAGGGTAAGTAAAAGCAAACACAGCACAACCCAGTCCGTTGCTTCCTGCAAAGAAGCAAGATTGGAGAAATAATGGACTGGTGGGCTTTAAAAAACAATAACCCAAGCTGTCTAACGTTAACAAACATCCTGTGGGACAGTTAATAGCTGCTGAGGGTCTATAAAGCAAAATGACAAGTTGTCCTGCCACGGAGGGCAGACAAGACGCAGCACGGCTGGATCAGAAACTCTTCAGTGACCTGAGAACTGAGAGGAACAACAGCAACAAAAATAAATCTTAGAAATAAACATTTACAACTGTATGGGCAAGGCTGAGCGCCCAGGGGAAGGCGGAAGGTCTGTCCCTCCCCTGGACAGGGGACTCACGCTGCGGGGCTCGGGGCGAGGGGGGCTTTAGAGCAAGCAGGGGGTGCCTTCACCCCCCGCGTCCGCCAAGGGGTGCCCACCGCCGGGCCAGCTTTTGGCCGAAAAGGCGGGCAGGAGGCAAGCAGCCGAGACAGGGCTTCCATCAAGCCGAGGCGGGCGGCGGCGGAAGGGCCGGGGAGGGAAGGCCGAGGGCCAGCGAGGCCCGCCTCGCCTCACCTCGCCTCCGCCATCGCCGCTCCCGGACGGGCACACACCCCCGCCCGGGCCCAGCCGCTCTCTCTAGGACCTGCGATGAGTTTGCCCGCCGGAGCCGGCCTCAGCGCCTGCGCGGAGGGAGGCGGCCGAGGCGCTTATAGCCATGGAGAGCGCCGAGGCCGAGCCGAGTGATAGCCGCCCGGAGGAAGACGGTGCCGCGCCCCGCAGCGGCTTCCCGCCTCCGGAGCAGCCCGTAGCCGCGGCGGCCACGGTGAGGGTGCGGGGGGTTGGCGGCGGCGGGGTGGCGTCCCTCCGGCGGGCCGCCGGCTTTGGCCCGGCCTACTCCGCCGGGGCCGAGCATCGGGCTTTCCTGAGCGCGCTGCCCGGCCGCCGCGCCTCCGGCCCGGGGCGGGCGAGGAGGGACGCGGGGCTCAGCCGGCCGGGGGAGGCCGGGGCCGGGCTGTAGCGGGAAAAGGGGCTACAGGTGGGATGAGCCTTCCTTCTGTCTGCCCGGGGCCGAGCCCCCTGCCCAGGGGAGCCCGGGGCTGAGCTGTGGAGCTCGTCCCTCCGAGCAGTGGGGTTCTCCTCCTTCCAGCACTTCTCTGGCCGTTGTTGGAGGGCTTTGTGTGCTATTTGCCCTCATCCTTTGTGCCAGTTTATTAGTATTAGTAGTATGATTATTATATTTCTCCCCCCATTTGATGTTCCCCCCCCTCCGAGTTTCACAAGTAAATCCCTCTTCCTGCTGGATTTCAGCTGGAGGTTCCCAGAGCTCTGCCTTTCCTTGGGGGGGCGTGTGGTCCTGACTGACTTCTGCCCGGCAATGTGTAAAAGATAACGATCCTCCTCTGAGAGATTAAAAGACAAACATCTCGGTCTGCATGTATTCTGTTTCCTGTGAAAGGGGAGAGGTGGTTATGCGTGTCCCAGGTGTCCTGAGGAGGAATTCACCACTAGTTGGGAAGTGTTTGGGTAGAAAGTGCAGGGCTTTGGGGTTTTGTGTTTTTGTTTTTTTTTTTTTTTGTTTTGCTTTGTGTGGTTTGTTTTGTTTTGTTTTTTTAATAATAAAAGTTACTTTGTTACCTGTAAGGAAAAACATTTCTTCTTTCTGTATCTTCCATGATGGCTTTTGGTATCCGAAGTTGTCTGTCTGTGGCCTTTGGGGTTTTTTTTCCCCCAAAGCAGGTTTTCTGTTGTCATTTGCAAATGTGATACGGAACATGGGTATAAAACGAAGCCCTGCCAAAGCCTTTATCCTACAGAGCCCTGTCTTATTTGAATAAATGTGGTGTGAGAGAAGGGGAGGCAGGGTTAGTAGCCTTTGCCTTGTGTGACTAATGTTACATGAATCTTTATTTTCCTCCTCTAAAAAGATGGAAGACTGTTTGGCAAAAAAAATGGAAATCACTGTTTCAGAAGCTGAAAAAAGGACTGGGAGGAATGCCATGAACATGCAAGAAACATACACTGCTTACCTCATTGAGACAAGGTGGGTGATGAGAGCTTACTCTCAAGAGTATCTGGATATGCCATTCTAAACAGCTTCTCTCTCCTTCCCCCCAAAAATATTCAGGTACAGTTGTTGAGAGGATTTAGTTTGTTTATGATTTGTTATGTGACTGTCAGCCTACTCTGGAGGATCTTTTCCCATGAAAACTTGGCATCTGATCTCCAGTTCAGCTGGTGTTGTGTAACTGTGTATGTAATTCTTCATTTGGAGCTAGGTGGAAAAATGTGTGCTTGAAAGATGTTGCTTTAATGTGGTGTCAACAACTGCTTGGTTATTTCTCAGATATGGGTTGGATAAGTTTATATACTTATATATGAGCTTCTGTGTGAGAGAGGTGGTACATTGTGGTCTATAGTAATGGTGAGGATTGTTTGGGATCGCAAGAAAATAAAGAAGTCTCATGACTTATGTCATATGGTCAAAATTTACTGCTCTACTAATATGTGAACTGTTTTGCTTGATCTGATTGCTACATAATCATTGTAGATGCTCTAAGGGTTAGGGTTATTTAACTATTTCTGTCCTTCATACTGGCTTGAACTTTCACTGGAGAACTTGCTGCTTTCAGTCATCTTGTGTTAGCAAGATTAATAATACAAGTATCGTAAACACGCTTGGTACCACAAAGACAACTTGCAATTTTATGTATTGAGTAGCGAACAAAGCTTTAAAATCTTTTCTAACTTACATAGTCACTTCCCAAACAGTCACAGATGACTCCTATTATGCAGGATCATGTTACTCAGCTGAAGCAAGAATTTCAAAATTAGACTTTATTAGGAGTTTTGTCTCTCTCTTTATATTAACAGTTTTAACCTTTGGGCCTTGCCTTGGGGATGATCTGCTGTACAGATAAAACCTTTTGAAACAAAACAGTTGCATTTTTGCAAAGGCACTGAAAAGTTCAAATCGTAATACTATCACTTAAGTCTTCTAGTTGCTAGTCAAAAGGCAAATTGTCTCACTGTTGAAGGGGCACACCAGTCACACTAACTGCAGGCCTACTGGGATAAGTTTACTATATTTTGCTAAACTTTAAGAATAAAATCCAAAATAGATGTACATCATACTTTTCAAATATTGTAGCTCTTTGGCAGTTGCTCAGATGTTTAAAAGAATACTTTTGCAGTGTATTGATATTAAAGATCACATCTTCTCACATAAGTAATGTTATTTTTCTTTTAATGGTATTTCTGAGGGAAAAGAGAAGAAAATTGGACCCATTGGTGTCTAACTGTGATGTGAAGTGTACTTTAGGGGCATCTTTATGCAGCCTCAGAACATGCTGACTGTGTTGCCTTTCCCAGTCTTCCTTATGTTACTTCAGACTCGCTCCTGCTGGTCTTTCCCAGTGATTCCTTCGTACTGGTAAAAATGTATTTTGCTGCCCGAATTGCTTTCTTTCATTAAGATTTATTTTATTCTGTGGTCAGCAAATACGAAGACCAATTACGTGTTTGTCACAGAACTATTGAAAATGTGGGTTTGTCACATCTCTAATAAAATAGGTTCTCTATTTTTTTTGCTGAGAAAGCAAAATTTCTTGCATAAATATAATTGCTGGCTATTAAATGTGCTTCCTGCTGAGCCTGTAGCTGTAGGTGGGCTTCACAGCAATTTGTCTGTGGGTAATAGGATATTTTGTAGCTGAAGAATAGAACTCCGTTTATAGTAATATAAAAGGAAGACCACTTAATAATAGTTGCATTACAAATATGTGAATTGGGGTTCTGCCATTACTGCTATCTAGGATTTAATTTCAATTTGAATTGAGGAGTTGCATGCATCTGGGTGAATATGAGACAAGATGGATGCAATTACAACCACTGTATACTTGGTACAGAACAGGAGCTGGGTACCTAAACTTTTAACACCTTAGTTTCACTGGTGCCAGATGAAACGGTTTTCAAAATGCAAGTGACAGTGGTGCTTCCTTTTTCCTTTCAAAATGAAAGGATTTATTACTATTATCACACTTTCATGTGACTTCTGTTTATTTTTTTTTTTTAAAGTGATATTACACCTCCATGCAGATTTCTTTCTTTGAGACAAAACGAACTCTGCTGATACAGGCTGCAGAGACTTGGCAAATTCCAAGGGTTGTGCTTCCTGAAAGCATCTCCTTTATTCTTGGTTTACACCTTTCTGCATTAGCAAAGTAGATTTTTTGTGGTGAGCTATTTCTGTTCAATTAGCCTTGGAGTCAGTTTGTTTCACAGCTTCCATTAAGCTATACAGTTATTTAAAAATAACTTAGTTTTTATACTCTCCCTGTGAGAACAAATGAATGCTTCCACCTCTTTGTGGGAAATGGCATTAAGGCAAATACAAAGTCTTATAATTAAGATGTGTAACTAAATATTTCTTCTTGATATGTAGGTGCTCAACATATCGCTTGCTTTATATAAGGGAAATTGGAAATGTGCAGGACCTCACTTAGATTCAGATTTGCTTGCTTTTTAGAAATTTAGACAGCTGTGTCTTGTACCAGAATCTGCATGAAACTACAAGAACTGAAACAGTATAAAACCCAGAATTTGACTCCTGGTCTTGCACCCTTTGTTTTCCATGGCAGAGCTGAAAGCTAATCAGAATGCAGAACACTAAGTGCTCTGTGTTGATGGACTTTTCATTATAGTACATGGAGGGATGTCTGTCTTCCTCTTCTCCATCAAGGTAAACAATTTCTTCTGTAGCAGTAGGACAGTTCCATTTAGTTAACTTTTTCTTCCGTCCCTGCAGACTTTGAGATCTCTATCCTGGTCCTCCTGGTCACACAGTATGATGACTAGGTTGTGGGATTTTCTGTTTAAATGTGGCTTTAGGAAAAAGTGACTTAACTTTGTGCAGCCTGGTAGCTGACTACTTAATAGCAGGATTGCTGGTTTCCAGCCTCACTAGTCTTTACTTCCTTTTGAAGTAATTTGACAGGGTGGCTTGCTATATTTGCTTGTTACTCCCCCAGCACAGCTGGGGAAGTTACTAATCTTGTTTCTGCTTTCAGTATTTGGCAAGTTTTCTGTTAGTTAAACTGGGGACATGAGTGATACCTGCCTCTCCTTTAAGACCTTGGATTGCCCATCTGAAGTGTGAGGACTTCTAAACAAAATTTCTGTGAGAGAAATGAACTTGGAAATCAGTAGCCAGCCGGGTCACGGTTCATCAGTGGCAATGCTGCGCTATGGGACTTCAGGAGTTTTTCCTTTGTTATGTTTTGTTTGAGTGCCTTTTCCAAAGTCTTCCGTTCATGTTGGGCTAGGTGAGGAACCCAGGCATGCATTTACTGGGGAGAGGCACAGAACGAATGCCCGCAGAGGTATGCTGTCTTCTGATGAAACAACAAAATGCAGATTTAGGTCACTGAGGGTCAGGGAGACTTGTCTGCTCCTTCCAAAGGAGGTACTGGGGGAAAAAAGGAAAACTCTGAGCTTTAAACAGCAGAATCAGGAGATGAAAGATGGAGGAGTTGAAAACTTGCTTTACTGCTGATTTGTACTTAATTGATACTCTGAGGGCTGGAGCACCTCTCCTATGAAGACAGTTGTTCAGCCTGGAGAAGAGAAGATTTTCCTAGATATTAGGAAGAAATTCTTTACTGTGAGGATGGTGAGGCACTGGCACAGGTTGCCCAGAGAAGTTGTGGCTGCCCCATCCCTGGAGGTGTTCAAGGCCAGGCTGGATGGGGCTTTGAGCAGCCTGGTCTGGTGGGAGGTGTCCCTGCCCCGGGCAGGGGAAGTGTAACTAGATGACCTTTAAGGCCCATTCTCACCCAAACCATTCTATGATTAACCTGCCTAGTGGTTGTATGTTTTAGTTAAATACAGCAAACTGCTTAGGTGACAGCATTTAAAAATTAAATAAAAATTAAAATCACCTGGCTGTGAAAATCTTCTGACAAAAGAACTGCCTCTTTGTCATAAGCTTGCCAGGTAACTTTTGGTGGTTTACAAAGTACGTAGTTGATCTGTAATGATCGCTCTCTGAGGCCTAAATACAGAGACCGTTTCTAAATAACTAATGGAAAAAGTTGCCCAGCCCCTCAAAACACTCTTCCCTACAGCGGGCAAGGTTTGCTCTCTCTGGAGAGGGAGTGGAAGTGTCACTTCTCGTATAGTGGAAGGTCAAAGGCTGAAAGCAAAGTTACTGCTTATGTGATTGAAGAGGTGATTGCTTTTACAAGGAAATAAACCGATGTATTTCCTTCTCGTCTGATTTAATATTTTGCAGCCATCCGTCTTATTGCATTCAGAATTGTTTAATGGCTCATTTAAGATAATTAGTTTTAAATGGGAAACGGGAAGAGGTTAATTAGGTGGACTAAAGTTTTCACATTGGTACTTTGAATCAAGGCAAATGAACGTGACTTTTGGAGTAATGTAATCTTCTAATCACTTATGATAACATCAGTTATGAACATAAAAGCTGAAGGTTTCAATTTTGTCTCTTAATTTTTTTTTAGGCAGGTTGGTTCACTCAATGAATAAAGTGCATTGTTAAAACAGTACTTAGAGGGGAAACATATGGTTTTCCTGCCTGAAGACTGTACAAGTATTATATTGTGTTTCTAAAACCAAAACAAATTGAGAAGTTTTGACTGAATGTCAACAAGTGATTATAATCTTAATTGAAATTGGTCTGCAGTACTTGCATTTAATGCTGGAGTTCATAATGTGGTCTAAAAAATTAGATGGTAATGAAGGTATTAAATGTAATGAGTACCTTTGTGGATTTCTACTTCCTTTCTGGAACAGGGTTCCTGGGGAGAAATGCTCTTGTAATTGGTGATATTTTATGGTCTCATATGTAACCAGGTGGAGACATTTTTCGTGTGATTAAAAAAAATTATTTCTCTCATCTTACTTGCCTGTCCCAAATCCATCCATGCAGTTTCAAACACTTACTACCCCACTGAAAAGGCAGAGGTGTGGATGTAGGCTCATAATTGAGGGGGCTGTACAGTACTTTCCCACCACATCTTTGCTCTCTCTGGAGGGCAGAATCTGTCTGCTTTTACTTTATCAAAGCCTGGGTGGAAGGGAGAATCTTAGTTAGCATTAATAATTTCAAAATGTTTCTTAAATTTATTCAAATGGGTTAACTTGAAAAGCATTGCTTCTTTGTTAGGCCCTACTCGGCTGCCCTCCTCAAATGTTGTCTTCCCCTTCCAGTCATAAAAGTCACTAAACTGATGTTTTGGAGCCTCTTGAAAAAAAACAAAACCAAAACCAACCAAAAACCCGAGTAGAGCAGGTGCTGCTAGAGGCAGCAGGCATGTCCATCCTGCAGAGAAGAGGCGGTGTGGTGGCAGACTCTTGCTGAGGTGCAACTCTTACACTGCAGTTTTTTGCAGTGGCATGTTGGGTGAAGAACAACATCCGGGTATTTCTCTGGACAAGCATCTTTCTGCCTGTTTTCCTCCCACACTTGCTTGCTTTGTCTGTTGTCTCTTACCTGCTTTTCACCCAAACCAAGAACTGTGTTATATAAAGATAAAAGCAACAACTGCAACTAAAAAAGGCATCATTCACACTTCTAAGACAGCGAGAATAAATGCATGTTAGAGTAAAGGAAGTAAGTATGATTTGAGAAGAGAAATAACATCAGGTTGCTTAACACAGACTGCGTTGAGGAAGCTACCTCAGATGCTGTCTATTTAAAGAAGAACAAACTACGCAGGCAGGTTTGACCTTCAAGGCTCTCTAGTAGTAATTTAACGTTTTCTTCAGGGTATAATGTGAGGCTTGCGCATCTCATAAGGATTGTAAAGCTTGATTAACTTAGACTTAGGGAAGCCTTGTGTTGTCCACAGATCTGCTTTGTCAGAATAAACTGGCAGTAGGCTTTAGATCTAGTAAACTTCCTTATTTTTTTCGGTGTGGGCAGGGAAGATGTGGTGAGTGGCATGATCTGGTCTGGCAGTCTTCTTCCTTCCTCCTTGAGTTGTTGAGGCCTCTTGTGGACAGAAAACTTCAAGTAACAGGGTTCCTGCACCTCCCTTGTGGGGTAGTAGTGGTTTGTTCTGAGGTAGGACTAGGCTTCCCTATAAAGCTGTGGTCCTTTCTGCTGAAATACTACACTCCTAGATGACCTCTTACAAATTTTGGCTCCTGTTTAATTTTCTGCTTGGTATTTGTATGTGTACATGGGCTGAGATGTTACTACTTTGATTGTGGTTTTGTTTGGTTTTTTTTAAACGTAATATATATTTAAATATAATAATTCTGACAAATACAAAGCTGATACAGCAGGCATGTTGAGAAATTTTTAGTACAGTTAAGGCTCCATGTGGTCTTTGTTGCTTCTAGCTTATAATAAACTGCAAAATAGTTGTGAAGTATTAAGAGCATAATTTACACTCAAACCTTCTCTTGTCAGAAGGCTGTGATCTCTTACAATGACAGCTTACTGATGGTGTGTTGACCTCAACCCTTTCAAGTGATAAATGGACTGCTACCCTATGAGAATATGTGATGATCCTATTGGTGTATTTTGCCTTCCTTCAATATTTGTAGGGTAGGAATGTGAACTGTAAGTGCATTCTCTTCTAACCCATAATCTGTACTACAGGAGTAGAGTATATGTAGTTCCCCAAACAAACTTGAAGTTAGGAAGTCGCTCTTGATTTAATTTCTTTTTTCTCTTGTTAGCTTGTAGGAGAGCACTATCCTTTAGTTCTTTTCTCACATTAGTTGTGTTACAACTATTGAAACTTATTAAATGATAATGTGACTCTTGAATGCAAGAATTGGGAGTTCTAAGAAAAATACAGATCAACTTCTACACGATAGAGCTGACTTGGGTGTGTGGAGGAATGGCAAAGTAGAGCAGGGTGAGTTAAAGGCAGATCAACTATGGAGGACAAGCTACCTAACTTTGTACTACTAATGTATATTACTGTAATTGCATTTGATATCAGAGTGCTATATTGAGGCCACTTAAAAATGCATACTACCAAAATCTGGCGTAGTTCTTTTCTTACAGCTTGTGAAGTTGTATTTCTATGGAAGTGCACTTGAAAATGCAGTAGCAATGTCTGGACCAGAAAGTTCCTTGAAAGATAAACTCCCTTTCATTCTTCTCTGTGCTGACCTCATTGATGTTATGGGTTATTCAGAAAGTGATAAATAAATACAAGATCAGACTTGCACTGCATTGGGAATTGATTGGGTTAGGGGCGGAAGATAACACGAAGTATGTGCTGTGTTGAAATGAAACAGCCAAGTGAACTTAAAAGTACTTCGTATTCAGGAGGTGGAAAACTTCATATTTGAAGTTGGCCATGGCAGCGTAAGCCCATAGAACAAGTTAAGTGGAGATGAAAAATAACTGTGGCTAGCAGTACTTTTTCCTTAGGGGCTCATATTGACAAGAAAAATAAGAATGATATTTAAAAAATAGTGAACTGTTCTTCTTGCAGTTTACCTTTGGTGGTAACTTTTTAAGCCTCTGTAACTCTACTGTATGTCTGAAATGTGTTAGGCTGCCATAAACTGTCAGTGGGGTGTGCACACCTAGCCTACCTCTAGTTACGAGGTGATGCAGTCAGTCTTAAACTTCAGTTAAATTTTTTAAAAAAAGATGAATAACGAAACTGCTATTGCAGAAAAATTAGAACTAGAAAGAAGATCTAGTGAAGCCAACTCCTGTGCCAGTCTTGGGAGCTGCCTTTGCTGTGGCCAGGAAATGGTTATGCATAGGAGTGACAGAGGCATTTAATAATAATGGACCAAATGCATCCTGCAGGGTTGGTTTGTTGTTGTGGTTTTTTTTTGTCTTCCTCTCTTTCTTGTCTGATAGAACATCCATAATATTATGGAGAAGTTCTTGTTCCAGATCTGGGTCTGTAATCTTCCTGCCTTTAGAGTGAGGGGGGCCGCAGTCGTCTTCATTCTCTGCAATGTGTCTGCCTAGCTCTAGGTGAGTCTCCAGTGCTTTACTGCTGGCACGGCAGCTCTGTATCTGCAGCACAGATGGGTCCTCCTGGAATGTGGCTGGGTTCTCAGGGCAGTGCTGGCCTGTGCTTTTTCTCACCTCCCTATTCATGTTTGCTTGTGCAGTACGTTCTGAGAGTCCACATAATCCTGTGATGTATTGATGGTGGCAGTCTTGTTTAAGAGTTGATAACAACCCATGCAGAAGTAGTGCTCTGGAAACCTGGGGTGTAAGTCAGTGCAACTGGTTGATAGCTGCTGAAGCTAGAGGTTAAAGGAATCCCTAGTTCTAAAATACTTTCATGTGAGTGTCTTGAATGGCCAGATTGTTTACCAAACCCTGATGGAAGCTTCTCCTCTAGGAAAGTGAGGTTTGTGCCTTCAGCTTTCAACTAAACAAATAATTTTACAGGGCATAATAGCTTAATTCTTTATTTAAGTTTACCTCCAACTCAGCAATGGTACAATCACTAGATACCTGCTTTTAGCTGAAGTGTTCTTGAAATGTTGAAGTTGTGCAATGTAGTGTAGGGAGGAGTGCTGTGCCGCCTGTCAAGCTGGTGCTAAGCTGAGCTTACTCTCTTCAAAACTCTGTGGTTGTAGTTGTAACTTTGTTGAATTTAAATACTCTAACAGGGAAGAATTCTGTGGGATGTTGGCAGTGTGATTTAGTGGCTGTCAGCGTTGTGCTCACCTTTTTTTCTGAAGTCAGCCTCAAACAGTTTTAATCTTCAGCAGTTTGCATTGAATGTTTATGAATGCATCCTTTTTTCTTCCTCCTTGTGATCCTCCCATCCTCCCCTCCCCCCCCCCCCCCCTCTT
>VXBH01000971.1:551998-604206 GCA_013400035.1 Rynchops niger
CACCTGGAATAAATGTCCTTTCCACAAAGCAAGGACAGATATAAAGAAAATGTTCTACCTCAGTAATTTTAAAAAAAATCCTTTTGCATAATTCTGTATTACATTACTTCAGCCTCAAGGTGTGACCATGCTTTTTTTGTTTTTAAAACAAGAGGATCTAGCAAGGCTATTCCCCTCTAATGAGAGTTCAGAAATGGATGACAAACGCTTCTTGTATTTTGTTTAAGTGTATTAAATAATTGAGGTTGCTCTTGAGAAGGATTGTTTGGTTTTCAGTAAGGTCATTAGAAATCCGACCCTGTAGCTTAAGAATAGCTTAAAAAAATAAATTATGTGCTATTTAGATGTTTTTAAAATTTTACTTCAAAAGTTCTTATGAATTCAAGAACTGCATAGCCTGAATTCTGCTGGAAGAAGCAATGTAGTACCCTGTTCTATGGAGTATCGTATGAGTAAGTACTTGTAGTTCATAACGTACTGTGCCCAGTTCTGGGCTCCCCAGTACAAGAAGGATGGGGTCATACTGAAGCCTTTCATGACCCTGTGAAGGGCCACGAAGATGGTTACGGCCTTGGAGCATCTGACGTGCAGGGAGAAACTGAGAGACGGGGTTGTTCAGCCTCTGAAAGAGACAGCTTGAGGGATCTTGGCAACATGTATAGATACCTGGTGGGTGAGGTAAAGAAAACGGAGTCATACTCTTTCTGTGACGCACCGAGAGAAGACAAGAGGCAGCAGCCACAAATTCAAATATAGGAAATGCCATTTAAGTGTACGAAAACCTCTTTACTGTGGGAGTGGATCACCCAGTGTGGTGGTAGTCTCTGTCCTTGGAGATACTCAAAATCCACCTGGACGTGGCTCTGAGCAACCTGCTTTGAGCAAGGGAGTTGAATTACAGACTTGCAGAGTTCCTTCCAACCTCAACTATTCTTTGACAATCTCTCAACATACTTAATATTGTTTCATGTAGGTTTTTGTCAGTACTTTGTATGCTAATTAGTCACTTCATGTAAGAACTAAGGTAGACATAGACATCACTGGTTTCTGTTAAGTGCCTTGTCTGAAGTCTCTATGTGTTTATTCTGGCCTGTGCTGACTGCCAAGAAGTGTTACTGACCTGATGCTTATTTTATGGTATTGCAAAGTATTTCTGTTGCTCTAAATGTCTTGTATGAAGGATGACTTTTTTAAAGTTTTTATGGTACTTTTCAATCCTGTAATAGTCCATGATTTCTCCTTTTATAGTAACATAAGATCCTTTAAGCCCTTGCTAGATGATGTAGGCTTCAAGTTTTCAACAAATTTTTCGGATGATCAGTTTTGTACCTGCTTACCCTATCTTTAGCTAGTTTGTTAGACTACATATCCTTAGTCCTTAAATATAAAAATATACTATTTTGAGCAACAACGAAGTGCTTTGAAACTTGCTCCATTTTTCTAAAATTATCCTTTAAAAATTCTTAAAACTTTTATATTTTTAACTATTTTAGTTATTGCAGGCAATTTTTATCCTCTGAAGTGAAGACTTTCCCATTGAATAGTAAATTCCTTCTTGTAATACTCTGTCCTTCAGCTGCTCATGAAATCATGCTGGCTTGGAGCCTAACACTGTTCCAAGAGAAATATGTCTAATTCTGTAGTGATGTGAACTAAGTCACTTGTGTGACTGTTTACTTGACTGTGACCTACCTGTTTGTGGTGTGATGAAAAAGCATTGACTGTTCTTGTGTTCTGGCATGCGCAGAAAATGAGTGCTGTCAGGCAGAAATTTATATTGTTTTTAAATGAAAGATGTGGACATGAAATTAATTAGGGTTAGTTCAGATTCTGTGAGAGTTATGCAGTAATCGTTACTGGGTAATTATTTTTAGGGCCTTTGCTATAACTGTACTGATGGTATGAGAAGGTGATAGCTTACTAATGCTCAAATTTGCTATTTTATCTTTTAGAGCTGTTGAGTCCCAGAGTGAGGGACAGTGTGCCCCAGTGGACTCCCTGTGGCGACGTTACAGTGAATTTGAGTTGTTGAGGAATTATTTGTCAGTTACCTATCCACATATTGTTGTTCCACCTCTGCCAGAAAAAAGGGTAAGGAAGCTGAGGCTGTAGCTTGCTTTGTATTGTTTGTTATTTATTTGCTATTAACACTCTTCTCTTTAAATAGGCTGACTTTGTTTGGCATAAACTATCAGCAGATAATATGGATCCAGATTTTGTGGAAAGAAGAAGAATCGGTTTGGAAAACTTCTTGTTACGTGTGGCTTCACATCCTGTTCTTTGCCAAGACAAAATCTTCTATTCATTTTTAACACAGGTATAGTGAAATGATGTGCTTTCTAAATACATTCCATGTCTAGGAGAAGGATAGACAACATGAATAACCTTAAGGTGGGAAAGACTTGTCCATGTAAAACCTTCTTAACAGCCCACTGCAGTTGTACAGTTGGCCTTTTAATGTACCTTATGACTTTTTTCCAGTCTAGTTTTAAGGCTCTTGAGAGACTTTCCACCTCTTTGGAACAGCATATTGGGAACTTAACGTGTGCTGGTTGGGAAAGCTTCCCTAGGACTAAACCTGAAGTAGCTAGCATGCTATACTGCTGGCTGTGGAGACAGTGCTGGCTTCCAATTTGCTTTTTGGATAGTCACAGTTTCTTTAATGTTGTGGTTTGAATCATGATCCATTAACATGTTAACACAGAAGTCGTGATCCCTTTGTCAGCTAAAGTGTCGCATTCTGCAGTTTTCAACTTCAGGAGATATTAGGCATTCCTCTGTTCTGTGCTTTGATCTGAGAATCCCAAGGAGCGGACTGAGCTGATGCATTTATTGCAGCACAGTATAGTATGTAGATGAACCAGTGTATGGGAATTGAGAGCAGTGGACAACCAGCCACTACACGTGAGCGAGGTGACTATGTGCACCCTGTAAACTGGTCACATCAGTTGTCACTTGTATGTTCTCTCTATGCACCCTGCCCCAAGCTGCGCAGGTCCTTGGAGCTGCTGATAATCTATCAGGCAATAGATAGCTACCCTTCTTTCTAAAGAGCTGAGATACTTCCTTAAACAAAGCTGTGCGGCTCCTGCTGCCAGTTGATAGATTGAGGTAATTGAGCACACTGACACATAGTGAAGAGGAGAGAGTTTCCTGGGGAGGTTAGTATGTAAGCACAACATAATGACGTGTTATTCTTAATCCGCATTCTTGAAATGACATAGGGAGGGTAGCTGATGCAGAACCTAGCTTTACTGGAGAAGCTCTTTCAGCTGTGATGTGATTTGGATATAGGGACTTGCAAAAGCTGTGACACCCTTATGTCTCTCTAACAGAAGCTTCCTTTCCTGTATTTTTAGGAAGGTGGATGGAAAGAAATGGTGAATGAGACTGGATTTCAGTTAAAGGTAATTACTGTAATTGTTTGTCTCGTGACTGCTGTGACACAAAAATACTCCAACAAATATGTTTTAGGCCATTTATGAAAGGCTGTTTGCTGTTAGAATGAGCTAAAGGCTTTGATTTATGTATACTTGTAACTGCAAAACGCAGTGGCATTCTTAGCATGTAATAGGTAGGACTTCAGTTCTTCTAGCAGGCTTGTTAGTATGTGCCTACATTTGCTCAGCCTTGTAATTCTGCTAGTAGTATAAAATTATGATCCTTATAAGCTTTAAAACTAGTGAACTTGAGTTCATAGCAGTGCTTTTGTGTGCCATCAATTTAGTTTAGTATTGTCTTAAAGATGGGTGTTAGATTTAGCCTGGTAAGAGGTGTGAGATGTCAAAAAAAAAAAGCAAGGGTTGCATGTCTACAGGAGGAGAATCTGTGAGAAGCTGATACAGATTGCTGGGCTGTGTCTGGAAAAGTTGCTGTATGGGGACAAACACTGCGCTTCTGTTTCATGTAACATGATCAACTCTTGTGAAACCACAGCTGAGAACTAGGTGGATTATGAAGAATTATTCTGAATAGTGAGAGATGAAGGAAACCACTGGTGCTCTTATCCTTAATGTCCAAGGGGCTTTGATACTGACATTTAAGTTGATAACTTAAGTTGACAATAATTCTCCTCCATCATGGTAGGGCTTGTCTTTTGCTAGTATTCATAATGCAAAAAATGTAAAGCTTTCAAGTTGTGCTCTCCTAGTCAATGCATCTTTATTTCAGCTTATACTCGTAGGAGTTCAGAAAGTGTGTACTGGAAGAGTATGTTCAGGAGCGCACACAGTAGTGTGTGTATGAAAGAAAACTCATAGCAGAATGCTGAGAATATTTGCCTACCTGAAACCATATTGTCGATTAAATGAGATCTAAGCAAGTCCTGTTTCCCTTCTGGATTTGATTGTGTGTATAGTTTCACTTTTACAGTTCCTGTTTCCTTAGGAAAGAAAAAAACTTTTTGCAAAAGCCTGGGGAGAAGCATCCTTCCTTTATTCAACATCTGAAGTATAAACCCCTCAAGACTGGAGGTTATTTAGCACTGCTCTGGAGGATAAATCTCTAGTCGCTACATGTCTTAGACTAGAATCAGACCACTGGTTTACATGCTGTTGCTGTCTCTGCTGATGCATTAAAGCAGGATGTGTTGTTTGTCCCGAAGGGTTTGAACCAGGCTAACTAAACTTTAAATTAGGCTTTAATGCAGTGTAGCATGTTATAGTTGAATGATGCTGTTGTAGACTTTGTTTACTCTGCCAACTGTATCATTAAATCATGCCTTTCCTCCCTTCCACCCCAAGCACTTAATTCTGTTCTTGAAGGCATTTGTCATTTGGGATTTTAACCCTTCCTTTAGGAAGAAGAAAATTCCCCTCTCCCTTTAAGAGTACTTAAATGATTATAGGATCATAGTAGGAATTAACTGTCTGAAAACTCCTCGACTGTACCCCACCTGATGGGGACTTCATCTCTGATATGCTTGTACATGTCAATCTTAAATTAAGACTGGACAGGCATTTTTCTAACAGCATAACCCTGTGTGGTGCAAAGGCTCAAAAGTGGTGTGTAAGAGTTACTCTGCTGTTAATGGCAAGAAGGAAATAACCCTACTTAGAGGGTTGAGCATTGGCAGGATCTTGGTTCCTGCCTGACAGTGCTTGGGTACTTACTGAACTCTTCCTTCAGAGCACTACGTGTGTCTGTAGCAATAGGCAAAAACTTGCCCTGTAACTGTAAAATAAGAAGTGATCCTTTTGAAGTGTAAACCTGTTGAATGTACATGCTGTCCCAACAAACTTGAATGGTTTTGGTTCCTGCCATTTGAACAGAAATGCAGTATTTTGTGAAATAGCTACTTAGAGGGAAGGATTCTGATTTAAGGTCAGTATACCTTGCGTGGTGGTTGTGCTGTGAGAGAACGTGTGAGGGATACGTGTAGGTGCGTCTGATTGACCTGAAATGTGACTGACTTGTGTAATGACTTGTTGGGATAGAGCAGTGGAGGTCCAATGCTGTAGAAGCCCGTGGAGCACTCTGAATAAACATAAAGCCTGGGCTGGGAGTTGGACTTACTGCAGTGTTTTGTGTTCCTTGTGCTATCTTAGACGTACTTCCCCGTGCTGCCTTTGTCTTCCCTTCGCAAGATATTCTTAGAGGCTCATTGCGTGTAGCGGTGATAATGAACCTGTTTTCTTCCAATATCAGTCAGTCTTGGCCTTGCAGGTTTCCTTCACTTACCTATTGGTTTGTGGACTATTGTATTGGTTGGTCAGTGGTTGGAAGGAGGACAGCTAAAGTTAGCAAGATTTCCATCAGTACCTCTCATCCTAGTTTGAAGAAAGAAACTGATTTTTCGTCTACTTGGGTGCTGTCCTAAGTGTCCTCCTCATGTGGAGGTGGTCCTAGGTGAAAAGGGACTTGCAGTGACATTCAAATACAGATGTCTTCTGCTCAGCCCCAATACAGTGGGAGGGGGAACAATCTCAAACTGCACCTGTCTCGTTTGTAGAAGTTACTGAAGGGGCCCTAAAGGAAGGACTCCGTTCTCAGTTTGGGAAAACACTGTTTTACTGTCAAATTCAATATATCTCTTCAAGCTCTGAGTTGACTGTAACAGTGCACAAAATATTCCTGTGTTTTATACCACCACTAACAAGTACTGCTGAAGTAACTTAACTGCTAGCAGTTGTGGCACAATCCGTTAGCTAAGAGTGCACTAAAGGAAAGGCATACACCTCACAAATTGTGTTATTTATTGTTCTTTCAATGAGAAGAGGGATATTTTGATCAAAAGTAAACTCCAGCCATTTTACCTGAGTTGGAGTTTTCATACAGCATAAATGAGCCCTGAGTGAGCTGTATGTAAAATGCCATATAGAAATGAAAAGCTGTGGTGATGTGGGACCTCTTTGGTTGAGGCTGGGATATCTCATCTATATTTGTGTCTTATTGGGAGTGAATACCCATTGCATAGTCTAATGTTCAATTAAACTGGAAAACACTCCTTAGGTTCCGTATTGCTGTTGCACTCATTGGTAACCAACATCTCAAAGTAGCCAATTATCTTTTTAGTTAGGTATTGAACTTCCTTATGTAGACTTTTATATTTGCTCCATTTGGGAAAAGAACATTGCATTAAAAATGGCCCTATTCTGATATACAAATTACATATTTTCTGTGAAGCCAGTCATAAAATAAAAGAACACCATATATAAGACTTTGATTTCACTGGGGAACCGTTCCTAGTAATAAAGAGCATATAGAGGTCACTCTACCACTGGTTTTATTTGGTTTGAAAAATATAAAATAGTTTGTCCATATGGTCTTATGTTACCTAATTGCTTCATCTAAAAAGAATGTAGGGTTGTGTATCTTAACTCCGTGGTTTGTGTAACATTTTAAGAAGGGACTATTTTTATGGTATTTGAATTACAGCACCTTAATTTCAGTGGATACTGTATACATCCTAGGTGACAAAAATACCTTAGTTTTTTGACTTTTTAATAAAAAAATCTGCATATAGAGCAGCTAGTGTCAACTTATTTAATGTTTGAAGGTTTAAATATGCTAGGAAGGCAGGCTTTTTTTCTAATGGTGCTGCCAGAAGGCTGAGATTTTTTTTTTTGTCACTGGAATTTAATTGCATTAAATTAACAAAGCTTTTTTTCCCCTTTTTTCAGGCAGATTCCAGATTAAAAGCTCTTAATGCAACATTCAGAGTGAAAAACCCAGACAAGTAAGATTCCACATCCTTCCTCCCTCTCTTTCTCTTTTTCGGTTACGACTGTAACTTCAGAAGACAGAATGTTCTGTCTCCTTATAATAAATTCAGAAAAGGAAAATTATCTTTCTGCGCTTGAAATCTTAACAGAAGCCCAGTAAGGTGGTAGTGTGAAAAGGTTTGATAAATACTGTTTCTAGGAGCAGGAAATGTTCAGAAAAACACCATCACTTTATGCAAAATGAGTCTTTCCTTTTAGCTAGATAAAAAGGAAGGGACAAAAAAAGACTCAGAAAAAGAACCTCTTGATATTTGTTTGCAAAGAAATCTTTCCAAGCGTGAACAGAATACAGATTGATAGTAGGTCTTTCCAAAAGTCTGCTGGTGTGCAATCCTGGATACATGCACCCTGGTGTTGCAGTTCATAGTTCTCTTCAAGCTGCCAATTTTCACAGATGCTTTTGGAAATCCGGAGGTCAGTTCAGCTCTGTTGCAGTCCAGGAAGCTCTGGGACATGCAGTAGAGCAATCTGCTGGATCAAAAACTGGTCAGAATTGTCAGGGTATGTAGTGGGAGATTCATCACACCCTAGGTGATGTGAGAAGGGTAAAATGAGAGTTTCTACATCTGCAGTAGTTAGGAACATTACTGTGCAGCAGTAGGGTTGAGATGTTGCTGTTTGCCATCATTAAGCAATAGACACCTGTATAAAGTGCCCTTCTGGGTTCATTTGCTGTCCGGTAGTGGAGATGCTGTTTAGGGACGGACCATATGCCTGACTGCTTTCTGTTTGCTCCCTTTGTACTTCCCTGACATCTGTGGGTATTGCATTAAGGACATTAGAGGGTCCATACCTTTCTGAACCTCTTTATAGACTTATCTGTTGGATTGGTGTAGTCCCTCCTTTTTTTTTTTTTTTGTGTTTGCTTTTGCAGCCTTCTGTGCAGCAAGGAAGCTTTTAGCTAGGGTTTAATATAAAAGATAACATTCATGCATGAGACTGAAAGACAGCCATTCTCTCAGTAGCTACAGGTGAAATTGGCCCCTTGTTTGCATGCTTCATCCTCCATCATCTTTGTCTGTGGCTAGCAGGAGGTAGCTTTTCCTGCTTTCATGGCAGGGAATCTTTGCCAATGTCTCCCTATAGGCATAGGTGGGTAAGACTGGTTAAGGCTGAAATAAGGAATATACTGTTACCTTTTGGGGTAACTCAATGTTTCAGAAAGCAAAGCTGTTGTGAGAAATGGCTTGGTAAAAAGCATGAAAAGAGTTAATGCAAGGAGAATGTGAGGAGGCGCTTGTAACAAAACCAGTCCCTGAGTATTTAACTCAATAGAAGCTTCACAGCACTTAAGAGATATGGCACGTGTTTTCTGTTGTACGCTGCCAGCTACATAGCTTCCAAATTCAGCTCTTGTATCCAAGTTGTTTAATAAATAACTGATGAGCGTAACTTGGATTTTTTGTTCTTTTTAATTCAGGGAGAGACTTTTAGTATAGTACGTGTAGCGCTATCAGGAAGAATAGTGCCTTGCTCAGCCTAGAACACTTAAACTTGAGCTGAGTGGAATCTGACACCTTACCCCTCTACCCTTACCTCTGGTGCTTGTGTGACTGGGTGGTAAAGTGGGTTCAGCAAGCTCACCATGCCAAAACAGAAGATCTGACTGCTGTGTGGAGTGTAGGCTTTCAGGTGCCTGGACCAGGAAGGATTTGGGTGAAGAATAGCTGCAACTCCCAGTCCAGATTGCCTTGTGGTGCTGTGGAGCTGCACCCTTCGGCTTAAAGACATGAGGAGCTTTAAACAGCTGAAATGATACTGCTCGAGGAGTTCAAATGTAGACTGGAAACTAAACCTTGTCCTGTGGGAAGCAATTCATATCTTTAATGATGGAATTCTATGGTGTTAAAAACATACTGATATGCAGAGGTGAATTTGTATCTACTACAGACCTCTTTAATTTGGCCTCATGGCATTCATCCTCTTGTTCTTTTTCTGTCCTTTAATCAAAACAATACCTTTCTTCTGGTGAAGGTTTTCTTCCTTTCCTAAGGTGGACTATTTTTTTTAAAGTAACTCCTTTTCTTGTCTGGGTAGTTGGACCATTGGCTGCTTCTTTTGTGAACAGTTCTGTTCTTGTAATGTCTTCCTTCACAAAGCAGGAAAATGGCACTGCCCTCCCTGATGTAGGGAGGAGCACTGCTGAGCAAAACGCACACAGTAAATAACTTACATTGAAATGCTGTCTACTGCAAATGAAACTTTCTTATTTGCCATTCCCATAAAAGATATTTTTGAGAAGAAACCTGGTGGTGTTCCTGCAGAAACGTGGCCTGATCTGTTTTTCCTTTGTGTCTGAAGTTCCACTTGATAGCTCGATTAAATATCTAGACTGTTGGTAATGTTGCAGAACCAGTAAAACCAAGTGAAAGGCACTAGTTAAAAAAGCCTCAGTTACTGAGTGCCAAAACTGTGTCTTGTTTCACGCTTCTACTGTTATGATGCAGTGGAAAGTAAACATCCCTTTGTGTACCTCACCACAGTCAGTTTGGAAATTACTTTATGTAATTTTTTTTACATAAGCAATGAGTAGAACTTAAGCAAATACTCGAGAAATAAACTTTTGATCTGCAACACCACCAGTCCCTTGGAAAAAGGTTTTTTTTTCCTGAAAAATCATATTTGTAAAATTTCCAACCTTTACAGACGATTGGGCAAAATATAACATAACTTTGGTTTATGCTCTTCTGAGACAATAAAAAGAAGACAACTTGGTTATGAAGTTGTAATTTTTTAATTAGTATCTTATTTTTTAATGGAGGAGGAGTTGGCATGGGAGAAGATGTATTACTGCTGGAGTCTGGGATACTGGAACTCCTTTTAGGTTCCTGACTTTTTGCCTTCAGGGAGTACGGCATTCCTAAAAGTTTTCCTGCCACAAAACTGGATAAATAAAACTTTTCATTATAAATTTCTGGAGTGGAAAGGGGAGTCTTCCTGAGCTGAAGGCATGCTTTTTAATCTTTTGTTTTTAGTTCAATTATTTCAAATATCTTCACCGTACGTGTCTGCAGCTGTCTGACATGCAGCCCTGGTGCATATTTTATAAAGTGTAAACTGAAAAGATTGCTCTCTAAACCCCACTGTGCAGATCAATGACTATATTTATTTTTCCCATATAGTTTCTCTGCTGGCTTTTAAATCTTTTTATGTACTTTAACCCTCTGTGTGTCATAATCTTGTAAAAGATGCTCCTTGCAGATCAAAAATACTAAAAATGGTAACAAAGCTCCTGCTTCCTGAATGTAAGGAGGAGAATATTTTAGGGGAGGACTTCCTGGCAGGGAAAGAAGAGGTGTTAAATGAAAAAACCCTGGAATTTCATACTTGGTCACCCAAAAGAAGTGACCTGACTCATTTCAGGAAGATCTCTTGGGTACAAACTATTCTGAAATAAAGCCTGACTGTGTGCCTGTGGTGGAAGGAGGGGTGAAGGTTTTAATGCTTGAACATCAACCTGCAAGGCTAATCCTAGTTTCCTGTTGTGTTCTTCTGTGCTTGTTTATTTTCAGGTCATTTTTTAGTAATTTAGGTAAAGCTGTTTCTGTCTTCCCATCTGGATGAAATACATTCTTGTATACCAAAGTAGGTCATGAGTTAGACTTGTGTGTAGTGGGGAGGGTTTATGTGTACAGAAGTGGCTCCTGCTGTGGCTTAATTTGTTACCCATCACTAGCAAAGCTGTGGCAACTGGTTCAGCTCATTAGTGTGAGCTAAATGAATCGATTTAAACTACCACCAAGGCTTAACTGGAGCAGCGGATGCAATGCCTGTGTCCTTCAGTAGTGGCAGGCCAGCACATGGTCACCTGCAATGGGTTACCTGACTGGTACCTAGCTAAGCTGTAATGACTTGATTACTTTTAGCCATGTGTGACTCCTGTGCAGGTGCTGGTCTCAGTAGGGTTTCATTTTTAACTAGTTATAGTTACTATGTGGCTTAACTTGGAGGAATTATGATAACTGTGAATGCTTCCTTGAACTTCCGAAAGGCTATACTCAAAACCGGCTAGGTGGCAGCTTGAAAGTAAAGGATCTTTGTCGGGTCAGAATTGTGAATAGATTTTTATTAAGAAGTATGTATGCTTTGGCAGATTTTGGCTTTTTACTTGAAGTTTTTCTATTCACTTATGCTTGCTTTGAAAAATCCCATTTTAAAACAAAAAACACAACACAATGATGTAGTGATTTCAGTTAACTACTTATATTTAATAGAAAATGATCTCTTACATTGTTCTGAACCTTCATCATTTACATCAATAAAAAAAATAAGTTATGTAAGCGTCGGGTTGTTCACTTTGGAGAATTTAAACTCTGCAGTCACTTTAGAAGTCTTCAGCTAATTCCACCTCAACATAATCCAGGCTCCGTCCTGCTGGCTGTAGCTTTGTGGCTCTATCTTGCATTTTGCGAAAGCTTGCTTTCATGATGGCTAATGATGTACTATCTGTTTCCTGCTCCCAGGAGATTTACTGAGCTAAAACACTATAGCGATGAACTGCAGTCTGTCATATCACACCTTCTGCGAGTCAGAGCTGTAAGTATTTCCCATGTGTGTCGTGACAAATAGTATAATTTATTTATAAGGCAGTATTTCTTGTTTAGTCAAGAGAACTGGTGTATGTGCTCTAGAATAAGGGCAGTTTTGTCTGAGAGACTCTGGCTCTGGAGCGTGGGGCAGGAGATGGCAAGGAGGGAGGCATCAACTTAGTAGAGATTTGCGTGGGGAAGAGTTCTAAACGTGGTGGCTGAGTTTAGCGATCATTGGAGGAGCAAGCACATGCATGTTGCTGATCTGCTCTTTCCCCGATGGTCACATATCAGGGGGAGGTGTTTTAAAGAGGATCGAGATGTCTGCTTCTCTCTACTCAGCAGACGAGTTGCTTTTGCTGAATGTCTGGGCTGGGAAGGGCCCCAAAACACTGTTTTCTGGTCAGACATATAATACTTTGTTTTCCAAAGCTTGTACTATGAATCGTTTATGTTTCCCAGCACACTTTCTTTTTTTTTTTTTTTGGCTTGTTCTTCCATCTGTAATGAATAATGTTCTTTCTAATTATGTCATGCATCAAGATACCGTATGGGTTGAGAATAAAAGATTTTTTTTTCCTAAAAAGTCAAAAAAAGGAAATAGGAAATTACAATTTCCATAATGAGGAGCATGATACTGCTTTTTAGTATGTTCAACAGGGATTTACTTTTTGATGGAAACTGTGCTGCAGAGAGAACAGTAATTGATTGCTCTGAGTTGAGGTTCTTGAGGATTAATCACTGATGTTCTACTGACAGTGCCTGTTTCTCTGGGCAAACGCACATGAGATCTGTTGGGCAATTTGCTTGCATTTCATTTTTACTGCTTTGGCAGACCGGTGATGGTAATTCTTACTGAACTTCAATCTCAGTCATTGGTACATCACACCTACGAGGCATTATGTGATCTTCTGAGGTTGTTGCCAGCACTGTAGTGCTGGCTGCAGCAGGTACTGAATCTCCAAGCAGCTGAGATGACATATCTGGCTTGAGCAGTAAGTTCTGCCAGAGATAGCTCATTTCTTTCCCTTTGTTTCACTGAGCTGGATGGAAAAACCAAAAAAACCAAGTCACTTGTTCAAATTTTACTGGAGCTTTCCCTGCAGTCTTGATGACAGGATGGACTTCTGTCTTGCCATCTTTGTTAAATAAGCAAGCGTGTATATAAACTTGGCATTATTCAGGTAAAGGAGGCTATGCCTTACACCTGGTTATGAAAAAATAAAGGTCCTTGATTATTTGTGGTCTCCATAGGCATATCCTATACATGGGCACTTCCAAAGAAATACTTGAAATGTTACTTTTCAATACAGCTTTAACTGTGACTTTGGTCTTCAAAGACTTAACGCTGTTGATTTTTCCTTTGGTAGTGGCTTAGATTAGATTTAGGCCTAATCTTGTTTACCTGTATAAAAACATTAAGGCTTTATCTTGAAGTTTGTGTAGGGGTTTTCACACAGCAATTGCACTTGATGACCAAAAATTGACTCTAAATAATATTTTAGAGGGTAGCAGACCGGCTATATGGTGTCTATAAAGTCCATGGCAACTACGGAAGAGTATTCAGGTAAGAGCTCATTCATTTTTTAAACGTGCATGTAAAAGAGAAGTGTGTGTGTGTGTGTATATCTGGAGAGAGTAGGGAATTTGTTGGTTGTGTTCTTATATTTTTAAAAAGTATATCCTGAACATATAAATGTCTGCCTTGAAAAACTTCATATTGCAGTTCTGATCAGGTTTCTGTGTTGGATATAGTGATCCCTGGATCTGCTGAGCTTAGTCTCAAGTAGAGGACTTCAGCGTTTTGTTTCCACACCTTTTGTTGTTGTGTTGGCATTCTCTTTCTTCAGAAACTAACTTACTACCTATTTTCATGCAGTTGTCTCTGAAAAGCTACTAGGCCCTCGTAAGGGTTAAAAATCAACAACTATATCTATCCAATTTTAGTACCTTTAAGTGAATTTGCCAATCGGTTTTTGATTTATATGAGTGAATTGCATGCTCAAGTTCTCCATCTCACTGGAGAATTAAAGAATCTAAACTTCTGGTTAAGGGAAACCTCCTGCTTCTACACACTGTTCAAGTGCTAAATTTAATTCTCTGGGTTAATGGATTGCAGATGTCTTTCTCATTGGGGGTTTTAAAGTGAAATTAGGTGTAGTTCTGTAATAACACAAAGACAAACAAATGTCAACATCAGCGGAGTGGAATGTTTATGAAAAAGTGAAGGACAGAATAGATGCATTAGACATAAATTAAGTGAAATATAAGGGGACCCCCTCCTTTTTTTTCTTGTAAAAAGAGTTGTGGATGTAGTTCTTGTAACTAAGAAATCTCATAAGGTTTCACAAAGCTGAGAATACAATTAAAATC
Organism: Rynchops niger; assembly: GCA_013400035.1. Classification (NCBI taxonomy): domain Eukaryota; kingdom Metazoa; phylum Chordata; class Aves; order Charadriiformes; family Laridae; genus Rynchops; species Rynchops niger. Next base: position 566,124 of record VXBH01000971.1, read on the forward strand.
GCAGTGTACATACTTGGATGTCCAGAACAAGTCTCTTACTATCTTTATTGACGCTCTGTTTCCTTCTTTATCTAAACGAACTCCCTAATGTGAGTAGGTGGTTGCAGTAATGAGGCAGTTGTAAGTTGATATTTTTTTTTAATGAATAGAACTAAACAGCAGTCTGTTACGAAAACAGAAAACAACATACAGCAAACAGTTTCAGGAGCAGTAAAATGCTTGCAAACGTCGTATCCCACCTTCTGGGTTTTGGAATCAGAGGCTTCTATCTGATGTGTTGCAAGTCTGGAAAGCTTAGTTTCTTCTTGATGAGCATGTTNTTTAAACAAGACTCTTTCTGTTCAAAACCAATCCCAAACTAAGCGTATTTGTGAGGATGAGTTTAGGTGGCAGGGACAATTGTTTAACAGAGTGCCATAAATAGCCTTGCCACATTGTCAGTATCGCTGCTTAGAGGAAGAAAAGTTTGGCCAAGTCTAACTTTGAGGCAGTTTCTATTCAGGTGTCACCTGGAAAGAAACTATACAGGATGCAGCTTATTAACTTCCCTTACCCTTCACGTGTGATGTTGTTTCTCGTTTGTTTTTCCTACAGTGAGTGGAGTGCAATAGAAAAGGAGATGGGGGATGGGTTGCAGAGTGCTGGCCACCACATGGATGTGTAAGTACTAAACTGAATATCTGATAGTTTGATGTAAGCCAGATGTAGAACTCTCCCTCTTCCCTCTCTTTTCCCTCAACCCCAAAGTACATACGAGTAGAGTACCGAGAAAGTTGGGGGTGCATTGTTTTTAGGTATACAGCATTTCTGTGACTTGGACGCAGGCACAATTTTAGCATCCATGTACTGTATTAAGTAGCTCAAAAGGTCTCAGGAGAACCAGAGGGGTTTCTTTTTTTATTATTATTTTGAAATTGTAGAAGTGTTTGGAATTCTTCCAGTTTTTCTTTTAAGCTACTATGCCAGAAACTGGTGGAGTACAACTTTAATGTACTGCAGACCTGATGAGATCCATTTGGTTTTGATAGCAGCATTTTGTACCATGCAGTAGATGGTACACAGATTTGGGCTTAATTATGGAAAGTTAAGAAATTTAATTAATCAGCACCAAAACTCTAATGGATTCTTGAAACAAATACTGACTGGATGTAATAAAGTAGAGAATCCTCCCTCTTTGCATCTTTAGAGTCAGTTGGCAGAGTATACAAAAAGTAGTCTTCAAAATAAGAGTCTAGTACTTCAGAGTGCTCGCAAAAGTGGTATTCTAAGTTCATGCTTTCTGCTTCTCAGGTCGTCATACATAGTAAGTGAAACAGTATAATTTCTCATTGCTCCGATTCTTCTTCTGCAGTCGCACAGTACAGAAAAGTAACAACTCCAGCAAGAGGTGGAAGCTGTTCGATACTTCTTCATACAATAGTTTTACTGATAAAGTGTAATTTGTGCAGAAGTTATCAGTTTTAGTTTACAGTGCAGATTTGCATGTATATTACTGCCTGGTTGTAAGTGGTGTTATGCCTTGTCAAGTGGAAGGGTTTGAAGAGCTGTGCCACGCTCTGCCTTCAGCTTTTTCAGAATAATTCTGGTTTTATCAGATCTTTAAGAATTTGAACCCCTCTGAATAATCTACTCAGGCTTCTCTGTTTTGGCTAACATGGTGGCTTGCACCCAAAAAAGCTGTAATATTTTTTAGGCAGAGGGCTCTGGTGAGAATAAAGGAATGGAGAATGCATTTTTCTTTCAGAAGAAAATAATTGAAGTAGAGGTGGAATGCAACGCTAAGCACCTACTACAGTATGCAGAAATTGAAGAGATTATGAAAACGTGGTATAATACAGGGGAGTTAAGGATACACAAGTAGGTTTTCTCTAGTTCAGATACACTGTGCTAAGATGTCAAACACCTAGAAATATGTAACCAACTAAAAGAAATGGGTCTTATTTGTCAGTTGGGAGGCTTGAACACTGTCCACACATCTGAGATGTTTAACCCTAACTGGTCACAAACAGAAACATTAAAGATCTGGAGTAATAGCAGTGGGTTTCTGGGTAAGTTTAATCACTGCATGAAGTCTGAGGTAGCTTTCATTGTCTGTCATCTCTTCTGCTCTGCCACTCTGGTACAACAATCATCTCTTAGAGACAGTCAAGCAAGAAGCAGCAGCTGTGAAATTCAGGAACTCATTCAGTGACCCATGTGGTCTCCCACCAGTAAGGATCATACCTATGATCTCTTGAACGTATAACTTACCAGTCCAGTCACCTTTCCCATAACATTAGACAAGAGTTTATTGCAACAGAAAGCTACTTCAAGCAGGCTGCCTGATATAGATGTTAAACTTCAAAGGTAATTTAATTATTCTCTATCTACCCCATATGCTGTTGTCTTTACTAGAAGTTTATATAAACTTTTGAGTTGTTATTGTTTAGTATGATCTAAAACTGCTTAATATTTGGAGAAGACATCCCAAAGCACCTCTGGGTGTGTGTATAACAGGATGGGGCTTGCTAAAGTGATAGAAAACAAGAGAGTATGCTGAGAAAGCTCGAGTGGATGGCTGTAATTCTGCCATTTAAAAGATGAAAGAAAAAAAAATGCCAGACCTTTGACTTCTGTCCCTCATGCTATAAATGAGTGATCCTTTATCTCTATATCAACTAGACTTTACACCATTACAGGTGGAAGCAGTCTAAATTAAAACAGGGGTTTAGTTGATGATTCCCATGAAAAGTGGGAACACAGTAGATACCTTTACTGGAGTGTTTCTCTTTAAGATTTTTCCCTGTTCTGCCTACCTGCTTAGGACTAACTAGTATTTAAACTTCAGCTTAGGCAGTCAGAAGTCAGCTTGTCTTACTACTTTTTTTTTTTCAAATCAAAGTTAAGTGTCATTATAAAAACCCTGTTTATGTAAGATGGGTTTTTGTTTGGTTTTTGGAGAGTTGTTCTGCCAGAGATGAGCTCTAGCAGTGCTCTAAACTTAGAACTTACTTGAAACTGAAATGTAGTCCATCTGCTGCCCTGAGAAATCTAACCACTATACTAAAATTAATGCACTTCAGGACTTAAGAATAGAGAGGGTAAGCCACTTATGATCTGTGTGGCTGCAGGATTTTTTCAGAACAAGTATAGTTTTCAACAGTTCGGACTCCTTCCTTACTTTGATTCATAATGTGAATTCTTGTTCTGCCTGTTCTTTCATCCCTTCTACTTAAACTGATTTGCTGTTGCTCGTCCCTTCATCTGTTATGCCTATTTATCACCAACAGTGTTGGTAGGGCTTTTCCTGGGTGTGCCATGTCTTTGATTTTGCAGAGCATCAAAACAACTCCTCTTGCTTGCAAACTTACAAAATCCATACTTGAACAGGTGGGCATGTCTACAGCTTTTCCTCAGGCTCCACATTCTTCCAGTTACTCTGCAAGTAGCTGCTCCCTCTTTGAAGAATCTTAGTTTGCATGCCCTACTGCGCAGCCCTGAAGATGATGATGATTTTCAGAAGGAGCATCTCCATTATATTCCCAGGGTTGTTTTTTCTTTTAGAGCTTGCAGGAGGCATTTCTTGTTGCTTCACAAGTCACATTACCAGGTCCCTTTCAGCTTGATACTCTGCCTCTTTTTCCATAGAGCCAGTTACTGGAGAGGCACAGGAAGAAAGGAAAAAAACCTCAGACTTTGCAAAAACTTTAAAGCCAAGAGGTGCTGTCACTAAACGTTTGGGTTGCATTGTGCTGGTCTCTAGACAAGCATGGACATATGCTCGCTTCAGAGAGCCCGCAGCTGTTCAAGGGATTGACACATGTGAGAATCCAGACTGAGATGTCAGAATAGATTTGTGATTATTTGAGAGCGTTTGTGATGGGATCTCATTCATTCTGTTTCTCTCTGGTGGCACATGCCCTGTATTGCTGGCTAAAGTGGCATCCTATTTCTGTCACTGTGCCAAGTAAGATGTGCAGTTACCTCTTTGCTCTAGGCCTGTCCTTGCAAGTGTGTCCATAGGTTAGTGAGAACCCATTAAATACTGTGAGATTTAAGCAGTATAAATTAGAAAAAGAAAATGCTTTTTTGACATTTTTAAGAGTTATCAGACTAAATGACAAAAATCTTGCTGAATGCAAGAGCTGCGGAGGTGGTCCAAGCCCTCGTACTTCAGATTTCTCCCTAAAAGGCAGGTTTAAACTTCTTGTTGCTCTGCATTGATATGTCTGACTTCCAGAGCGGACAAAGCAACACGCTTTCAAGGAGCTGAAGAACTTGATGTCATGGTGTTCAGAGCACCACTGCGAGTTCTGTTGTACTCAGGCTGAATAACGAACAATAAAAGCAGCCTTTTAAATAGTGCCTCTTTACTTTCAGAAGGTATGATGTTCACATTCCTATGCTTTAATGCTTTAAGCCTTGAAGGATTTCTTCTGTGCCATGTCTTTGGGGTGTTTTTTGTGGGTTTTTTTTGTCCTTTCCTGTAATAAAAACTGCCTCATCTTCAGCAGGAAACTTATGTTAGATCTTGTCGATGTCAAAAGATTAATTGTAGTAGCAACCAAAGAAACAGGCCTGTAGGAGTGTTTATATTAGCTGAGGCAGAGTTTAATTAAAAACAAAGGAAAAACCCCTTCTGGAAGTGCCTTTCACTGTTTTACTTCATGATTAGTGTTTCTGTCAAACAGGTGTCCTCCCTCATTACTGTATGTGTAGTCCTTAAAGGTTAAAGGAAGGAACTTTATATTTAAGCATGGCTGTTTTTCACCAGATATGCTGCTTCTATTGATGACATACTGGAAGAGGAGGAACATTATGCAGATCAGCTGAAAGAATATCTCTTCTATGCAGAAGCACTACGGTATGTACAGAAGAGTATAGCTCAAATGGAAGCTGTAGTCCTTTCCTCTAACATTGTGTTTATAGTGAATTTAGTTTGGTATCCTCTTCTGTCCTCCGAGAAGTGGACATTTCAATGTTGTGGAATCTCCATGTTCTTACCTCTTACTTTCATTCATTTTTGATTGCCATGTGGATGGCAATAAAAATTAGAGCTGAGATGATCAATATGAAATGACAGAAACGTTAAACTGTATACTGTGGAAGGTTAATGCTCTTTATTCCTCTGTTTACCGCGTTTGCTTGGCTTCTGATATAGTAGTGTCCCAATGTGCTGAAAGCTTCAGCTTTCAAATGAGATAAGCCAACAGAGCTGCTACAGCCATTACAGATTCCAGGAAGTTTCAAAGTGCCCTATATAACTTTCATCTGCTGTACAGTGTTGTGCATCTAAATACTGATTATTTTTTTTGTGTGGTTTTTTGTTACGCTAGCCTTCATAGGGCAGTCTTCCCTTACAAGCGTGGATACAGAAGCAAATTGGTTTACGCTGTAAGATTGTGCCTAAAGCTATTTTGCTCTCCACGGGCTGGCTCTGAACCTCTTGGAGAGGTTTGGTAGTGCTGTAGAGAATCGGATTGGCGAGCGTGAGGGCGGCTGTGTGGGAGCCCAGAGCACTAGTAGCCTCTCCTGGGAGACGATTGTGCATCCGGCAGTGGAGTACGGATGTAGCATCATCAGCCCACACAGGACTGGGACTTATTGCAGGTGGTCAGAGGAAACTCGCCTCTTTTCCAGATGAAAGGCTCTATATGAATCTAGGAACACAGTTTCTTGTTTCATTGCTTTAAAAAATAAGATGTGAAGAATTTTGATTGACTGATACATTGCTGCTGTGACAGGTACCATCTCCAGGTACCTTTTGTCATAGTTGTGATTTTAAATAAAACTATTTCACAGCGGTGTCCTTAAGTAGGTAGTAGGGCTCGTGTTGCTGAGTGTCTCAGAATGAGTCTGAAAAAGAGGAGCAGAATGCTGCTTGTAATAAGAATTTTCTTTATTCTTTGATCCAAGCTTGCTTAACTACACCATTTGCAGAGTTATGCATTCTGTGATAAGGTGGCTGAATTCAAGCTAGATAAATAACTGAATGTGCTGCCTGTCAAAAAAAAAAAAAGGCATGGTGCTGTTTGTAAAGTTTAAATGGAGGCGAATGTAGCAAAACAAAGTATTACGTGACAGATCTTTCATTGCTTGCTTTTCAGGGCAGTTTGTAGGAAACATGAACTAATGCAATATGACTTGGAAATGGCTGCACAGGACCTAACATCTAAGAAACAGCAGTGTGAGGAGCTGGCAACAGGAGTGAGTCTTTCCACTTTCTTTTCCAAGATGCCTCTTATTTATTTATTTCTTTATTGAGCCAAGTTGCTTAAAATGACATTTAAATGGCACTAACATGCTGGCTGCTGCTTATGAGAAGTGATATCATATGAGCTGTAGGCATCTGAGGCTTAAAGTAACTTGGTTCTTGGTGATATAAATTGTTTGTACCAAACTTCTTTTATTGAATACTGAGCAAGTAAAGGGTTGCAAGAAATACAACGTGAGCAGAATAACACAAACGACTTTGTCCTAAAGATCAAAATTCTGAAAGGCTTCCTCTGCCTCTTGAAAGGTGGATGTTACCGATGTGTGGCTAGTCCCTTTTATATGGAAGATAGTGTTACTTAAAACATTATCTTAAAGTGGTAACTTTGAAAAAAGTGTTCAGATTTCTTAATATTCCTGTTGGATCTATTGATGCTCTATATGCAATTACTTTGTGGCTTTTCTTTCTCATAGAGGACAAAAGACCTAGGTTCTTTCCTACTTCAGTAAGAAAATTGCTCTGAAAGGTTACCCATGTCAGTGGAATGACTCGCATATGGTCCAATCCACAGACCAGCCTTAAGAGTTTGAACATGAAATTACTTCCCCTCCGCTTTGCTCAGCCTAATATGAGCCACCATACCTTCTATAGCTACTTATCAATGGGACATTCATAAAACGGAAGTTAAAGCCAAAAATCAACTGAATAATAATAATAATCCCAAATGCTGGTAAAAATCACATAATGACTTGTGGGTGTGCTCAAGAATCCCAAACCTAGAGTGTCTTTGTTTTTTGTAGACTGTGAGAACATTCTCCCTGAAAGGGATGACCAGCAAGCTCTTTGGGCAGGAAACTCCTGAGCAGAGGGAAGCCAAGATAAAAGTTCTAGAAGAGCAGATACAGGAAGGAGAAGAACAACTTAAGTCTAAAAATCTGGAGGGCAGGTAAATGGGCTGGACTTTTTCAAAGAAAACACAGGGCTTGTCTTAGCAAAAGTCCTTGACTGGATGCTCTTGAAGGTGTTTGCATTTTATAAGTGTTTTTAATATATTCTTGGTGTTTATGAGCTGTCTATAAAAGCTCCTGTCAGCTGCAAGTTGTGAAATAAAGTACAGTACATGCAGTTAGCTTCTGGTCTGAGTGTATGGCTTATGTAAAACCTGATGACTTTCCCAGTTACTGAGCCCACTCTAATGGCAGGCTTGCATGCTTTTATGTTCAGCTAGTAATATGTTTAGCAGGTGGGCTTGTAGGTCTGCAGCTGAATAGCCTAAGACTCAAAAGCTGATTTGCTTCAAATATAGTATGTAGTTTGGTTTATGTGTATGGGTCCTGAGCTCATATTCTGCAGCTTCTCATATGGGGGACAACTGACTCCTGTTTGAAATAGATTAGAGGTTCTGGTGAGCTGTATTTGAGTAACTGCTTCTTGGTGCTCTAATGAAATTTTCTTCAGGAATGCAAACATGAAAAATAGGAACTAACATTCCTAAAGCAATGTGATTGTGTCAGAACACGTTTATCGTATAACACAAGGGGCAAATGTGGTATCTCCTGATAGGTTAGGATTAGAGCTGGAAAGATAAGACTAGTTCATGAATAGTTCAAAACAACAAGACGCTCAGCAAATGCAATTTCTTAATCATTTTGACAGAAGTACTGGAGATCTGCTTTTGTAGCTCTGGAAGGAATTTTCAAATGAATACTTGCCTTGTATGTATACTCCAGCACAAGTGAAAGCTATGAATTACAGAAATCTATCTCCATTTTAGTTAAGGAGACCTGAAGACACATCACCAAACCAACAAAATGAATTCCTGAAGTTAATTGTCTAAGTCAAACTTGCATTGTATATGTTTGAGACACTTCTGTGTCTCAAATCCCGATGACAAGTGAGTTTTCACATTGGAAAAACCAAGATTTTTGACTTGACAATTGATGAAGAAATGTGCGATGTTGTGTGCTGAATGTTAGCATAAAGAAACTTAGTTACCCCAACAGAATCTGAGGAGAAAAGTATATTCTGAATTATGCTGGTTCTATGGCAATGATGCTTACTGGGAAAAAATGCCCCAAAGCAAACAACCCAACACATCCTGTGAAACTCCTCCTCCAGGTTAGAACCTTAAAAAGATGGAGAATTAGGTAGTAGTGCCAATTATAAAATGAGGACATGGTGAGATGCATAATAACTACAGAACTTGGTTTATTGACTGAAAGATGGAACGCTTTGTCATACCTAGCTTCTCTGCTGAAGGTTCAGAGGGAGGAAGATAGATGAGGATGGAACATGTGAAACACTTACTAACAGAAATACTGCTTTTAATTCCAGAGATTTTGTGAAAAGTGCCTGGGCTGACATTGAACGGTTTAAAGAACAAAAGAATCACGATTTGAAGGAGGCACTTATAAGCTACGCTGTTATGCAGATTAGCATGTGCAAAAAGGTACGTTTGTGGAAAGCCAGGCTGGTGTATATATCGTATCAGCGGGGGATCAGATGCAAACTTGCAGTAATGAGGAACATTGTGGTCACAGAAGGTTGGAAGTCACTAGCGTAAAACCTCCCACGTATTCTGTCCCACTCTGTCACATGTTAATGTTGGTATGTCATAGGCAGTGTGGTCCAGTTCCAGTGTGGTCTCTGCCTCATTCTCATGTGAAGTTCTGTGGGACTTTTTTGTAGAGTCTTCTGTGGAAGAAAGTCTGCTGATGAGGTTTGCAAACCAAGTATGCTTCCACCTATTGATCTTTAACTTTTTTTAATAGGGAATTCAAGTTTGGACAAATGCAAAGGAATGCTTCAGCAAGATGTGATTATCTGGAAATGAATTCCTCTTCCAAGTGCCAGAGAACGGAAGCACAAATGTATAACACCAATGTTAAGTTGCTACGTGACTTACATATAAATCATGAAATAAATGAGTTGAGTGAATAGTTTTTCTTTCTGCTGATTGTAATTGTTAATAAAGGACAAAAAGGACATGTTATTAAATGTTTAGCATTGACTGCCACTTCTGTGGCGCATTTTATATGTGGTAGCAAATAATTCAGGGTTAAAAGAGTTACTGAAAACTACAGCTCCGTATTGGGGCAAAGGTATAGGGAAGGTTATCCCAGAAAGTACGAACTGAACTGTTCTGAGACTTGTGAAACACCATGCTCTGTAATGTGTAGATCACTTCCAGATGCCCTTCTTTTCAGCCCTTGCTGTTTAGAATTTGTAATGCTCAAGGGCGCTTTGGTTTTATAACAGGACACGCAGTTGTGTTCTTGAGGTCTACACTGTAAGAGGACAAAAAAAAAGAAATATTGTAACGCCTAGGGTTCATGTTTAAATGCCTTTGCATGTCCATAGAGAACTGTGCTTTTCCAGGGTTCAGGTTAAGCGGTCTCGAGCTCCTGAGATGTTTGAAACCCTCTACAGTAGAGGTGGTGTACAATGGTTTGATCCGATATTCTGCATTTACTGGTTCCCACTTAAGTTTTGATATGGGCATTGATTTCTTATCGAACTTCTTCCTGCAAGTAAAGGAGACTGGTGATCCAGCAAAACCAAAGTCAAAGCTGGTAAGAAGCGGATGCAACTTCTGTTTGGTTGTTTGGAACCTGTTTACACTAGGTGTGAATCTGGCCTGTGGTATCTCTTCTGGTCACTGAAGTGGTTTGCTTCTTAAAAAGAATAGTTCTTAATGAAGACGCTGAAATAAAAAAAACCTGGTGCAACTTCTGTAGTACTTTGAGAGCAGTGATGTGCAGCATCCACAACGAACCGAGGTGTCTGTTTGGCTCTTGTAATGATGTTTCGGTGTGTGTATGTGTCTCTTGCAGTGTGTATATATATATGTGTGTGTGTGTATATATATACACACACACCAGTATGACATGATTTGCAGTTACAGGTACTTGGATTAAATGTTTCCAATTACGAAAAACACTTACCGCTGTCTAATATAGGGATTTTTCTGCTTACTTAAAGTTCCTGAAGTCTTGTGGAATTTGTCAGATTTGATTGCTAGTCCTGAAGGAAGCTTTGTCATATTTTGTTGAAAAGGGTATTTAGTTGTTATGGATTGTAACACTACTGAGATCTTGGTTATTTTTTTTTTAAGAGATACTCCAGGAAGTCCTTAAAAGTTCCTTTGATAAATTATCCATAACGTAGTTACAGATATGTCCCATGTTACTTTTGTCTCTGCAGCATTTCTCTTCTATAAAACCATTGTAAAGAATTTGTAGGCCTGGTGTACACTACAGTTTGAAACTCTGAAGTGAAATGCTGGTCCCTCTGATCACCTTTGTTGGCTTTTTCGAAGCATGTGGCAGTGACGCTCCTGGCTGAGAGATGATGTTGAGCAGAAAGAGGTCTCTCCATGTAACACTTACAAGGAGAAGTGTTGTTCCGTTCAGAGGTTGCGGTATCCAGTTCCCATACAGGCTGAAGGACTCTTACATTCCAAACCAAGAAGTTGCACACTTGATGTATTCAGTAAACCTTCTAAAGGAGTGGTGCCTTAATACAATCCCGTGAGGCGCTCAGAGTAGGTATTTTTCATGCACTTTGATTTTTGGTAGATCTTTCTGGTGCCTCTTTCCACATTTCGCTTGCTGTACAGCTTATTAAATGTATTAGTATGCCTTTTTTTCCTTGCTAGTTGTACTAACTTTAAGAAGGGAACAAAACAGTTCTTGTAAGTTTTGTGCCAAATATGCTAAATAAAATTGGTCTTTGATATTTTTGTTATGTGTGGGGTTTTTCTTTGTAAAACCTGTTGTCTTCCCCATTCTGGCAACTGCTCTTTAATTTCTTGAAATCATTTCTTGTCCATCTTAACTCTCAAATGGCCTCCAAACTTGGGTTTAAAATTTTAGTAAACTGCCCACAACTGGCTTATTTGCCTTTTGGGTGAAGAACATAGTGTTACGGCCAAACTTAGATGCTTCTTACAAGCCAGCTTTGATCCCTGCTCTGTTTTTGCCCAAACAGAACTTGCTGTCTGAATTTCATGCGTGTCTTCATCTAGGTAAGGGATGGATGCGTTTGAAAAGGCTTTGTGTTTTTTTGACAGGCACGGGGTGAAAGGTGGATTAAGGATAATCTGCAATAACTCTTTTATGTGTGTTTGCAAAAAAAAAAAAAAAGTATTGCATACAGTCTGTGTGCTTGTGGATCTTAACAAACAGTGAAGGTTTCTCCCCCTTTTTAGCTTTTTAACTTTTTAAGGGGAAATCATCTAGTTAATGGCTGTTTCCATGTGGTTAATAGAGTTCACATGACAAACGCATACTTGCGAAGCCTGTGTTTTTCCAGTTACAGCGCAGATTTAACGTCGGTAATTCAATCCACTTTGCCTCAACGAGCTTCCTTCCAATTATGCAGTAAACACCAAAAATGGGTAGAAGGCCTTGAGAATAATAGCAGGTAGGTAGACAATTTTAACTTAATCTCAAAAAAATTGCTTGTATATGAAAGAGTTTACCTACATGGATTGTCTGAGTTGCTGACGGAGCTGTCGCTTCTGTCCCAGGCAGCTGGGTGGATTATCGCCGGTCATGCTATCCCTGACCACCTCCACTACTGCCAGGACCTTGACTTGTCAGTACGTTTTAGTTGCTACTGCTGTCTGCACCTGAAATGGAGCTAGGGGAAGGGAGCCAGCTGAAATGGAAAGATAAAGTATTTTTATTAATTCTCTTTATTTTTTTTAAAAATGTTTTATTATTTCAGTACCTGGCATGTCAGCCAGAGTTAACCTAGCAGCTGTGTGCAGGGACTACCTTGGCAAGTGCAGAGTAGATCTTGGAGCTCAGGGCGCCAGCGAGGAGCTCTCCTCGTGCAGGTGAGCCAGAGGAAAGCGGTGGCTGTGGCCAAAGACAGGGCAGAGCCAGCGGAGCGAGGCTGAGGTCTCGGAGCGGCTGGCTGGGCTGTGTGCGCCTGGCGCTCCTGTAGCGGGGTGAGGCACTGGCCCAGGCTGCCCAGAGAAGCTGTGGCTGCCCCATCCCTGGAGGTGTTCAAGGCCAGGCTGGATGGGGCTTGGAGCAGCCTGGTCTGGTGGGAGGTGTCCCTGCCCAGGGCAGGGGGGTGGAACTGCATGATCTTTAAGGTCCCTTCCAACCCGAACCATTCTATGACTCTCCCTACCACCAGAATTGTTTTGTCGACTTGAAGAAATGAGAAACACTTTCTAATGCCCTCTGAAGGATTACAGGGAAGGAACTTGTCTAAATTCCACACACCCCCACGCTTGCTGTGCAATGGCAGGGCAGGGCTCTAATTGCTGTTCCCTTGCGTCCACCTATTTGGTGCATCCCTGGTGCCAGCGTCTTGTATTTGCTCCTAGAGCTCTGTGGGGCAGTGCGATCCGTGTAATGAAAATACCCACAGAAATAATGCAAGCAAAGGAAGCGGGCGGAATGAGAGCTGGTAAGATGGGAGCACAGGCTTCAGTGCCAAATCCAAGTAGAGCACACTCTTGTATCGCCGGCAAAAGCAGTCACCTTCCGAAGCAGTCACGCTGCTGCGGAGTTAAGCTCTCCTCCTTAAGCCCTGCAGTTGGAGCGCTCCTGCCTGGCGAGTCCTGGGGCTTCTCAGGGCAGGGGGTACCTCGCAGGGGATGCGCCCTCTTGATCCAGCTCCTGTGGAGACCTTGGCACTGCAGGAGAATAACTTGTGTGAGCCGCTTCCCTCCGGCGGGTGGCCATTGGGGAGGGTAGGACGCTCTCTGCCGCGGTGGTAGCCAGAGAAATGTCTCTCTTTAAATAGCAGAGGCTTCAGCATCCCCCCCAGCTGAAACAGGGAGGTTTTACATACATCCCTTTTACACATACCGCCTCTGCAGGGTGGCTGCGGTGAGTATCTCCTCCTGCCTGGAGCAGTCTGGGCAGCCTGGAGTTCCGGCGTAAGCAAAGGGCTGTGACTTTGGCTGCCGTTCTCCAATGTTTCTTAGTACGATCCAGTGTTATCAAAAGGATTTTGCAATTATGACTTCTGTAAGGCTAAGGTGTTTCTGCAAAGGAGAAACCTTTTTCTAATTTTATTTTATTGTTTTATTGCTGTCTTTTAGTTACTTTTGAATGACTGGCATAGAGTTGCCTTCCCCAATGCTGTATTTTTCCTTCAAAAAAATCATTTTGCTTTGACTAGTTGTAGAAGGTGTCTAAACCACAGAACAAAGCCAAATTGGAAAGGATCTTGGGTGGATTTGGAGGAAAACATCTCCAGATAATGAAAGCGCAGAGTATTTGGAGGTAAGGGGAGATGGCACCATGCTGGGAGAGGCAAGGGGGGGTTAAGCTGCATGCATGTGAGGGAAGACAGGGCTTTGAGGAGAGGTGGGATGGGCGGGGGAACTGGAGAGGAGAATGGATGTAAAGCTTCCATACCTGTGGGCTGTGCTGTGCAGGAGGAGGGGAAAGCGGCACTGCGTGGCCCTTGTTTTGGAGGGGGAGGGACGAAGTGATGGAGGTGGAAACAGGAGATAGCGAAATGTTAAGAGCTGTCAAAGACACGAGTATATAATATTAATGACAGTATCTAAGTCTGAATGAAACTCATGGTGGTGACCGTGGTTTTAAAGCAGAGTTCAACACTGACAATGGTGTAACGTTTCTCTTGAGCTCAGAAGGAGAGATTTGACTTTTTTTGTGTAATATTTTATATCTCTCTACAATATGATTGCTCTGAATTTTCTGGATAAATAAAGTAGGAGAAGAAGCTGCAGTCTTCAAAAGCCCGGCACAAATGTTGCGGACACCCTGATCCTACACACTCCAGGATGATCAGCCCTGTGATCTGGGGGCCTGCTGGCTGGTACAGCTCTGAACCGGGCTGCCCCGCATACCACAAACATCCCAGGGACTGCAATTAATAAACAGCTGCTTCATCTGTAGTAAATGTTTTCCGATACCTGTATGTATCATGGCTTATGATAACACCAATTACCTTCTCTTCAAAAAGCAGCTGCAGGTGGCCGCAGAAGATGACGAGTGACTTTGTGGCGGAGCCTCCCCAGGATGCTGAGGTGGAAAATGATGTAGTGGAAGGGAAAACACAGCCCCGACCGCCCTCTTGTGGGTCCCCAGCTCGGGCTCGCAGGGGCCGGAATAAAACTCTGCGGCAGGAGGGAGGCAAATGCCACCTACCCCCCTCCTGCGGCTCAGAGGTGTGAGGGCCACAGCGGTAGCCATAGCGTTAACGGGTGCCTGAATGCAAAGGGGTGGCTATACTGGAACAGGGTTTAGTGATGTGTTCACCTGTATTAATAATGCCGTGTATTTGCGCTGTGATTTGCAGCTTGTGTGCAGGTTCCTCAGGCACCGTTCACACCGGAGCAACGCTGCTGTGAGTTGGACTTAAAACAGAGGTTTCTGAGCTAGCTGTGGTTTTATTTATTTATTAATCACAGCTTGGAAGCAGTGCTGGTTGCATGGGCAGGCGTGACCTCTGACTCTGCCAGCTGCACTTCCATGTAAGAGATGGGAAGGTGACCCTTGCCCGGTGCTGCTTTGAATGAGGTTTTTCTGAAGCATGTGCTCTCTGATCCCAGCTTTGAACCTCGCCGGTGAGAGGCCAAATCTCGTGATGGTTGTTCCAGGGGCTAAAAGCATAGAGTTTATTTCCAGTCTCGTTTGTCTGCTTTATCTTCCAAGGGCAGCGTTGGTAGGCTCCCGCCTGCTCACCCCTGGTGGCCCTGCAGACACTGGATGCTCAGAGGGCAGCGAGGAAGAGCCACAGGCTCCCTCCTTGTGCAGCAGCACGGTCCCTTCTGGGCCAGGTGGCAGAGCCACACATCCCTCGTCCTGTGTTTCACAGAATCACAGGATGGTTTGGGTTGGAAGGGACCTTAAAGATCATCTAGTTCCACCCCCCTGCCATGGGCAGAGACACCTCCCACTAGACCAGGTTGCTGAAAGCCCCATCCAGCCTGGCCTTGAGCACTTCCACTTCCCAAGCTGGAGTGGGCATTGCACTAGCCACAGCAGCGTTCCCGCTCCTGTGTGATGTTCCCTGCTCTCCTCCGTGGATCATGTCAGCCCTCGAGGCTGTCACTGCTTGTTTCAAGCCACGTCTGGAGCTCCTGCTGTCTTTCAGAGCAGCTCTTCCCCCAGCCTGACCCCACTGGGGCTGCACCGAGCTGCTGCTTGTTTGCTTCCATCAGGTGACCCTTATCGCCGCCCTCAGCAGCACAGCCTCCTCTTCCTCTAGTGGCACCTTCATCTTTTCACCTCCATCACCCATGGTCTCAGTAGTGCTCTTACTGCCCGGGCTGTTAGTAAAGACACTAACCAGCACGGAGACAACGCGAGACCCTGGTGGGACCCCAAAGAGTTCCCATTTCCAGTGACGGCCTGCAGCTTTTGCCCAGGCGTTAGTTTATTTTAAGGTGTGCTAGGCTGGCTCTCGGCTTTCTTATTCAGAGCAGGAGTGGCCCAACCTGCGTGAGGAAAGCTGCGGTACGGTGAATTGCTGCATTCGTACTGTTGCTCTATCAAGGAAACCACAATCTATTAAAATGAGAATTAATTTCACAAGATCTGTTTACCATGAACGTGTTGATTTGCATTAATTTCTTTTAACTCTGTATCAACTATTATTTTCCCGGGGGTTACTTTCAGATTGACAGGCCTATAATAATCCACTGTCTCTAATTATATATATTTATAAATAGGCAAAATATTAGCCTTCTCCCACCCTTGTGGAATTTCTTCGGACATTCAAGCCATGTTGAAAATCAGCATCCAGGGTTCAGAGATCTCTTGCGGCGGGACTCCTATAAGCTTGAGAAGAGGCTCTATGGATCTGCAGATACAGGCATTAGTTTACGAAGCTGATGTCTAGTGCTGCACCCTGGGCGTGACTCAGGAGAAATCTCCTCGTGATGGAGCTAACGCACAGCTATGGCTGATGGAGTGTGCAAAGAGGAGGATCAGTTTTAGCACCCTCCTAAACGAAGTGAAAAGAATATCCTCACGCAGTTTACATGTTATTACGTTATAAATCTATGCTGTTGCTGAAGTTTGACCAAGTTCTCTGAGGGCTCAGAACTGAAGTGCTTAATTAACCTTTGAGCCACGTAAAGTGTCAGGAAGTCACTGGCGGAGGGGGCTCATTTGTGGAGCAGGAGACCCCATTTGGTCTGGGAAAGAGATGAGGAAACCTCCCTTCAAAATCTAAAAATCCTTATCAGTGTTAAATGTTCTCCAAGTACATTTGCTTTCTTATAAATAATTGATCTTTCCAAACCTCTAAGTTCTCTTTATGGTTGACTTTACCCTTCCTCTCCCCTCCATGGTACTTTACCTGTTTCTATTTCCCTTCTAAGCTGGGAGAGGGATTTTAACGTGTGCTGCCTTTTCCAATTCCAGGGCACGCACTTAGAATATTCAGAAATAATTGCTGGTGATCGTTCACTTTCTGTTCAAACTCCTTCTCCCCGCTGATGTAGTCACTCCTATTTTTAGCTTTAAAATGCTAAATACGTAGTGCTTAGCTGGGTCTCTTTCTGTTTCCTTCCAACAAATATAATGATTGCGATTACAAGGCAATTTAGTGTTTGCTCAGTTTCATGTTACTTTTAAATTTGAAAATGTTTCCTTTTCTCTCCCACGTCGATGTCCAATATGGAGCTTCCTGCGCTGGAGCTAAATGAAAGAGATGGTAAACCAGGGAGCGGGGCCGTATTGCCAGCAAACCTGTGAGCGGTGGGAGAGACGCCTTGGTGGCGGTCATCGGCAGATGGTCCTGGAGAATTTTTGACTTGATTCAGGTGAAGTTTCTCCTACCTCCCTCTGTCCCCTAGCATGGGATGGTACCAGATATACCCATCAAACATGGAGGAATCAGGGAGCCAGGGCAAATGGAGATGTTCCCAGAGGGTTATGGAGCAGCAGGTTCCTGGTTTAGGGGTGTTGGCAGGATTTGTCTGGTCTCATGTGAGCGGAGGGTGATGAGCTGCCGTAGGAGCCACCTTCTGGAGCTGATAACCTCTGCGCTGCAAGATCCCACTTGGAGAAGGCAGATAAGGATATAGAGGGGAAATTAGCTGTTAATGGGAGCAGGGTTGGAGATAAGCACGGGGAAAGAAACCACAGAGCTCTGCAAGCCCAGCTGGAGGTTTGGGTAAGGTCAGGTTCCGTAAACACAGGCTCAGCTGGTGGAAGAGTTTGTTTATAAATTTGGCTTCTAGGACTGCCTTCCACGTGAACCTGCCGTGGCTGGGAGAAGGCGCTGCTCGGGGGCTGCGTTGGGGTTACCTTTTCCATCTGAGGAGCAACATGTGGGATGCAAGAGGCCTGGCCCTGAGGGACAGAACTGGGAGTTGGCACCTCAGGTTGGAGGGGTCTATGTGGGGTGAGAAGGAACATTTTGATCACGGAATCATAGAATCTTCATGGTTGAAANGGCAAAATATTAGCCTTCTCCCACCCTTGTGGAATTTCTTCGGACATTCAAGCCATGTTGAAAATCAGCATCCAGGGTTCAGAGATCTCTTGCGGCGGGACTCCTATAAGCTTGAGAAGAGGCTCTATGGATCTGCAGATACAGGCATTAGTTTACGAAGCTGATGTCTAGTGCTGCACCCTGGGCGTGACTCAGGAGAAATCTCCTCGTGATGGAGCTAACGCACAGCTATGGCTGATGGAGTGTGCAAAGAGGAGGATCAGTTTTAGCACCCTCCTAAACGAAGTGAAAAGAATATCCTCACGCAGTTTACATGTTATTACGTTATAAATCTATGCTGTTGCTGAAGTTTGACCAAGTTCTCTGAGGGCTCAGAACTGAAGTGCTTAATTAACCTTTGAGCCACGTAAAGTGTCAGGAAGTCACTGGCGGAGGGGGCTCATTTGTGGAGCAGGAGACCCCATTTGGTCTGGGAAAGAGATGAGGAAACCTCCCTTCAAAATCTAAAAATCCTTATCAGTGTTAAATGTTCTCCAAGTACATTTGCTTTCTTATAAATAATTGATCTTTCCAAACCTCTAAGTTCTCTTTATGGTTGACTTTACCCTTCCTCTCCCCTCCATGGTACTTTACCTGTTTCTATTTCCCTTCTAAGCTGGGAGAGGGATTTTAACGTGTGCTGCCTTTTCCAATTCCAGGGCACGCACTTAGAATATTCAGAAATAATTGCTGGTGATCGTTCACTTTCTGTTCAAACTCCTTCTCCCCGCTGATGTAGTCACTCCTATTTTTAGCTTTAAAATGCTAAATACGTAGTGCTTAGCTGGGTCTCTTTCTGTTTCCTTCCAACAAATATAATGATTGCGATTACAAGGCAATTTAGTGTTTGCTCAGTTTCATGTTACTTTTAAATTTGAAAATGTTTCCTTTTCTCTCCCACGTCGATGTCCAATATGGAGCTTCCTGCGCTGGAGCTAAATGAAAGAGATGGTAAACCAGGGAGCGGGGCCGTATTGCCAGCAAACCTGTGAGCGGTGGGAGAGACGCCTTGGTGGCGGTCATCGGCAGATGGTCCTGGAGAATTTTTGACTTGATTCAGGTGAAGTTTCTCCTACCTCCCTCTGTCCCCTAGCATGGGATGGTACCAGATATACCCATCAAACATGGAGGAATCAGGGAGCCAGGGCAAATGGAGATGTTCCCAGAGGGTTATGGAGCAGCAGGTTCCTGGTTTAGGGGTGTTGGCAGGATTTGTCTGGTCTCATGTGAGCGGAGGGTGATGAGCTGCCGTAGGAGCCACCTTCTGGAGCTGATAACCTCTGCGCTGCAAGATCCCACTTGGAGAAGGCAGATAAGGATATAGAGGGGAAATTAGCTGTTAATGGGAGCAGGGTTGGAGATAAGCACGGGGAAAGAAACCACAGAGCTCTGCAAGCCCAGCTGGAGGTTTGGGTAAGGTCAGGTTCCGTAAACACAGGCTCAGCTGGTGGAAGAGTTTGTTTATAAATTTGGCTTCTAGGACTGCCTTCCACGTGAACCTGCCGTGGCTGGGAGAAGGCGCTGCTCGGGGGCTGCGTTGGGGTTACCTTTTCCATCTGAGGAGCAACATGTGGGATGCAAGAGGCCTGGCCCTGAGGGACAGAACTGGGAGTTGGCACCTCAGGTTGGAGGGGTCTATGTGGGGTGAGAAGGAACATTTTGATCACGGAATCATAGAATCTTCATGGTTGAAAAGGACCTTTGAGATCATCAAGTCCAACCATACACACACACACATGAAAAAAAACAACCAACCCCACCTACCTACAATCTCTGCCCTTCAGAGCATGCCCTGAAGTGCCAAATCTAGACATTTCTTAAACACCTCTAGGGATGGTGACTCAACCACCTCCCTGGGCAGGCTGTTCCAGTGCCTGACCACTCTTTCAGTAAAGTAATTCTTCCTAATATCTGATCTAAACCTCCCCTGCCGCAGCTTCAGACCATTTCCTCTGGTCCTGTCATTGTTCACTTGGGAGAAGAGGCCAACACCCACCTCTCTCCAACCTCCTTTCAGGGAGTTGTAGAGGGCAATGAGGTCTCCCCTCAGCCTCCTCCAAGCTAAACATGCCCAGCTCCCTCAGCCTCTCCTCAGATGACCTGGTCTCCAGACCCCTCACCAGCCTGGTAGCTCTCCCCTGGACACGCTCCAGCACTTCAAGGTCCCTCTTGTACAGCGGGGCCCAGAACTGAACACAGCACTCGAGGTGAGGCCTCACCAGTGCCCAGTACAGAGGCACCATCACTTCCCTGCTCCTGCTGGCCACACTATTCCTGATAGAAGCCAGAATGTGCTGGGCAGATTGAGCTGCCTGAGTAGACACAGTTGTTGGCTCAAAAGGGGTTCCTATCATCTTTGCCAGAGGGTGCCCCTTCCCTTCCCCTCTCGTCACCTACCTTTCTGTTGTCCATTTGGTGTTTAATGCTTTGGCATGTGAACCTTTCCACCAGGTGTTGGTAATGCCCCTGTGCCAAGTTTGTGCCTGCAAATGCGTCGCAGAAGTTGATTTTGTGCATTACCTGTGCTGTGGCACTGCTGTGCAGGCAACCGGCCTGTTCCCTTCATCACTTTTGTTCTGAACGTCCTGGCTCAATGGCTGCTCCGTTTCATCCTCCCTTCATGCTAATTCAGTGCCTTTCGAGTTGTTTAATCTGCCTGAGCCTGCTGCTCAAAAAACTGGGGTGGCTTCTGCTGATACGGTGGCCATCCATGGTAGACAGCCTCCCCTCACTCCACAAAACCTTCATCTCTCACTTTACAGTGCAGCTTCACTGGTTAAGGATGGAAAGGGTCAGCAAGAAAAGCGGGTGAGATACATGCTTCTTCATGTTGTGCAGAGGCCCCTAAAGACCTCCTCAACACGCCCAGTCTCCTGGGATGTCCATTGGCATGGATGGCGCTGCTTCTTTACAGGTGGCTCCATAAGCAACTGTCCCTGGAAGTTTAAACTTAATTACATTTTACATATCAGCTCTAGAGAAGCAGGAACTGTGTCCTTTGAAGGATTTTCTTCTCTTATTCAGAAAGAAGTGGGGTTTTCCAGTGACTGAAGTTTGGCAGCATGGATTGCCTGTCAAGTTGGGTGGAGTAGCCACCTTCAGTAGTGCTTTTCCTCTCACCGTTTGTCTTTCTGCCCTTTCCTCTTACATCTGCAGCCAATGGTGCTTTGTCCTTTAGTCTCATGTCTAAAAACCATGGAGACACCTGCTTAGCTGTGATATGAACTGTGTCCCTTGCAGACGCTTTTTTCCCCACCTTTCTTGCAGAGTGGGTGGCAAGTCCTCTCAAGCTTGGTTGTCCAAGAATTCTCCAACTGCTCAGTCAACCTTTGCCTTCCAAACCACTGATTTTCTTGTAGCATGGCAACAGGCGTACACTCCTCGCGGAGGAAACCTCCTCTGTGCAGGCCGGAGCCGTGGCACGCCGCAGCAGGCAAGAGGTGCACTTCCCCGACCAGGCATTAAGAGTGTGTCGTATTCTCTTTATGTCTCAGCAGCTGCCCCTGAACAAGGGACACTCCTGGATCCAGCGAATGGAAAAGCAGACTGTTGTGTGGCCGTATGGGAACACTAAATCCAGCTATTAGATTGCCATAATCTGGGGGAAGAAAGAGAAAAACAAAGCGCAATCCGTGAAATTGCCTCCTCTCGCTGACTGATCTCACTATTGCTGCTAGTCCCTTGGGTCAACACACGCCAAAGATAGTTCTTCACCTCCAAGTGTTTGAAGTGGCTAATATTTGGAAGGACAAGCTGCTCTGCAATGTTTGGAGGGCCAGTCTGACCCCTGCGTGGCAGAAGATGGGATCTGGAGTTATTTCCGTGTAGCATCCCCGGGTGCTGGGTGCGAGAGGGAGTCAGTCACGTCCCAAGGTAGGTGTTTAAGGTATGTGGAAGGGATTGCTCCCTGGAGATCCCTCTCTGTCTGCCTTGACTGCACTGGGAGTTGGAGAGAGATAATTAGATTTCAGATGTAGTCTGCCCTAACTAAGAAACAGAAGCTGCAGTGGTTTGCTGTGGGTTTGCTTTTGAAGATTTTGGCCTCTTTTTCTCACTGTAAAAATTAGAAACTGGGAATTTTACTGACCCTTCTTGGATTTGGTCCAGAAACACCAGCTTTGCCGTTCCCTAGGAAAGGGAACCCCTGTCTTAGAGATGTTTCTTTCTCTCTCTCTTTCCCTCAAAAATTAAAAAGATGAAAAAAAAATTTTAAAATTGCAGGCCGGTGTGCCTCTGGCACCTGGGTTTATGTGCTTGATGCGTAGGGCACCAATCCCTGAGGAACCAGACGCCGGCTGGCGAGCTGGGTGCTGTTGCCGTGTAGGTGTTTTGCCCAGCGGGATGGCCGCAGGCTGGCAGAGGAGAGTGAACCGGGGGTATCAGAGCCGGTGTGCGCAGAGCAGCCGCTAATCTGCAGACGAATGTGTTCCAACAGGAAAAATAAATCTTGTCCGTACCTGTGCGCGTTTGCTCCTGCCGGAGCCAAGTTGAAGCTCTGCCCGTCAGCCTGGCCCCGGGGCCGGCTCCTGGGCACCGGCATTGCCGGCTGCTTTTCTCGCCTGGCCCCAAGTCAATGTCGCTCCTTGGGTCGGAGGATCTCGTGCAAGCGGCATGCAGACGGGGGGGTCAGTGAAGGCACCAGGGTAAAGTGGTTTAACCAGTGTGATCTCTCTCCACTCGCAGGTTCGTCGGCTGCTCGGCCTCTGCTAATCGCTGCTCTCCAGCTCTCCTTGCAGACGCGTCGTTCACAGCCGCGTCCTTGTTGGTTTGTCTCCCAGGGTGTTTGCGAGCGTGTTTGTGAATGCTCTCAAATCTCAGCATTTCAGCACAAACGCTTATCCATGCCACCGCCGCACTCTCGTCCCGCTCCCAGGGTGGGCAAACCCCCAGCAGGGTTTTGGTGATGGTGCCCACGGCCCGGCGAGGGAGAGTGCGATGAAACCCATACCACATACCTTGTTCAAACAAGTGCGCCTTTTGCGCCAGCAGGCTTCAGCGGAGAAACCCAAAACTAGACTAAACAAAACCAAAAAAAAAAAAAGAGAGAGAAAGATTTGAGGCATGCTTTTTACAAGGTGAATGGTTGTTTCTGGGTTTCTTCTTCTTTTTGGCTTTCTTAGCTTTTCTCTGAAAAGCAGACTATTCGTTATGAATTTTGGGAATTGAAATAAATCTGGAGACCTTCGCCCGCTGCACAGCAGTCACCTTTACGGGATAAGCATTTGCAAATGGCAGCTGTTCCATTGCGATCGGTGCGGCAGGGAGGGCAGGGGAGGAGAAGCCACCTCTGCCACTCGCCAGCACTCACGGGGAAGTGACGTTTGCTGGACAGACTGGTTTATGAAAAGTCATCTAAACCTCAACAAAAGCCATCTAAGTCACTGTTGCCCTTGTCTTGCAAAGTGATATATTGTCTTTGCTATACTCATGAAAACAAATTCCTTCAGCTCAAGTTTTTCCTACTGGACAGTGTCTTTGAGAGACACCATTTCCATTTCTCGGCCGGAAGAGTTAAAATGAGAGAAATAACTTCTTTGCTTATGGCTAACCTTTCCGAGGAGAGGCAGATCTTGGCCATCACGCTTCCACCCCTGTCCAAACTTCTTCAACGCTTGGAGCAGACACATTTGAGCTTTTCTGTCGTACGTGGCTCCAGATGCAAAGCGTTGTTCCAGCTGCTCTGAGAGGTGTTTTGGATCTCCCACTTGGCTGGTGACCATCTCCAGCAGGAACTTTGGGAGCAGAGCCTGGACTTGTACCTTCTGTTTAGTAAAAAACAAGCAAAACTCCTCAAGGCGGAGAGCGTGCAGTCAAGGTGTTCCTCTCTCCTGCAGCCCTCCTCTGTGCTGACTTCTTCCAGCCTGGTTAGAGATGCTTCTTCCTCTCTCCTTCTTGCTTGAAGTCAGCAACAATCAGGTCCTCGCTTTCTTTAGTTTTGGGTTTGTTTTTTCCCCCTCCAATTATTTGATAATTTATCTTTTTGTGACATGCTCTTTGCCTCATCCTTACTATTTCTGCCATTTTTCAGCACAGCTAAAGGAGCCAAGCTGCAGGTGAGTCCCTGCCATCCTGGCCGTGGCACTGGTGACACGGATGTGTCCGTAAATCCTGAGATTCAGAAGGAGCGTGTCCAGCGACAGCCACATACTCGTGGGGCTGCTCAACGCATCTCTAGGTTGATGATGTATCACTAGGTTGGGCTGCCAAGGTGCAGGCGAGGGGCAGATGAATCAGAAATCCTTGCAGAAAGACAAGGACCGCGCTAGTTAGCCACCTCCGTCCTCCACTTTGGGTGTCTATAGCACAAAGTGGGAAAAGGAGAGAGATGGGCACGAGTGGTACCGATGGTGGCTGTGCTGCCTATTGCTCCCACGTGCACCCAGGGCTGCGTCTGCTCTGCCCAACACTTGGGCAGGACACCGGCAGCCTCCATGGGCTTTTGATTGCATCCAGGTATTTTATGGTTGCAAGTTGGTGCCAGTACGAGATACACGAGGACTTGTTGGTGTCCTTCAACGCGCTGCCAACAAAATGGACTTAGACAACCTTTCCACCCCTTGGGGACAGTCTTTGTCCTCAGGGTAAGGACTGTGCCCAAAGGTTGGGGTGGCTGGTCTGTGGGCATCTTTCAGTGGGGGATGCACTGGAGCATCCCTCGGGGCCAGGGAGGTGCAAACCTGCCAGTCCCTGCTCGGTGGTTGAAGTTACGGGAGGAGGAAGGGGAAATGGAAAGATGAACCGCCTGGCACTGTAGCTGCCGCAGCCTCCCTGCTTTAGGAAATAAGCTGAGAGTAAGTTCCCTCTTCATCCCCTAAACTTGCGTTTCATACCAGCTTAGTGCCTGGTGCCCAACGCTGTGAATCTGGAGGGGAAAACCTGCCGTGGGATGCTACTTTAGGTTGTGTGATGAAGCATGTGACTAGCAATTCAGGAGATGGCAGGTAAGGCTTTTTTGGGCTGAGACTGCCTGTATTTTGCTCTCCATGCGGATCACCCTGCTCTGCGACTGCTGCCGTGCTGCAGATAGCAACTACTCGTAACCTCTTCTTCCCAGAGCCCTCCAGCAGTTTAACCAGTGCTCTCCAGTAGCAGATATGGTAATTCCTAGGGTAAGTGTGCGAGGGATTGGAAAACAGACCAGCTGCCATGGGAGCCTCCTTTCCTGTGAGCGTGGTTCAGCACAGCCACGGCCCCCCCGCCACCTGGTGGCTTTCCTGCGCTCCTGGGGATTGGGGACTGTCACCGTCCCCAGCTGGGACAACGCTGTGCCTGGCTGGGGCTGGAGGGCAGCTGCTTGATGTAGGGGAGGCATCTCCAAAGAGGTACCTGCTAGCTGGCCCCCTCTTTGCTCTCCCTCGGTTCCTCTGCTCTTCTTACTGCCTCTTCTTGTTCCCTGCAAAACCACGCGTGCTTCACTTCTCCGGGTGCAGCTCCTGGCTTGCAGCCTCCTCCTCTTCATGCTCAGCTGCAGAAATCCTTTATTTCTCACCACAAGGAGGGTGCTGCAGCCGGTGTAGCCCCATGTCCCTGGTGCTGTGTTAGCCGTACCCTGGCTCTTTGTATTCTTTGCTAATTGCAAAGCTAGGGAATCTTATAAGGGATCTAGAATAAAACGCAGCTACAAGTTAGTGCGCTTTGTGCTGGAGGTATTTAGAAGATGGGTAGACATAGTGCTTAGAGATATGGTTCAGTGATGGGTTTTCTCAGAGTTAGGTTGATGGTTGGACTAGATGATCTGAAATGTCCCTTCCTACAATTCTATGATTCCACCTTTCCCAGGTTAGAAGAAGTCCCTGGGGAATAAATCTGGGTTGCTGGTAGCTGCTGGTGGGCCATGATGTGACCTGAAATGTCCCTGTGAGAGGAAGCACTTTAAAGAGTGATTTAAGGGCTTTAAGGAGTGGAGGAGGAGGTTGGGGACATCTGCACAGGGGAGTGCCTGTCCTCGTGCAGGCTGTGGGGAAGTGCAGCATCGCAGGAGACCAGTTCCCGTCTGCCGGGACTGCTGGTGAACTGGTGACCTGTGGGTGGGGGGACAACAGGACGCGGGGGGGATGCAGGACCTGGGCACAGCGCAGCCAGCAGTATACAGGGGGCAATGGCCACTGTGGGCTTTCAAAGCCGGCTTCAAGCGGTGTATGGCTCCTCAAACAGGGGTTGAGAGCATGTTTGAAGGCTCAGCTGCTGCGTCCGTGGCTCTGGGATCAAATGGGGGCATGTTGTGTAGTTTGAGTATTTTGCAAACAATTAAACTGCAATTTGTGCCAGCATGACTGCTCTTACTCACAACGGGATGATGATTAAATGAAGTGCAATGTTTAATGACCAGTATCTCATTTTCTAGGGGGCGACTGAGATTTTTTTTTTTTCCTTCACACTCTGATGAAAATTTGTTTAAACTTAAAGACCTACTAAAAGGAAAAAGGAAAGCACTCATCTAAGACGAATCACAAAAACTTGCTCATTCATTTAGGTGTGTGCTTTGTTTTGCTGCTACAGGCTTTACTATAGGTCTGAAAAAGTGTCTACCGGGCAAAGAAGTTTTAGTTTGGTTTTTTTTTTTCCCTGGACACTGAAGCCATGACCCACACTAGAAACTATGCAAACACAAAGGGACGGCCTGACCGTGCAAGGTACTGCTTTTACCAGCAGCTGCTGGTCGGGGTCAGGCACATCAAGGGGAGGAACGCAGCAGCTCCCCACTCTCCCTCTCTCCTCCCCAGATTCCTGAACTGCAGTAGGTGATTTGAGGTTAATGTTCCTCCATTCCTTAATTTAGTCGTAGCTATAAAAAAATAGACATCTTCCAGGGAATGTGCAAATTCAGCAACAAGAGGCTGAGGACATTGTATTCCTGTTGGTGGTGGTGTCTTTACGGGTTACAGTAGACCTGAAGATGGACAGAAATCACTTTCTCTTGATGCTTGTGTCCAGCACAAGCAGGTCTTCAGTTCCAGCAGGACCTCTCAGGTGGCACCACAATACCAATTAGTTAGTAATGATTTCATGTATTAAAATGTTTGATTTGACTTATTTACCGCTTTCAACAGTAAGCAGCATCCGTGGTTTCTCTGCTCTGTGTTGTTTTGAAGGGCTGTACCACCCTGAGCTGCTCGCAACCTGTAGGAATTTGGGTCTGGTGTGACTGTGGGCAGCTGGTGTTCCTCATCGGCCTTGGGATACCGCTCCTGGGAGGTCAAGTGAAATTATTATACCTTTGCCTTTTTCTATTTTTAGCTTCAAAGGACACTTTCTTATAGCTCCAAAGTGTTATGAAAACCATCTTTCACTAGACTAAACTTTGAAGCTGCAATATTAACCATTTTGTATGCCTATGACCAGCGTTTCTGCGGTGAAGACACAGCGACGTCCTCTTTCTGTTTTAACCCAGCCCATTTGCTATTTTCCCATTCAATATTTTAACGTTGTATCGCCCTGTGCTGCACCCTGCTCTTGTAGTTCGTTTCATTTGTGATCCAGGTAACTTCTGTATTACCAACATAATCTACTTTGATAACACGTTCTATTGAAAAGAAAAACGATGTGTTTGAACTTGCTTTATGTTTTTTCACCATCCTCCCCGCAGATGATTTTATTTCTCCGCTTTGGCGCTAAATAAGACCTGGTTTTCTTCCTTTTTAAGGACATTGACTTACTAATTTCTACATGAAAAATTCACCAGCGTTAAGACGACTCATTAGTATGCACAGCTATAGCACAGGATGTTTTATTTTTTGACAGCTCCAGCTTTGTAAACTTCTCTGTAAACTGTGGGGGAAAAGCAGCCATTTTAGTACATAAGTGGGCTGTACTACAAACAGACACATTTCCCAAGCAGAAACCAATCTGCAAAATATTGCCACTTTGCATGCAATTAGGGATGAGATTGACTGCTGTATCTTTAATTAAATATGTTAAGTGAGTGGATCAAAAATGGCCAAGCTGACGAAATGAAAGTATCCTTGATCTACATCTAAGTATACATTTTTCAAAGGAAGACGTAGCTTTTTATCATGCTTTCATATTCCGATAGCTGGCATTGATTTCAGCCTGTCAGCTTGCATCTACTGGTGTTGATAAGGAGTCTTTGAGAATATGTTGATTATTTCTTTTTAAATAAAGCTGTTTTTCCCCCAGAGATGTATGGATTTTGGGTCACCTTGTTGAGTTTGCCCCTTTTTGTATTCAATGAGTGACACAGAATCTCTTGCCCCTATTTATTTATTTATTTATTGTCATTTTGGCAAGGTTATCAGCTAGATATTTTATCAAGGTCTATTTTCCTCTGTGCCCCTGGCTTCTCTAAGTGGCGAGTTAACTTTTGCCTGGCAGTTAGGACCAACTGCACAACTGCCAGCAGCTCTGCCACACTTGTCAGCCCACCCGAGGGGCTGCGGGAAAGGAAAAAGCTGCCTCTTGTCTCGGGACAAGGCTTTGCCCACCAGCTTTGACCCAGGAAAACAAAAAATCCAGTGCCTTACCTCGCAGTCTAGTGCCACCATTTGTCCTCTCCAGTTAATGTGCTTTCATCCCCAGCCAGCTCCTCTTCCACCTGCCCTTTGAGGCACTGATGGGATATCTTCTTCCACCATTTACTGCAGCTCCGCTCAGGCTGGGCAAGAGTCCCTCCTTCCACCCAGGGACTGGCTGTTCTTCATCTGCTGGGCCGGTTTGGTGTGCACGCACCCAGCCAGCAAACAAGGCCACTTTATTTTACAAAGAAACATGGGTTTATTTATTACAAGCCATTTCAAATCATTCATTTGACTTTTAAATTATTCTCAGCACTGAACCCTCATCTGCTTTGCAGACGGAAAAGCAGCGCTTACCAAACAGCTTTTATTGTCTGGGATATCCCCAGCCCACAGTCAAACTGTTTTGATGTTCTTCTGACCTCTTTCATTTTACGTTGTCCCTAAGGCTCAGCCAGGCTTTCTGGATTTCCCAAGCAGGTGGTAGTTGGTATTCCAGAGGCTTTCTGAGCTGGTGTTGTATGGGACAGCCTCCTGACCGACATCTGAAGCTTTCTGAATCTGCCTGGGCAGGAAACGTGAGGGTGTGCTGTCCTCCTTCAGGGTCTCGCCTGCAGGATGCAGTTGGTCCTCCTTATTCCTCAGCAAAGGTCCTCCAATTCCTCAACTGGCTTATGTCAGTGTGACAGGGACTTCACAAGCGCCGTGCCAGGTGTGACGCTCTAGAGCCTGTAAGCTCTAGGCCACCGGGAGAGGTGGTGCTCTTCCGTCAAGCTAGTCGGAAGTCTTGTACAGTTTGAAAACCGCATCAGTGCTGTTAGCTGAAAATAGTCTGGTGTTGCTACATCACTAGCTCTAATGTTAAAAAACAACTGCTGCCACTAATGAGATCATCTACAGAGAGATCATTTCATGTGCAGCATCCCTTCTTTACCAAAGTGGACCTTTTGAGAGAAGCTGAGGAGGGACCCCCTCCCAATGTGAAATACTGCAAGGTATCAGCATTACAAAGATCACGTTTTTCTTAATGCCCTCACACGGCACCGCACCTCTTCCCAGAAATTGGTCTCTTGATGTTTGTTTTGTTTTAAACAAATTTCTGGCAAAATTTCTGCTACGTCTCTGAGATGTGTCCTTAAACTGATCCCCCTTCAAGTTCAGTTCTTCATAGGCACTATCTGAAACGTATAAATAATCGGAATTTTAATGGTTGGAGTCAGTAATAAATAGGTTTGTTAAGTTGACTTTGAGTAAGACTTTGCAAAGACGAACCTTTGCCCTTCTGTTTATAGGTACTGTCAATGCTGCCATATGGGTTGGAGACCATTTGTCACTGTTTGTTCGTTACTGGATAAACTTGACACACAGAAACAGCTGGATACACCTCCTTGATACACACTCTCAGTTTTCTTTGGATGATAAGAAGGCCACAGCTTTGCAAAGTCTGTTCAAATTACTGCTTTTGGGGCAAAGCAGTCTCTTCGGCTCAGGACACACCACGTATCTCAGACAGAAAGTGCTCGGATCGGACCTGTCCTCCATTCCTTCAGCAATGCGCAAGGTACGACCAGCCAGTTCTTGGCCTACTGGGATGAACAGTGTCCTCTTAAAAACAAACAGTCATCCTTTTTGGCCCTTTTGCTGTCTTTTAAAAGTGTAATATCTGAAATTTAGGCTTTTGGGCTGCTTACCCTCATTGCACGCCTGTTCTGTGGCTGCCAGCAGCTGGCTGGGTTTTGGTGTGACTTCCCTGTGCTTTAGGGGGCTGCGGGCCATGGTGGGTTTGGTGGCTCTTGCCTCGATCCTTGGGCTGGTGGTAGCACCGTGGCTGGTGGCAGAAGTTCATGCGTCCTTCCTTCAGTGACTTGTCTTGTTTCACCAAGGAACAGCTCTGGAGGGATGGAGGGCAACCGCAAAGGGTCCATGGGGGACAGCAGAGAGTGGTGCCAAAGGGCTGATGTCAGGCAAGCTGCAGTAGACTTTTTTTTCCATAAAGTGTCTCATATACCTATGTTGGCGAGCCATTTTCTTTCTGAATCCTTTTGGTTTTAGCACCAATGCTTTGGATATACCATAGCAGAGAAGTTCCCCTTTTTAATGTCTTGTTGTGTACTTCCTTTGTTTCTTTTTTGGTTTTTGTTTGGGGTGGTTTTTTTTGGTTTTGAATATCCCACGTTTAGTTTGACCATTTGGAGAAGGTCCCTTTATTCTACAGTATGAGACAGGAAGAACAGAAGTTCCTGATCAGTCCATACCAGACATTACTTCATGTAATTTTATTCTGTCTCCCTTCTTTTTCTCTGAAGATAATAATCCAAATCTTTTCAATCTTCCATGAATTGCCATGCCCTTGATCCTACTTGTTGCTCTTTGAATCCTCTGAAGTTCCCAGTCTCTTTGAGATGGCTGGACCAGTGTAGTCTGCTTGAGGTTCTACCACAGATCTGTGTCAAGATATTCTACCTTTTTATTGTTCTTCATCCTATTTTATCTGCTTGCTTATTTTATCTGCACACTGAAAGGATGGAGTTGTTGAGCTTTCTGTTGCACAACAGAAAAGGCTGGATGGCACTTCAGGCCAAGGGAATGATCCAGGTTACTTCCTGAAGCGTTCCTTGTATATATGTTCCTAAATATCTGTTCCTCAAGACTTCTGGTGACTCCACAGCCTTATAGGCCATCACAGTGTTTTGTGACCTTTGTTATTAGAAGATCAGAAAAATACCTAAACTAAAGCTTCTTTGCTGCAGTTTACATCTTGTATTCCTCCCGTGGGCAGGGAAAACAGCTGTTTCCGCTTGTCTGTGCAATGGCTTCTTACATATTTGAAGATTCTCATCATGTTTTCCCTTCACAATTCACCTCAGGAACAAGTGTGGTTCATTTAGGCCTTTTTGGTCACATTCTCTAGACCTCTTATCATTCTCACTGTCATCTCTGACTGGGCCATGTCTTTCCCAAGCTAGACACAATACTTCTAGCCAAAATCTTAACAATGCTGTGTAGACTGAACAGAAATGGTTCCTTTGTGTCTTACAAGGTATAAGCCAGTTCATACATAGCAGCATGATGTACACTTTTTTTTTTTTTTTTGTAAGTGCATGGTATCAGTTCATGCCCAGCTTGTGTACAACCATACTGCCCTACTAAACCATCTTCTGAAACGTTGCTGTCCTGTAGCTCATCCGTAGATTCAGCATGTGTCCTTTTCTCTGTCCTTACAGAGCTGAGCTCCATCTTCTCCAGTTTACTCAGAGATTATCAGGGGGAGGTTCAACCCGAACTCGGACCCCAGCCATTCTTGCAGCCATCTCCAGCTTGGTGCAATCTGAAAATTTAGCAGTCTTCATCCTCCAGCTGAAGCACTGAATAGTCTGGTACAAGTCCTGAGTGATTCCTTTCAATGCATCCTTATACTTTGAAAGAAAATCAGTTACAGCTGCTTTCAAGAAACGTTTGCTAATTAGCTTTGTATTGGCCTTAGAGAAATTTCATCTAGTCCACTTCTCATTTTGTGAGAGAGCTGAGACATGTGAGAAAATTACTTATCAACAGCTTTACCTTCTTGCCTTTCCCTGCCAAGAGGAGACCCCCACTTGGAGCTGTACCTTAGCCATTTTTCATTTGTGAAAGTATTTTAGCAGTATGCCTTTTCTCCTAAATGCATAACTTCATGCAGATACAATGATCTTCCTTGGCCATTATGCTGTCCATTCATCTACCTTTTTTGAAGGTCTCTGAAGTTGCCTTTAATCCTCTGTGTGACCTGGTTAGCTTAAAAAATTCATACTTATTTTTTCTATTTATATCTGTCATATATCATATATTGAGTATTCATCTTTTACTAATGTGCGCTGTAACAAATAACACGAAATGGATTTAGGGTGGAAGGCCTTTGTTGTTAACCTGACGCCCTGATGAAAAGCAACCACCAAACCCTCCACTCTGCTTTCTGTCTCCTGGGCAAATTCAGGTATCAGAAATTGTCAAACATATTTTGGAAAAGAAGGTAAACCAATGTTTTTCCTTATTCCTTACGGATACAATTAATAATTTTAAGAGATTAGCGAGATCTGATTTTCATTTACAAAACCTTACTTGCTGTAACATGGTCTTTACGATGTTTTGAAAGACCATTCTGACGGGTTTGCAGCTAAAGCTGTGTGGCCGCACGGTTCTGCTGGCCGCCCAGTTCTTTCAGTTCCTGACAGTCATGGATGCCCTCTATGGGATTTGGAGAAGGGTTAATAGCCTGTCTTGTTACAAAACTTCCTTATTTTTCTGCTGCAATTTTTGAGCGTACTACTAGAGGAGACCAGTAAAGGGGGGGCAACTCTATGATGTTTTTTATTATGAGACTGCAAAACCCTAAACAATTCCTTTTTTGCTGTGTTGAGCAATTAACTTCTAGAGTTGTAATTCCAGCCTTTTAAGGTTTTTTTACATTTTCACTTCAAGAATGTCTCCCTGTTTGGACTTCAAGGTCATTTGTGCACTTCTCGTCTTCCCTTTCTTCTCTGCCAACTGAAATTTGAGATTTTCCTTTTCCCTGGCTTTCATAGATTCAGTTTTCTATACTCTGTTGGCTTTCCTATTGTCTCAAATAACATATGGAAACGTCCCATTTAGCATAATGGCTTGATCCTTGTCACCCTGGGAATGTACATCCTCTTGGGCTTCGTTGTTCTCAGCAGTATCCATGTCCTCTCCAAAATGCTTCATTTTTTAAGATTTTTATTTATTTATTTATTTTTAGTTTTCTTGTTTTAACTTTGAACTTCTGGTTAATAAGTATCAATCTCCCATCATTGTCATGGCGTCACAGTTCAGTATCCTACCTGCTCTTCCAAAGTTTGAGTCTTGCTTTTAATCCGGTAAATGTTACACGGGATTGAGGTCTAAAATGAAGCGGTGTGAATCTGAGTTTAAAATACGGTAGTTGCTTTGTGCAAACTCTCAGTGCATGTTAGGTGGTGTGATGCAGCCTACAGCACTTTGATGGAAACTAGGAGTATTGACACAAAGTAGGTATGAATTAGCTCGTTACTACTCTGCGCTGAGTAACCTCCCTGTACGGCCAAGCCCATCATAGTCAGATCATAGCTAATGGTTCAGCTAATGTTATCTTTCAAATTAGATCCGCTGTAATACTTCACACTAAAGAACTCAGCTGCAGTGGGACACTTGGGAAAGATTAAGATGAATTAAGTAAAGGTGTGACATTAAAGTGCATTAGTTAAAGCCCACCAAATCCCTGTGCGGATGCTCTCTCTTTTACAGAGAAAATATCCCTAGTTTCCTTTACACTTAATTCTGAAAGGCTTAATTCTAAAATGTTCATGCTGGGGTTTAAGGCCCTCTTACATTCTCATCTGCAGTTAATTCAACTTAAATGTCTTAGGTAGACAGCCAGGCTCAGTTAAGAGTGGATGGTTTTCTGCTCTGCTTATAACTTGTGGTTTAAGGTAGAGAATTGGTTCTCTAAATTCTGCCTCATTGTGTCATTTGACGATTTGTGTTAGACAGAGTACTACGTTATCATCATTTTTGTTGCTTTTTCTGCCTATTAGGCATCTCAGCACGGGACATTAAACATCCTCCTCTCTTTTAATCTGGAGATTTATAATGCTAATTTTATAGGAATGCTGTGTGGGACTGAGTCAAACGTATTACAGATATCTGGATGTCTTGTGTCTACACAAAACCATCTTGACTGACACTGACTTGCTATCATTTTTTTTTTCAGACAGGTGTATCTCTCATCAAGCCATTACTTTTCATTTTCTGTGGGATTTTTGTGATGTCTTCAGCTCAAGTTTTAAAGCACTTCAAGCTGCTGTATTATTGTAAAATAAATGAATGAGTCAAGTCAGGCGTGTTTGTGGCATTAGAAACTAATCTGATAGGAAGACTCCTTCAGGGCTCAGGTGGAAGCTGAACAGTGTTCTCCTCTAAATAGATTTGGGAGGAGAAAAGATTTTGGAATAGAGCCGGGTGACTCTCATGCCACCGTCTCCTTCTGGCCAATATTTTCCATAATTAATTATTTTGTATACAACCATCAGATGCACGGGTATTTTGACACATACCATAACATCACATTTCCCTACACTAGTTAATGTCAGGACAAGCGTACCGTACAACGATGCGACTGATAGCATTATGATTGATTCCTCATCTGCTGGCACTTCAGGGCAATGCAGACTCAACTGAGTAGGGCTTACGTGGGATCATGAATTGAAAGCCTGCTATAAAAAAAAACATAATTAAAACACAAATTCAATCAGGGATGCTGAAATGAAGAGGAGCAATTTACAGACAACGCGAGTGGCTGCTCAGACAATGGACTCATTTAATTTTCTGCATTGAACATTTGTGCTTGTAAAAGCCCCGGTGAAATATTTGAATTGGGGAAAAAAAATGGATGAAAGGAGATTTTCTAGCTTTCAATAGCAACCATTCCCCAATTACATCCACTGTTGAAATGTCAGACATTCATCTAGGCATTTCTGAAGCATCATTCGTTGTATCACTGGCACATGCTAGTATTAGCCAGGGCTACCATGACCTTAGTGGTCCAAGGAAGGAGCGGAGGAGAGAAATTGAAGGCAGCATTTAGTTTTTTTCTGATTCGGTATGACAGTTCCATGTAATTCAATGGGATATTTGCATTTTTAAAGCTACAAATGTGTTTGGCTCTGTTGCTGAACAGGGAATGAGACATAAATCTGCGATGAGGACTAAGTGGTGTTTATCTCCACTTCTGTGGTGCCAAGCCTTTTACAATAAACCAGTTTATATTTACTTCTTGCTCTCCATCCTGGATTTAGTCCCAATGGTGATTACCATTCATTTATGCAGTTGTGATTTGGTGCTCGTTTTTGTCGAAGGGTTTCCAGGCAAAATTGCAGGTGATGACCAGCATGTAGACTGGTGAGACACACACTGAAACTTAAACTAACTTTCACATTAGAATAACTCAAGTGGGTGGGGGAGAACATGTCTGTTATCTCTGAAAATCAAGTTAATCTCATCCTGCACCAAAGTTACTAACTTCAACTGTTTGATGATTCCGCAGGCACAGAAAAGGCTGGTTTAGCATTGTTTGGGAAGATGAATTGTGTATTTCCACACCTTAACGCCCCATGCTTTCTCTTGGATTTACCTTGCTTTTGAACTTTTTGTTTGAAAACGCCTTTGTTGTTGGAGAACATAAAGATTTTTCAGGCAGCGTTCTCTACCTATAAATTACTGACAGGAATTTTTCACTGATAACCTTTATTTTTTTTCGAGATGTAGCATGGTTATAAAATACTCAGTAAAAACATTGACACTTGATGTGCTGGTTGCTTTTCACGTTTCCTTTGGCCTGATCCTGTAACTGCATACAGACATGAACAGTTCAACAGATTTTTTTTTTTTTTTTTTTTTAACTCTAGAAAAGCCAGTTGTGTGTGTTTGAAGAAATAAAGAGTACTGAGCTGAGGCTAGACAAATTCAGACAAATACAAAGGTGTAACTTTAAGGGTTAGGCTAAGTGGCCATCTCAAATACCTACCTAACTCGTGCAATTCTTTCTCATATTCCAAGACTGGATCTTTCCAGATGAAGCTGCTGCTTCAGTAGAGGTTACTGGCCTGATGCAGAAATTCTTCATGGTTTAGTGATGGGTTTTTTCAGTGTTAAGTTGATGGTTGGACTCGTTGATCTGAAAGGTCTTTTCCAACCCAGACAATTCTATGGTGGTTGTGCTACAGTTATTTCTGAAGCCACTTCCTGTTTAAGAACTTTTAAAACACACATATATTCTCCAGTAATTCCCGAAAGCAACTCTTTTTACTATATAGCTTACTTCTGCTT
Organism: Rynchops niger; assembly: GCA_013400035.1. NCBI lineage: Eukaryota > Metazoa > Chordata > Aves > Charadriiformes > Laridae > Rynchops > Rynchops niger. The sequence continues at coordinate 602,091 of VXBH01000971.1, forward strand.
CCTATTTTTCTTGTTTCTGGATTTACACAGAAGAGGGAGGAGGGAAAAAAAAAGGTGCCTTTTATTTTACATTATTTAGCCCTCCTGAAAAAAGGAAACTGAAACGTACTCAGTTCCGTGCTGTGTACACATTGCCTTTTACAGGGTTTCTCGCGGGTGGGCAACTTCTGGAATTCAAAAGGGAGATGGAAGACTATTAAATTTTTTCCCTAAGGAAAAGCAGAGTTTGTCTGCTATTTACAGAGCAGCATAAGAAAAAAAAAAATAGGTCAAAATGCAAGTGTTCTTTTAAGCTTCTCAAGCAACTGGCTTTAGATATTCCTTTTATATTTTGCTATGTCAAAGCACTAATATTAATAAACACTGCAGTATTAAACATGTGTCAAAACACTCATACGAACAACGATAGTGCTGTAGCTCTGTCACTTGGTGAGGAATTACCATGATTTGAAAATACAGGTGGCAAAGAGGTAAAGGTCCAAGGTCTGACTTGTTCCTTTACTACTCCTGCCTCGGTGGGGGGAGACTTCCAGACGAACGAAGCACTGTAAGATTCTCACAGAAGTTCCTCTTGAAACAGCAACAGAAACCTCCACCCTAACCCAAACTGACATTTGAAAACTGGAGCGTGTCTTGATTAAGGTCACAGAAGAATGGTAGGAGAGTGATGAACAAACCCCAAATATGCTGAGTCTTACTTCTTTGCTTTAAATTCAAGACAATCTTTCTTCATATTACAGTTAATTGCCAAACAAAATTTTTTGAAAAGCAGGTTCCAATTGATGTGTCCTTGGAGAAAGACTTGTGCTCACCCTGCAGAAAGCTTTAATTCCTCAGTGTATTTTAAAATAAGGTTTTAACGCTGAGCTTCCTGACTCAGACTTAATGAAATCCAAAAGATTTTTTTTTTGACAGGTAAAAATGAATAGAGTCACAAAATTAATTGTCTTTCAAGGGAAGAAAAAAAAATCCAAGCTGCATAAATGTACATTTTCCTTCAGTTTCTAAAACTCTATTTTTGGAAAATAAAAGTTTCCCATTTTATTCAGCAAGCAGGTTAATGACACTTCTTGTATTTATGTAAAACTGTAGGTGACTGCATGAAATGCAGCCACATTTTATTAACTCCTTCCTCTGTTCATACAGATCGAGTACTCAGTGCAATTATTTTGAAATATACACATTGCATAATGTCAGGGCAGACCTTGAAACTGGGTCTTCGTGTCATTAATATTTTCTTCTTAATGCAATTTATTACACTGTAACTGGATGGCACAATCTATGACCCGCGTAAGGATGCAGAACCTTATTATTGCATCCCATTAAAGGAAGTAGAAACCCTACATAAAGCTGACTCACCAAGCCGATGCATCTTACTTCTAACAGGACCCGAATGAAGGGCATAAGCCTCGTTGCAGAGACAGGGTGATCCTGTAGGACAACCTGGGAATAACCAAGCTTGTAGCAAAACACTCTGGGCTGCTGCTGATTGACTGACTCACAAAGCTAAGCCTGGTGAAGCTGGTAAATTTTACCCAATAGAGCTTATGCAGATTTTGGCTTCAATCCAACACAGGACTTAAGCACATGCTTAATTATAAGCAAGTGACATCATAAAGCAATTTGGTTAAGCACGTGTTTTAAGCGCGCTGCTGGGTGTAAGGCTTTATTTAGAGAAATGTGGAGATGTTGGTAACCCCTCAAAGAAATGAAGTTGAGAGATGGAAGAGAGACCAAAGTGCAGCCAAAGCTGTAAAGGCGCAGTCTGGGCGGCGAGCTACTCCAAGAACAAGCTCTGGCCTCGAGCAATTCTTCAAATCGTAGGGTCATGGAGGACATCACGATCGTGGCGATCACTGGGCAGAAAACTCGTTTCGGGACTTCTGGATGGTTTTGGAGGGCCCAGGAGTGCCACAGCCACCATCTCCGCGGGCACACGGGTGGCCTGGGGCCTCCTGCGCTGGGCCCGCACCCCTCTGCCCCAGGAGGCCCCGGCCTCACCCGGGACAGGGGAACCGGGCCCAGTGGCGGCGATCGAGATTTCTTTCAGCTTCCTCCCTGGCACCCAGAGCCCAACCTGGCGATAAAGCCGCCGGAACGACACCGGGGGGGGGGG
>VXBH01000971.1:604856-632441 GCA_013400035.1 Rynchops niger
CAAAGGGCCGGGGGAGCTGCGGGCGGACGGACCGGCGGACAGGCAGCCTGTCCCCCCGCCTCCTCGGCCCCGTCCTGCCGGGCGGCCGTATCCTCCCGCTGCCCGCCTCTCCATTGTTCCTGGTGTAAGAGAGGTGAAGTGTGCCGGCCTGTGAACNGCCGGGTCTCCTCTCAGCTGCTCGGAGGAAGCTTTTGCAAGGGACCTCTCTCCAGCTGCTAACAAGTGCCAGGCTGGAGGCGGCTGGGAGGGCAGGGGGGACCAGTAGGAGTTGAGGAGAAATGAGTTGGGCTTTAAACACTTTCACTCTTCGTTGTCTTTCCTCCCCTAGTCCCTGCCAAACCTCAGCTGGGATGAGTGCAGCAATGTCTGTGTTAAGCTGGCTCATAAAAAGGGAAGACATTTATGTTGCAAACGTAAATCATTGGTCTGATCACTTTGTTTTTGTAAATTGTTCAGAGCAGCTGTGAGGGCTTTTGCACAGTGGTGAAACAAGTAGCGATGTAGAATCCAGTGATCATGGCTTTAGTCTTGCTTTGCAAGTCTACCTGGAGTGTGACCTGTCTCTCTCTGCATACATGTGACAGTCTGGTCCAAGAAGTTTTAGATGGGAGAGGTGTCTTATTTCTGATGAGCAGCATCTTCGCTGTTGGTACAAGACATAGTACGGAGGACTACGACTTCTCTTGAATAGGATCTCAGCTGCTTTGTTTATTTGCTCTACTTATTCACAGATTTCAGTAGTACTTTACAAGCTTGCTAAGAATATGTACCTGGGCCTGTCAAGCTTAAGCATTTTGGAGTCTCCATATCAGATTTCGTCCTTGTAAGTGATAGAACTTTTGCAGTCATTCTTCATGAGTTTGGTGATGCGTGCCTTGTGAAGGAAAGGTGTAAAAATAGTGCTAATCCCTGTCAATTTTTGAAGGTGTTCTTATGGTGTACTCAAAACCAGACTAGATTAACCAATGATCCAATCTAGACATAAAATCTATACCACCATGTAAAAAGTTTGCGTACCTTTGGTCAGTGTTAGTTTTTCAGTGTTCCACTTCCAGTGTTTGGATTCCTGTATGTGTCCAGTGACAGCTGTCATCTGCAGAAGCTTTGGCTGTGCTGGGAAGCTCCAGAGCTCAGGAGGGCTCCTTTCCTGTGGATCTCATGGGATCTGCAGACTCCTGGTACAGGGCACAGTCAGATTTCATAGCAGACGCAGGAACACCCCTCTCTGGTTGCGGTGATTAAGGAAAACTCTACAAAATTAATTTTTCAATTGCACGATTTCCTGAAAACAGTTGTTGTGGCCTTTCTTGATGAATACTCAGCTGAATGTACATGTGTATTCAGTTTCCAAAAGTATTTTCTTCGGAGTTGTTTCTGAATGTCTCCATGCCCCTCTTCCCCAAATATCCATGTAGTTAGTCAGTGAGCTCATACAGCTGAATAAAGCTAAAAGACATGAGGCTGACCTCTCGTATTTAGCTGCCGCGTGCACATGTACTTTTTCTGTCTTCGCTCCTCAGGCTAAGGCCTGAGAGGACATATGTATACGTAATCCATGTTTCCGTTACTGTCCTTCTTGTCCATATGTGTTTAATTTCTACTGTATTGCAAACATATTCTATTTATGGAAACCCCCTAATATAATGGATTATGAAATCAAATCATGAGTAGGTAAGTAGCTACTTGAAGAACCACAATGGTTAAAAAAATTTGGAAGAAAAATTACTCAGAATGTGAAAAGTTATATTGCAGGCTAAATTCTTCACGTGAAGGAGCACATGCTTCTGTAATATTATTATGGAGCTTCTCAAAATAGGATTTTCCCTCTCAGTTTAGTGTATAGGAGTTTATTGGTATTAGGATTTAAAGCCCTGTGGAGCATGCATGTATTTGAGAGAGAGTTGGTGGTGTAAAACCACTGAGATTGGAAGTTGTTACTTCCAGCTGAGAAATTCCGAGTACCGGTAATGTTAGGGTTGAACTACAAGAATACTAAGAATATATTACTCCAGTGAAATATGGTGACAGTACATCTAAAAGAGTTTAGATCACTTCTGAGTGGGTTCTTTGCACCACAGGTTTGATAATGTGAATTTGCAAGTAGTGAAGTTCAGGGCATCTGTTGTTAGTGTATGGATTTAGGTAAAACATTTTAAAATTTACTAATGGGGAGGAAGGGTTGTTCTAGTATTTTGGGGGAATGAAGAGTGGGATTGTCTTCTATATCTGCTGCTAGAAACGCGTGAAGTTTTTTGTGACTAGGATCTTTGTACAGTCTTCCTCTGGTGCGGACCACTATGTGGGCTGTTGTCCCATTGTAAATATTAGAAATGGAGAGCTGTCTGTATGGAGCGGTTTGATGGAGTGAGTGTTAATCTATGAAAACCGCTTTAATTATTGAGCATAATTTGGGATTAAGTTTGGTTTAAGTTTGGGCCTAATATAAAATACATTTTTCTGTGTGAAGTAACAGAAGTTAAATGAGAAGTAGTAATGTTGGTATTACATCTTTGATAAATAAACATACTGCTATTGTTCTGGAGACACTAAACACAAAACCAAGGGCCGACTTTCTTGTCCAAACTTAACAATGTTTTTTATATTAAATTAATGGGCGAAGAAGTGTAAAGTAAATGCCATTGGAAATATTTTTTACTTTGAAGACTCTTAAGTGGATCTAACAGAGAAATAGATAGATTTTATTTAAAATAGGTACTTTTTGTGCCTTTGCCTGGCATTTTAATGATAGCTGCCTTTCAAACTAGCATCATTTGTGACGAAATAGATTCAAGCCTTCAGCTGGCAGTCTCATCTGCATAACTGAACGTTTAAAACAAATCAAGTCCCACAAAGTCTCCATGGATGTAAGTAGACCTGGGTGTCTGCTTCTATCGGTTTGCAGGGCTTATGTGAAGAATCAGTACTGTGATTAACTTGCACTTTAATTTGTTTGGCTTTTTTGACAGAAATACGTTTGGGAAAGTAGTATTTCCTGGAGTACTGAGATTTGTGAAGTTTTTTTTTTCTTTTCACTCTGTGTACTGAACTCTGTGCAGAAACTCTTGAACTAGTATTGGGTTTATACATTTAACTTACTGTTTTTTAAGAGTGGAGACATAGCTATTGACAGGACACGTCATCAAAACACAGTCTTTGGCTATAATATATAGCTATATGCCAAGCACAAACTTCTGTGTAATGAAAGAAAATCCATTCAGACTTTCATGAGATTTATTTTCATTTACACAAATGCTGTTAGTTACTTTATTTCAGTACTTCCCAACGAATTTAAGAACACAACTCCATCTGTTTAGCTCATTAGTACTCTATATACATTTTAAATATGCAATTTTGTTCATCGTCTACATAGAATATTTTATACATCAGCAATAATGCTGTAAACTATGCAAGTGACATAGGTTTAACCTATTTAAATTACAAATTATCATACAAATTAAAATACAATAACATATGTGAGTATTTCAGTATTATAAGTGATTAAATCATCTTCCCTTGACCGTATATAGAGATATTTTTCATATATCGTTCAGCTATTCAGCACGTTGGATAAAATACCTGGAAAAATCCGTAACAGGTTCTTAAAGAAGTTGATTATAAGCGTGTCCTAAAGGGAAATTCAGTGTCTTTTTAGAAGGACTGTAGAAAGCGCAACATGCAGAAGATTTAGAATCTCCTGATAATTTTTTTCATACTGTCAGAATTTTATTTTGGGAGATAAAGTAGACACTGATACTGCTTTTCCTCTGAAATAATTTTTAGTGTGCTCTTACAATATTATCAAGTATGTTAAATATAGTCAAGGCTATGATATCAAGAGGGAACAGTGTGAATACTGTAATATAGTTAATGTATTACTAATTTATATTACTTCATGATTTCATTTCACTTTGGAAAACAGCAAGACGTAGCTCTTTACCAGGTCGTGTATATATATATATTGGCCTGATCCTGCCACTGGTATACTGGCATATTAGTGTTACAATACCTGCATCTTGTCACAGTTAGTGCAGAAAACTTTGAGACAGTATGGTCTAATTCTTCCCTTATGACTAGGATGACATTTCTATAAGCGCAGAATTAAACAGTCTGATGATAAAATGAAATCTGTGTGGGAAGAAGTTCCAACCTGCAAACAGCAGTAGAGTATAATTTATGAACAGCCTATCAAATGTAAACTGTCTAGATCTCTTGTACTGGGAAAAAAACCACCCACAAAAGACACCACCAAAAATCAAGGTGCCTGGAAAATGTCTGTAAAACAAAATAATTTCTTGATATAACAAGTGGTATTACTAATGCATAAAGCTGTTGTGATACCTGTAGAAGTGAACTCAGGCAGGAGGCTGCTAAGTCTTCTGCTCTAAAATTGTTTCAAATGGCGGCTACATTCATAAAGTTAAAAAATGTGCATTCATAAAATTTTCAATAAGTATATTAATGTTTTTGTAATAATTTCCCATAAAGTCTGTATTAACTTTTACTACTTACACACCCCAAAATGGATATAAAAGACATCATTAAAAGAGTTTACAATGCCGGTAACCTCATAACCAGGTCATGTTACCTTAGTGCAAGAGGTGCAGTGAGAAATATTGATGCTGGGCAGATTTGGCATAGTCATGTGTTCACTAGCAGTGTTTAAGAAAGGGGAAACAAACGTCTTTTTACACCCTCTGAATTTTAATTTCTACATGATTACCTTGAAAATTTGTCAGATTTCTTTTTTTCTGTTGTTGGGATTAGATTTGAAACAAGAAAATGGTGGTATGCTCCTAAAAAGTGTGTGTGTGTGTATGTATGTATGTGTAAAACACTTGTAGCAGGGATTTGTGGTAATGTCTGGCCTAAAGCTCTAGTCATTGAGTATAGGAAATGTGAAGTTTGTGAAGTATGAGAAATGTGAAGTTTGCATAAAGTGAAGTTTGTTTTGCCAGACAATAAGCAGCATGTTATGCGAGTTAGCTGCCTGGGATGTAGCCGTGTTTTGTAGTTTACTGGGAAGGGGCAAAGCAAGTTAGCAGCTTCTAAATTCACCGGCTTTCTGCAGACTTCCTTTGGTAGTGAATGCTGTTTAGTCTTGCTTTCCACAAGTGAATCGGTAGTCTTGCGTTGCAAACATTCTTCAGTTTTGTAGAAGGAAGGGAGAGCGAGCAAAATGAACATTAAAGCCAAGAAATGAGTACATTTTGCGGGATCCATGGGTGATTATTTTAGTCTGTAAGCATTGTAACAGTATTTCCAGACACAGTGCATGAATTCAGAGTTTTTCAAGTCAGAGTACTCTAAAGTGAATTATCATCTCTGTTGCTAACCTCCTGAGGAATGATTCTCACGTTTTTGACCACGTATACAGGTCACTGTTAAATGTGAGTCTCTGTCAGACAAAGTCCATGTGAGATGGGTGGCAATTGTCAGGCCTTTAAGTTGGGTCATTTATAGTGCTGAGCGTTTCTAGGTACAACAGTAACTATATAAACACAATTAAGAAATCTGGTCATTTTGTGCCCTTAAAGTTGCTTTTAACAAAGGAGTTCCTCGTGAAAGATTAGTAAACTCAACCAACTCCCTTTTTACTAAAGTAATCTTACACTTCTTACCTTGAAGAAAACTTTTATAATGACCACGGTAAGTCAAGTGTGGAGGGAGGTGGTCAGTCCTCAGGGTACCAAGATGCGATATGATTACTTTAGACCACAATCACTTGCAGGTTTTCTAGAAGTGTCCATGGAATATTGGTTTTCAACTTATGTTTTGACCTTATAACCATTTATTTTTTTTTTGGGTAAAATCTAGTGTGAAGGTGCCCTGCATGTATATTGCTTTAACAATATCAAGAAAAATGAATCATTCATATGGGAGAAAGGCTGCCGTCATCCCTCAAGGAGGAAAGCTTTATTAGACTGCTGTTCTCAGGAGCTTCCGCTGTCACTGGTGAACCTGACAGTTATACTCTGTGATGAATTTTTGTTAGAGTCAGCAAAAAGATGTGAAAGTTTTCTTATTGTCCTCTGGGGATTGGGAAAGCTCATACTCTTACGAGGTGTAAGGAAGTAAGGGAAAACTACTTGGCTTTTATGTTGTTTTTTCCTTGTAGAAATCATGAAGTTTTCTTTGTAGAAAAAATATTTATGTATTTAAAACGTATTTTTTATCGTCACAAAGTATTTATACCCAACATGAAATCAAGGGATTGGGAGGGGGAATAAAAGAGAGTTTATAGGAAAGGAGCATGCAGAGGATGATCATCCAGTTGTCATAGTATATTGCTGGAATATGTAGAATAGGTGGCAATTTGTAGAAAAAAACAGTGGGCTTGTTGTCTTAATCTGACAGTTAAAAGTAGATCATACAAACCAGGCGTGTTCAGGCTTTTCTGGTGCCATGCTATATACGCTGTCTTGGATCAAACGTAAGGCAGCTTTCAGTGTGAGTTTACTGTCACTTTTCAAGGAACGGCAACGTAAAAGGACGAACAGACAGAAAACCTAATCTCTCCATTTTTTGCATGGCGTTGCTGCAGTTTACTGTCTAGTGAGCCTTTGTGTCATCCCCGGCTTACGTTCATATAGGTAGGTCACAGGCCAGGCATGGGGCTTCCCATAGCTGTGGTCGTGATGAGAGTATGGCTGCATATCCCGAAAGCATGACATCTGTTGTAATTATGTGTTACATGCCTAAAATTTCCTGTAACACCGGGCAACTCTTCATTTCCCGTCTTTGGCAGAGCATGAGTTCAAGCAAAGTGGTCTCAGCTCAGGTGCTTGCCTCTTGGGTGCCCAAAATTGTTGCCCTGTTACCTATAGATGGGACACAGCTGTGCATTGAGGGAACCTGGGAGAGTGCAGCTGCGTCAGTGGATTGAAGGCTTGAGGAGTTGAGACTCCTCACGTGGTTGGATAAGAAAATAGTATCTGGAAAGCAGTCCACAAACACAGGACATGCTGGGTTTTTCTTTTACCAAAATCCTGTAGGACTATTTTCTTACTTTATAAATTGGTATCCTGCTTGCTTAGTAGTATCGATTGTATTGAGCGTATTTCACTAAGACTTGGCTTCAACATGAAGTTACTTGGCTGTGGGTTCTCAGAAATTTCAGACCTGTTTGGGATGGTAGCTCGTAATTGTTGGCCTGTGAGTTAATGGCATTGAGAACCTTCAAGATTTTTTGTTCCTAATAATTATAGGAGTTGTTATAAACATGAATCATATCTTTTGATCAATCTGAATTTCTGTTTTAGTGTATTCTAGCACTTAATTAGCGAGAATTAGCTGCAGGGTATCAAAGTCACTGAGGTAGAATCCAATTTCCACAATCTTTTTATTCAAGAGGGCACAGTCCTGAGAAGTCTGAGTTTTATTTTTTGGATTATTTTCAATGTTAGTTAATGGGACAGGATATCTATGTTATTATTCTCTTATAAAATGGCTTCTAGACGTTTCATGCTTCGGCTTGCCTTGATCTGAAAATGGGCTTAAGTGCTTTAAAATTGTTTGAGAAACGTAAAACTGTAATGAGGAGTAATCACCTTGGGGTATGAGATAGAAGTCAGCGGGATTCCTTGTTCATACCGTTCTCAGAGTATCAAGGTGAAGAGTTACCTGGAAGTTCTTGTGGGGTTTGTGGATAGTCTTTTGAAGAGGATACACTGCAAAGCACACTGGATGTAGTAGTTACTTAGTTTGACCTTTTTTTTTTTTTGGTTTTTTTTTCCCCTTTCCTTTGGGGTGAGGCTCAGCCAGATTAAAAGAAGTTGATTTACAATTCTGGGATTTTATGTAAGTGGGATAGGAATAGTTCTTAATTGATTTAATCTGACCACAAATGTTGGTTATCAGTAGGGAGGTGGTGGATTTGTTGCAATAGTGTGGAAAAAAAAATAATCCTAACTGTACAGAAGTGTACTCTTAAAATAAAACTTCTTTATTGTCTTGGCAAGTTTACATGTTCTGTAACATGCATTTGTTCCAAGAGGGGGTTTTGAGAAAGTGACCTAGTTGCTCACTTCCATGAATGTAGAGTTTATTTCTACTCCTTCTCTCTCTGGCTGATTTCATACTGTCTTTAAATACTAACATGTGTCCATTTATGTGCTGACTCTTCTGCTTATTCTTGATGAAGGTGCTTGATACTGTTCTGATGCTTTAACAGAGTGCTGGTTAGGCCACAACAATCCCCGATTCCACTGATGAAAATTGCTCCTTGGTGCCCAGTGCATAACTGGTTGAATACTTGGAAGAACAGTTATAGATTTTTTTTTTTTCTTTTTTTTTTTCCCCACTGTTGGTCACTGGTCTCCCTAATGGAACATTGCAAGATCCTCTGCTCCTTGTTTTTCACAGAATCATAGAATGGTTTGTGTTGGAAGGGACCTTAAAGATCATCCAGTTCCACCCCCCTGCCCTGGGCAGGGACACCTCCCACTAGACCACGTTGCTTAAAGCCCCATCCAGCCTGGCCTTGAACACCTCCAGGGATGGGGCAGCCACAGCTTCTCTGGGCAGCCTCATGCGTTAAAGGGAAGAAAGGGCTACTACCAGCACACACTGTCCAACATGGTGCTTCTAATGATACCTAAATCCTTGTCACTTCACTGTTTTTATGTTCTTATGCAGCTGCCATCTCTGAAGGGTCCTCCAAGCACCTCATGGAAATGTCTTGTGCATTATGATTGGTAACTGTCACCTGTAATTCTTTTTCTTTCCTCAGGGGATTATTACATAGGCTTATTTTTTCCATTGACTGTTATGTGTATGTGTGATCTTGTGTTTATGTTAGCACGGTGAAGTAGATATTTATGTGCTTGAAGTAGTTTATTTTCTATGTTTCATGTTTAGTTTCCTAATTTTTAGTTGCAACGTGTATTAGTCTTGAGGAATAGGTTCCTGAAAGGCCTTTATTTTTATTGTAGGTAAGGTAGAGCTATGGTGTTTGAGGAGTGCAGTGAAGCAGTCAACAGAGGTCTATGTCTTTGAGCTTTAGGAAGGGCCCTTTCAGATCTTCTGGATCAGTGGTGGCTTTGAAAGCTGGCCACTGAAGGTAACACTGTGGTGGTTGAAAAACAACATAGAAAGCATAGGATTTGCTTGGTCTGCCTGCAGTGAATCTTTTACTAAAGAGGTATTCAGTCATGTTTCAGACTAATTGGATTTTTTGAGATTAGTGTTCCATGTGTAGGTGAAGGGTATGTTTAAAACGCAGCTGACATGCAATAAATATACATTAAAAATAAAGTTACGCTGGGATATGCCACTGCCTCCTCAGCAGGTTTAAATGGGAAAATGTTCTTTGCTAGTACCACCATGTGAAAACTTAGTCTACAGACAGCCAAGGATATTTCTCAGAACTTGTTTCTAGATGTTACACAGAATGTAATCTTACCCTGAATAAGTTTACCGTAATGAAATTAGGGAAAAAAATGCCTACCTAGTTCATGGTGATGTCCTAAAATTGAAATTGCAATTTAGGAGAATGGTTCCTGTATTCTAAAATGCTTGCATTGCCCTCACAGCCTGAGAGTCTGTGTTGAAATATGCTTTCAAATACTGAAGTAAGATCTAGAAATATTGCCTGTGCTCTGTAAGATCTGTTTTGTATCCGTTATCCATGTCCGTCTCACCTATGGTTTAGATTACTGTTGGTATTTTTCTGAAAGTTTTCCTTATGCTGTCATTTGTGTAAATGAGGGATGTGTTCCAGAATCTCTGAGACTGGTTTTGCTGCTAATTTCAAATCTTTTGGAATGAAACCTTCTTGATTATGCTTCCATTAGCTTATTGTACAATGTTATTTAGTCTACGTGGACATATTAAGTAATTGTCTTCAATTTTTTTGTAATTACTATTTCTCTTTAATGCATGTACACGACGTTTTAGAAAACAGTGAAGCTGAAGTAAAGACATTACAGGCAAGAAAAGCATGCTCTAAAAAGAACGGTTTTAGGTATAAGTCAAGCACACAAACGTTAAAATGGCTGCATTGAGCTTTACCTGTGCCACCTTAATTTTACCATCCTGAGTGTGTGTACATCACTATATTACTAATATATTGTACCTTAATATCATTTTGTAGTCTTTTGTGATACATGAACACGATATTCCCCCCACCACCACTTTTTTTGAACATACAGGATACATGCTGCTCATTGAGTAAGCAGCTGCTCTGTAACTTGCTTTCTTCTCGTTGCATAACATGTTCTCTTACTGTGCTCTGCTTAATCCTGCTCTGAAGGCGGAATGGATGTATTTCTTTGTGAAATTTCTGTACCAGTTATGAGTAGGTTTGTGAGGCCCTCACAGATAGTTCTTACTGCTCTCTTCACACCTAGGTGGGTCATTGCCGCTGTTTTGGAGACAGGGAAGTGGAAATACGGGGTGGGGAGGAATTTGCCAAGGTAACAATTTGCCCAGCAGCAGTGGCAGAGCTGAGAAAAGAAGCCAAATCTCTTACAGTCCTGTTACAACATCATGGTGGTAACCAGCGGTCCTCTCTTCAGTCTTACCATTGTGCTTACCTTTTCTTGATGACAGTCATCCATCTGTGTGCCCCCATTCCTCTCATGATTCCCCACCAAAGTGGCTACTCTGTGTTAGTTGGAAACGTAGTGGTTGTGCTTTCCAATCAGTGATTACACCTCATGAGAGACCAGACCCTTCTCACCCACCTTCTCCAAGTAGTTACCCAAGTTATCTGTTGTGGGCTTACCTTTCCATCTTCTGCGTGCCACCTCCTGCCCTCAGGAGCTGTGCTGGCCGCAGGAACAAGAGCGCTGTAAACTGACGAGGTTACCCTTGTGGCCTATATAGAACGTTGCTTATTCTTACAACTACTTCACTATGCCTCGGGGAAGGGCAGTGGACGCTTCTTATTTTATGGTTGGAGAATTGATGCCTGGGGAGTAAGATGAAAATTTGTGTTCGGTGTGGATGTCCGTTGAACTCTTTAAGAGTTTGTGGGTTTTTTTGTGTTTTGTTTTTTTTTAAAAAGAATATATAGCATTGCATCCATCTTTGTATTTTCAAAGTATTGCTGTCACTGATTTAATTCAGCCTTGAGTACTCAACATTTAGGGTAAATCTGACCCAAATGTATCAGGGTAAGCACCCAGAAAATGAGGAAAGTATAATTATTGATCTCCTATTTAAAAAAAAAAAAAAAAGGTTTGGTAGAAATGGTTTGTGTAGACTTGTGTAAGATCTCTGGCAGGACCAAGGATAGGATTGAAGATAACATTCAATTGCCCAAATGGTAACGACCTTCTTTTCCTGCTGTCCGTGTCTCGTTTACACACGTTTCAGCCCTTGCGACAAATGAAGCAAGGATATTATAAATTATCTCACTAGTTTCACCTATATCTATGGAGCAGTTCCACCCAGAGTGCTGAAGGAAATGATGCTTTGTATAAAAAGATATGTATACACACATGTATATAGATACGATCTTATAATTAAAAAAATAATAAATAAAATCACAGTGGCAATAGGCCAGAGAGGTGAACTGCGATAAACCAAGGTACCTTAGTCATGATAGTCCCTGAAACTTCTGTATGTTTGCTTGCAACTTCTTGTATTCTCCCAGGGCTTTTAATGTATAATGTCTCAAGGACTTTTAAAAAGCAGTCTGGAAAGAAACACCAGAAATTCTGTTATACATACATATGTACAGACCTTTGCCGTTTGGGCCAGGAGGGTAACTGATAGCAACAGCAGGCTATCATCTTCTGTAAGACAACACTAGCATAGTGCTAGTGATGAGAGGAGATGCTTCACAGATACTTACAGATAGTTGAGGAGTGTCGAGACCCAGGAATTTCTCCAAGAAATTTATGGGCCTGTCAAAAAAAAAAAACAACTCACAGTTTTTAAAAGCAACATGTTTTTCCTTTCTGTTTATTTTCAAGGTGAAATTATCTGACATGAGCTGAGACAGTTAGGCTGTGAATGTTGAACAGGGAAGAGCCCGCTCCTGCACCCTGTTTTGAGATGCTTCTGAGACACTTTCTTTATGGTGAATTGACTCAGTGAGTTAACCCAGCAGAAAATTAATGACTGGAAAAATTTACTTTTTGTTGACAGGTGTACTCCATAAACCACAATGTCTTTATGTGAATAGGCACAAAAGATAGGATGGACTCCCAGTTAGGAGGAGGGAGGAGGATTGTGCCTTTCAATGACAGTTCACTGTTAATTGGTTCAGCTATGTCATGTAACTGCCCTCTTATCAAAATGAAATGAAAAAAACATTTGATACATGATCTGAAATATTTTTACAACGATTCAGCTTGAGGCATGCATGTGATACATGAAATTTCACAAAATTTTCAGTAGTTGGATGGAAGTTATAAACTACTCAAAGTCCTTAGAAGATGCTGGCTAGCCTTAGTTATGTGTAGCGCTTCCTTTCCTGCATATAAATTTCATCTGAAGTCTCCAGAGTGAGCACTGTTGAGTGCCTGAGTTGCATAGTTTAAGGCCAGAAATTCTGCATTGTTCTTTTAGGGATAACTGTGCAGTGGTGGAAATTCCTATGTAAAATTCTCAAAATTAACTGTTTTCTAGTAGTTTATAATTTAGTGCCACAAAATCAGTGGGCTTTTTTTTGACATAAAAAGTAACATTGCCTGTGATTTTCGGAATATTTAAAGTACGTTTGCTATGCTGTTGACACCCCTGTGGATTTTGACATGTAACTGTGGCTTTGTTAGTTGTGTCGCATCGAAAGCTTGGCGTTGTGCACGTTTGGTATTAGGTTATGGTTATGCTGGTGATGATCTAGTACTGATATCTAGTAGGATAGGCAGGGTAGCAAAGATTTTCACACATGGATAATTTTATGCACGATAAGTAGATTTTCTGTGAGTAATCCTGTTGATTGTAATAGGACTATTCACAGCTCAGTATGAGTGTAAATCTTTGTGGGATCAGGCCCTGTTACTGGCATGTGTTCAGCAACGTGGAGCATTTAGAAATAGCTGTGCAACAAGTCTTAAGAGTGTTTGTAACGTATGTTACATTTTAGAATGTGTTAATTTTATGATCTGTGAACCTTTTCACAATGACTTATGTTTGATTACTTTCTTTTTGCAAGTCAACACATTTCAATTAATTCCTACAATCATTAGTGTGTTAATTTGAAAATCATTCTTTTAGCTGTGAGTTATGACTTATTTTTTGAGCAGGGAGAAGAGATGATTTTATTTAATGTTCTTTATCTAGAACCATTAAGTAGGGTATTATTTTTCACTTTCCAGGCTGCTGCAGTATGTTAAAAACTGAACTTTTGGTATTGTGAAAGCTAGCTGTGTTTCCTTTTATTTCGGACTATATCCATATTTTAATAGTGCAAATAAATATATTTTCTGACGTTAAAAATCTCAACATGTTTCATGGTCTGATAGCGTTTTTAAGCAGACATTATGAACCCGTCAAGTTCCAATTTTTTCTTTCTTTTGGAGAAGATTGCATTGACAGTTTTATGCATGGCAATGCTTAAACATAAGTAGTTTTAAATATGCTATTAGGCCTATTGCTATCTCTTCCTTCATTAGGGTTAGGAATTGCAGAGTTATTTGTGACCGTTATACTTCCATTTAGGAAGAAAGCTTTGAGAATGTAGATATATGTTTTTCCTCTGGTCTAAATTTGGCGTAGCTGTTAGGTGTGTCTGCGTGGCAGCTGTGACTTGTTCATTCATGTGTGTACGTTGCATTTGTGGAGCAGTTTCACAATATGCTTTAATCTAACCTAACCACTGACGGCTGCTGAAGGAAGCGGTCCTTTTCCCTCCTCCCCACTTCTTCCCTTTGTCCGTCTGCTCAGCACCCTACCTGCACCGTCCGACTGATCCTAAGAAAAGCTAATGGCTTTTCTGGGGGGTACGTTTTTGTCCAATGCTGTGCTCAACCCGGTGAGGGCAACAAGGTGGTCCAACTGGGGCAGAGATGCAGGGCAGTACCCCTGTGGGCAGGTAGCCCATCTATGAGATTGTTTCCTGCAGCTGTATCATTGAGAGTTGGGTTGACTTCTTCTAAATAAGAAAGTCCACCAACTGTTTTCATTGAAATAGTTTTTGGTTGTGTGTTTCCCTGCTCTGAATTTCATAATGGATTTATTTTAATCTTCACTTTCTGATAGAATAATGTGAACCTCTCTTGGCACGGTAGCAGTCTAGTGAGGTCTCAGTTGTAGTTGCTTTTTATAGGAGTTTGTCTACTTAGAAAATTTTTATTAGCAGTGCCAGTAAAACCGCTCTGATTGCATAATGATGGGCTTTTTTTATTTAGCTTAAACCTCTCCAAAGTGAATTACACTAAATAGGGAAGGAAAAAAAAACCCAATCAATTCTGTACTAGAATAAGAATGTTCACTTAGAGAGTTTTGTGTATTTATATATGTTCTATTCATTGAAGTTTACAGTTTAACAAAAATCATTGTAGTATGACCGTAGAAAGAGATGAGCCCTAAGAAGGAAAATATGCTTAGGGGTTTCTATAGATTGCCACTTTTAAAATTTATCGTATGTAGATTTTGCACTAGTAGGCTTTATACAGTTTGTTGTTTGGGCCCAGCATGTGCTCGTTCTTCCAAAGGCTGTTGTGGAAGAATGGCTGTGGTAGGAAAGTGCTCAGGTACGTACTCTGTAGCTTCAGCTATTTCTTCCTTAGGAAGTTTGCCTTGTCTTACCTTAAACAAAAACACACTTCCAAAAATGTGGAACTGAAATAATGTCATCGGGCTGCTTCCAGTGTGAGGTTACCCTGAAACCATTTAATACCTTGAATTGAGCTCAGTCTTAGCTTTTGTGAGGGGAATCTCAGAGGTAGATGTTTTTGTCAGAATGGTATTGAGTTGCTAAAGGTGTGTTAAAATTGCTGTTGTGCATCCTGGCTGTTGTGTTTGTGTTGTTGAATCTTAAAAGATATGGTCAAAGGGAGTTTATGGCTATATATGGAAGTAATATTTCTATCTCAAGTCTCTGTTAGAATCCTTTAGAAAGACCTGAGGTTTAACCCAGACAAAGAATTAAATTTTAACAGACTTTATTTTCCTGTCTTCCACAACCTTCCTTTATTCTATTTTGCCTTGGAAAAACAGGGAGAAGTTAATATGGGAAAGAAGTGGAGTGGGATATGGATATAGAAGTAGCAAATCCTGCTTTTAAATGCTTAAAAAAAAAAAAAAAGTAGAGGTCTTAAACCAACAAATGCTTTTGCAGGAAATTTTTTACAAATAGAAAACATCCATCTTTAAAAAATAGAGCAAAGACATTAATTAGTTCTTTTCTACAAATAGATATTTTGTCTGATGTTAATCTTAAGCATATTTCACTGTTCATCTCTTGTAAATAATATTTTAAACCCTAACTACAGAAACTCAACCCACTGCTGCACGTATAAATTTTATTTTTAAAGTGAAGCCAATTAGTATCTCTGCGTACTTGCTCTTTAAATTAAATAATGCTTTACTACTTGCTTAAGAAAAGAAGGGAGAAGACAGAAAAGCCCTTACCCACCATTAGTCGAAGTGGAGAAGAGCTGGACCGTGTGTTGTACTCTGGTTGCTAACAAGTTTTGCCACTTTCCTTCAAGCTTGCTGTTCAGCTTTACTTCAGAGCAGTGCCCATCCCAGCAGACTTTTAAAAATCCATTAATGTTTTCTTTTGATTGTATTTTAATTTTTGGTTCTGAATTGGAAAGGTCATCACAGTTTTCCTTCAGTGTGTTTTTGTTCAAACGGCTGTTTCTTTAGTTAGGAATACTGTCTTTACTGTTTAGCTCTCCAACTTACTGCAGCAGTAGTCTTTGGAAAAACTGATGTCAGGGTTACTGAAATGAATAGTTCTGAAGCACTGCCCTACGGTTTGGCGGAGCAGCAGTTTTTGAAATGAAGCAACATGATTTGGTGGCTGTGGATGTTCTGCAAGCGGCTGCGGAGCACTGTGTGATCAGAGAAGGTGCTGGGGTGATCTGGGAGACCTTTCCTGTGCGGTCCCTCCTCTTCCTCTTTCTCCTCCCCCAAAATGTGTACACATCCAGGAAGCTTCACAAGATGTTTCTTGTGAAACTTTGCCTAAAGGTTTGCCTAGAGTAAAGGTTTGGAGAACTTCTGCCACTTGATGCTTTAAAGATTTTGCGTACAGTTTTCTTCCCCTCTCAGTATATATAGAAACTATATATTCAAAGAAAAATCATACGGTTATTTGGTGAAGCTTAACAAAAGTTCTCAAATTCCATGGAAAACATCTCTACAATAAGGTTAACAATGTTTTATGCCAAGAAATGTGCTTGTGTGTGTTAGTATGTAGTTTGTATTATTGTAGCTTCCCTCAGGATAATCTCAAAGCAAGTTGATCTTTATTTCACAGATGCATCTTGCACTTAAAATATTTATTTAATCTTTGCAGGCTTGGTAAAGTGAGCTTGTTTGAATGCTTTTACCTTACGTTTTCTTTATCACACTGTCATTCTTCCATGAACGCTTTTCCTCATCTTCAATTTAAATGATAGGATTCCTTTTATGTGAGCCAAAAGGTGTAAGTTGACATATCACTCGTGTTTTGATTGCAATTGGGATACTTGTTGTTTGGATTAATAGCTTTTTTTTTGTGTGTGTGGCTCTTCATTTTAAAAGAGTACCTGCGTGTCATATAACTTTCATTGCATTTCATCACTTAGAATATGCAGCCTAACACTATTTTTCTATGAAAAAAACAGATGTTTGGAAGCCTGGTTTAATAAGTAGTACACTCACTGTACCAGCTTCTGATATGATTCAAGATGATGACTGGAAAACAACTTGAGCGCTTTCGGTTGCATGACTCTGCTAAGCCTACTAGTCAGCGTGAGAAAGAAAAAGTTTCCATATCCTTGACAATTGAGAGAACTAACAAGGCCATTAAGCACCAGTACAATGACAGCTTCTCTTCTGGGCAGCTGTTGTATCTTGCCGGCTGTCCTAGGATTCTGCATGTCACGAGTCTTCCTGCCTCTGCTGGTGAGAGGAGCAGGCTCTTCTGCACTCTTAAACACTCAGTCTCTCTGTTTGCATTTGCTTGCCTACCTTCCTGCCAGGAAATAGTTTTAAATCCAGGTTTTCCGCAATTCCTACCTAATTTCAGAGTGATATGACAGTATCCTCCATGTGGAACAACCTTCTGTGCGGTTTTTGTCAGTGGCTTGAGACGACAGATCAGGGCCACCATGTTCTCACCCTCGATGCTTTTTGTTCTCCCTTGAAGGTATTTCAGCATCTTGAGTTCTTGTATTCTAGTACCTGTCCACGTCATTCCTCTAAGGAATCTGCAGTGAGCTTATGCTGTCACATTTCTTAGTGTGGAACAAAAGCATAATGAATGGCGGTCTGTGTAAGATGTACCCCGAGTATGGATTAATGTGGGATAAAGGCTGAAATGAATAAATGTATCCTTTTTTCTTGGAGCCTGTATTTCGTGCTACGTATTTAAAATGCCCTACCTAAGAAACCAGTCTCAAACTTAGATCTTTTGCACCATCTCTTATCAAGTCATGGCTCCATGGGAGACAGATTCTTAAGAACTTCAGTTCCTTCTCACATTTCTTACTTGTCACAGGATAATCCACGCTGATAAGATGATGGAAGAAAACGAGGATGAATTTTCTAGGAGCGCTAAGGTCTGTTGTTGTGAGATCTCTCTGGGAGATCTGCGCTGCTGGAAAAAATACAGCCTTGGTGCTGTGCCAGGCTTGCTTTTTGTTTGTTTGTTTTTGTTATTGCTGAGAAACTATCAGTATGGTTTCCCAGGTACCTCCAAAAAATACTTGATGGATTATATAAAGTCTGCAGGTGGCTGTGTCAGAAACCGGACGGGCGTTTTCCCTTGGAGACATGTGAAATCTCATTCCCTTACTATAAAGTGGATTAACTCAGGAGTAAACTTGTCACCTAACACTACCTGAGCTCACTTAAGGCATTAAGGAATTGTTGTCTGTATTTGAAGACAGATGCTGTGAAAATCCAGAGTAAGATTTCAAACTTCTTTACATTAGAATTGCAGAACAAAAAAGGACGAATTGCAAGCATAAAAGTTCTGAATAGAAATTTTCCCCGTGTGCTCCTCCTGTCAAAGACTTTTTTGGTCCCTGGAATGTGCTTTTTACGTAGGAAGGAAGAACATTAAAAATTTTGATGACATTGTCATATATAAACAGGTTTAGCTTGGTGACTCTGTCCTTCTGACTTCCAGCAGGGGAAGGCTTACTAAAAAAAAAAATCTAATAGACTGAAAAGCTTCTTTCTTTGGCGTGCCTTTTAAGTGTTTGAAACTCAGGGAAGTCAGACCCATCCTGTCTGTCGGCCTTTCTGTGATATATTCAGAAGCTTAGACCCTCTCACAGTAGAGATCAGGGACAAATGTTCTTTCAAGTTACAGGACATGAGTTGCTACCAGGAGGTGTTAACGGGCTTTTTTTTAATTTATTGGGGTGGGTGGTGGGTTGGTTTGTTTCTTTGGGTTTTTTTTTGCGAAATTGAGTGAATTTTACTTTCAGAAGGTTAAGAACTAATAGTAGCATTTGAAACAAAGTGTAATGTAGCAGAACACAGATCTTTTCAGTTGTTTTTGCTTTGGCTTGCATTCCTACCAAGTACTTTAGGATCTCACCTGAAGAAAGACCACTGTTTATAAACTCAGTGGTGTTTGATATAAACAAACTTTCACAAATGTTTAAGATAGATACATTGAAAATTTTCAAAAGATCTTCTGAGTGAAGAAAATGATTTGGAAAGTGATCAAATAGATCAAACTGCAAATGGAAATTTAAACATTTCATGCACGTTTGTTTGATCCAGTCTTTTTGCATGTTGGCAGGCTGTTAAACTGCCCTGGGAGTTATACTGGTGCGGTCTGCAGGGTGATGCCCTGACAATTCCAGGCATGGAGATGTGATTTCTTTGGTTATGAGCTGTCATCAAGAGCTGCAGGGAAAGAAGCGTAGCCTCTGACTTAAAACCTGAATGGAGACGGAGCCTTTCACCATGCTGCGCTCTTAGGGGGGGCAGAATTTGAAGCTGATGACTAGCAGTATACCAACATCACATTTATATCGTAATTCTGAATGCATCAAAATCAAAGGTGCTGATGCCATTGTAATAGTCCCAAGGTACCTGTCTCGTGCTTTGGCTGGGCCGGCTGTGTGTTGTCCAACTCCACTGTCCCTCTGCTTCTGTCCTTGTGTCTGCTGTGGCCTTTGTATAGCCTTTGCCCTCCAGCTGTGGCAAGATAGAGGGATGGAGGAAGGATCTCTGTCTGTCTGAAAGAGCAGATCAGAGCACTGTGGAATGGGTAGGAGTTATGAGCTTGGGGAATAGGGTGAAGGAGGCTGCTGCTGTGACTGGACATCCAGTGCGCCAAGGAGAAGAGGAGGCTTAGGACTGTCTTGAATATATAGTAATAAGTAGTATAAGATGTTGCCACTTCCAGCTTGACAAAAGCCTGCTGTCCTATGTTAAAAAACAACTAATAATGTCATGACACTTGTTGGAATATTATGATTTTATATCTATCTGTGTACCGTAAGTCAATGTAATGATGTTGCTATTCCTGACTGGATTTAGTATTTCCTGACTAATGCTCCTGCTGGTGTGAAAGTGAATGCCTTTTTTATAAACAGGTTTGACCTCTATGTAGTCTTTACTTGACTTGTACCTTTAGCCAGAAAGTTGTGTTTTCATAGAATCATAGAATAGTTTGGGTTGGAATGGACCTTTAAAGGTCATTTAGTCCAACCCCCCTGCAATGAGCAGGGACATCTTCAACTAGATCAGGTTCCTCAGAGCCCTGTCCAACCTGACCTTCAGTGTTTCCATGGATGGGGCATCTACCACCTCTCTGGGCAACCTGTGGCAGTGTTTCACCACCCTCATTGTAAAAAATTTCTTCCTTCTAGCTATTATGAATCTTTTCTATTTTTCTTTAAAGCCATTACCCCTTATTCTATCGCAACAGGCTCGGCTAAAATGTTTGTTCCCCTCTTTCCTGTAGGCCCCCTTTAAGTATTGAAAGGTTGCAATAAGGTCTCCCCGGAGCCTTCTGTTATCCAGGCTGAACAACCCCAGCTCTCTCAGCCTGTCTGCGTAGGAGAGGTGCTCCAGCCCTCTGATATTTTTGCGTCCCTCCTCTGGACGCCCTCCAACAGCTCCATGTCTTTCCTGTGCTGAGGGCTCCACAGCTGGAGGCAGTACCCCAGGTGGGGTCTCATGATAGCAGAGTAGAGGGGGAGAATCACCTTGACCTGCTGGCCACGCTTCTTTTGATTCAGCCCAGTTTTCTCTCACTTGTGGATATTACGATGTTCCAGCAGCTACAGAATCCCCTGGGGTAGCAGCAGTGAATGGGCACTTAAAGGACGAGGCATTAGGGAGAACAGGACCAATATGAAAGAGGCATTTGTAAAAGACAGTCAAAACAGAAAAAGGAAACAGAATAAAAAGGGCACACAAAAAACGCCCCAGTTTTCTAAGGAACGAGCAGGAAGAATTAGCTGTCATTTAACTACCAGGATTTTGCCAGTAATCAGCGGGCACTTTGATTTGAAACTTTTTGTTTGAAAGTGTTCAATTGTATACATGTGCGTGTGTGTGAAAGAGTATGTTGAACCAGGATATCCAAGTTTTTGTTTTTATTTGGATATCAGCTTTAGGAGTGAGTGCGTGTTGACTACTGACTGAGTTCTTATAAAATGTTTTTAAGTAAAGAATTTTAAGCAAGAGATTGTAGATAATTGTAGATGTTTACTATTAAAACTTTCTTTGTAGGTTATTGCACTTAAGAATGAACATTGAAGACAAGCTGGGAGGATTATTTCTTAAATGTGGTGGCATAGACCAAATGCAGTCATCCAGGGCTATGGTAGGGATGGGTGCAGTATCTGACCAGTCTGGAGTATCGGGAGAACGGCAAGAGGCAGTGCTTCAAGATCGGACTATGGCGCACCAAGAAATTCTCGCAACAGACGAAGTGTTACAGGAAAGTGAACTTCGACAGCAAGAGATGATTTCACATGATGAACTCATGGTCCATGAGGAGACGGTAAAAAATGATGATGACATGGATACGCAAGATAGACTTCCTCAAGGGCTGCAGTACGCTGTTAATGTCCCTGTAAGCAATTTCTTTGTGAAATATTGGAGAAATTACTAGGAAGCTTGATCTGGTAGTCTAATCCTACTCTGGCAAGAATCAATTAATTGCTTGTTTGGATTTTGATTAGCAAAATATTTATGAATGGATGCTCTTTATGAAAATGTCATTTGCCTCTGGCTGTGGATAAATTTTGCCAATTAAGTATAATCTTTAAGTATCTGTTTTATAAATATCTTATAAGCAGGCTGTTACCATAGAATTAATGCCTTAAACTGTGCTCTTTTAAATATATTTAATGTTCAAGAGTAACTGCAAACCAGAATAAATAGCGTTATTAAAAGGTGCATACTGTTTATGCTGTTCATAGTGCCTGTTTAGTTTCTTTTGCTGTAGGAAGCATCTTGTATGTTTTCAAAGTATGTGGACGCTTAGCAATTGCATTCACACTGCAGGTTGGACTGTGACACTTCATACATGACCATAAATATGCCCCTCCTCAATATCTCATAGAAGGTGTAGCTCAGCTTTCCCAGAGAGAATATAGATGACTTCCTTTTTGCAAACAGAGCATCTATCTGTAACGCAGCACATCATCACTGTTACCCTTCAAACATAAAGGACAATTACCAGGACTTTAAAAGGAGGTAGCCTTACATACAAAGAATAATCTTTAGAAAGGTAGCATTGTTAAAACACTACTCTGCTAGCTGGAGATCAGGTGTTTCAGGCGTTAGAAAGATGTGAGAGTATCATGCTCTTTATTACATTAGATGATTTTTTGGAAAAGCTTCATTAGCACTATTTTTGTTTTCTTAAAAAAATACTTCTGTCTTAAATATATGATAAACTATTCCGTTTAAATCTTGCATTGACAACACATGGACTAAAGTAAAATAGGTATGAAAAACTGAATGGTTTTACAGATGGAAGTGATTTTAATATATGAACTGATCTCAAAATCACCACAGGTCAGAAGGAAAAAAGCCTTTGGGAGATGAATGAAAGGATACATCAAAATGTCACTGTAGAAATTAACTATGCCCTTTTTATTTAAGAGACTTATTATTCCTTTCACTTAAATTTCTGAAAGAATGAAGCCACAAGATAATTCCCTTAGAAAAAGGTTTTCTGTTTCAGCAGTTTGTCATCTTCTAAAATTGAAAAATTGCTTTTCTGTAGTGAGAACCTTACCTGAAACTGGCACTTGGTATCTTAACAGATCAGTGTAAAGCAAGAAATTACCTTTACTGATGCATCTGAACAACAGAAACGAGACAAAAAACAAATACGAGAGCCAGTAGATTTGCAGAAAAAGAAGAAAAGAAAACAGCGTTCACCAGCAAAAGTAAGACATTGATTTGGCAAAACCAAGATTAAAAGAACCTGAAGATTTGGTTGACTATGACTAATTTCATTAGCATTTGAAGTAGTTAGGCTGGAAATTGTTTGTTTGCTCAGTAAAGATGGAGTTCTGAAGTTCACCAGAGACCCAAAACAAAACCTGATATAACAGTGTTTTTCTTTGAACTCTTTTTAGCAACATGAACCCTTGACATATTTTAACATCTGTCTCTCCAGGCAGTTCTTTCTCCAAATATTCTTTTTTTTTTTAAATTATGAGTCAGTAGGTTTGTAGACAATTTATAAATCATTACTCTGTATCTATCTAATAATAGTTGTGCTTTTCTGTGAGCCTGATAATTTTATATGCTTCATGCATCGTAGTGAAAAGTTTTTTAAAAAGAAATCTAAAATGGTAGTTTTGACAATTCTAAAAAGTTTACTAATATATATAAAATAATTTTCCAGTAGGGAATATTCCTGTGGTCATAATCATCTTCATATATGTATTTATTTATATCAAAAGATTCTTACCATAGCTGCTGGTTTGTTACTTCAAAATTTGTTTTGTAGATCCATTCATGAAGAGTATGTATCCCTGTATGTCTGAAAACAATTCTCTTCTATTGAGACGCACTTCAGATAAAACCAGACTCATTTCACCTCATGAGGTAGAAGTGTTATATCTTCTAGTAATTCCCCAAATTAGTATTAATCTTCAGACTTAAAATAGAACATATACAGGCTGCTCTGATAGGCAAAAATCAGTTATATACGATCACACAGCAGCATTAAAATAAGACTACTCTGAAATCAACCCAGACTCTGTATACGTTGAAGGAAAACTCACCCTAACACCAGGAAAATCTCCAAGATCTCCTTTTCATTGGCCTTTGAGCAGGACCCCTCAGTCCTCCCCAAAGCACTGTCAAATTAGGCTGCATCTGTAGTGTTCTTGGAAAGTTGAGAAATTGTTTCAGATTGGGTGTGGAAGCAAGTTCCAAATCCTGTGCATCAAGATGCTTCTCTCTTGGATAAAAAAAGGAGATGTAGGTTGAGTACCTCCACAGATCACTTCCATGGAAACATGGCAAGGTAGGAGAGGCATGTGTCCCTCTTCCTGCAGACCTGTACTTGCATGCTTCCTTTTTATCTCCCAATCTGTCAGCGTTAGTCTTTGGAGATGACAAAAGATTGAAAAATGATCAGGAGAATCGTTAAACAGGTTCTTTTTCAGTCTCTCTTCCCCTTTTTTCAAGGTTGTCAGAGTAGAAAGGCAGAAAGAAGCTGAAGGACTGACATAGGTGAGAGCCTACTGCAGTTTAATTTAGTATTCCCAGACTAATGGGATTGATTTTCCATCCAAACGGTAGCTGGGACTTTTACAAATGGAAGTCAATTAACATACTGAAACATTTTAAACTTAATTTTATATTAATATAGTCATCATATATCTAAAAGGTCAATAGCTTTTATGAATCCTGTCTACTTTTCCCTCTTCCATGCACACAAACACATGTGCACACATACACACACTTGCATGCATACACACACACATGCGCATGCATATGCTCAAGCTTTTTTTTTTTTGCTTTTATTAGGAAAAATGCACTGACAAAGTTAACTTTCTTTATTTAAGAGTGGTACAATGGATGGATGCAGTAGAAGAGCCCAGGCTTAGGATAACTGTGAAATTAAGTGTAATTTCTGCACAATTATTTTAAAATTTCAATATACTATGTGAAAAACATTTCATAACATGTATTTAAATTCATACTAAATAACCGGTCAGTGTTTCATTAGCTGTATGTTGTTACAGAACAGAGTTTTTATAATTGTCTGTGTCTGTGACTTACCGGAGCTGTAACAAACATACCAATCTGACAAACGTATGAATGTGCTTGTCCTTCAGAGTGAATGCACAAGAATTTGTTAGCTTGAGACTTTCACTCTTGCTGAGTTTTAATGGAGCAGAATTAAAAATCGTTTCAGTAGATCCCACAGAATTTGCTACTATTGCAGAGATGCTATTTCAGTTATTGACTCTCTTTCTCATCGCTGTCATTATCATAAAACCTAAATCAACGTAGCTAATCAAATTGCAGATGTGTTTCCCCAGCAGACTTTTATTTTTTGTTAATAACAAGGGACTAAACTGTTTTATTAAGGTTACTTAAGCTCCTCTTTATAGTTCTGTTTCCAGTTAAGTAAGACTTTTAGAAATGTAATTTGTTTACTCGTTTACTTATTCTCTTGCCAGAGATAGTAGAGAGCTTGGGGTTGGTTTTTTTGTTGTTTTTGACAAATTAGAGAAAACCTGTGATGAGGTTTGTTGAATAAGGTAGATATGGTGCTATTTTTTTTCATTTAAGTTTTTCAGCTTTATATGAAAATAGCAGCTTTGACATCAAAGCAATTGAGTGCGGCAAGTTGAATTTGTCAAGGAGATGCTCTAATATGTATATTGAGTGAGCAGTATTTTATTGAGTGAAAAACTTGAAAGGAGAGAAGAATGATACTATTTTCTTGGTTGTTTGGCTTTGGGGTTTCGGTTCTTAAAACAGAATTTTGCTTCTGAGACTATTGGTATTATGTAGATGTAGATAATTTGTAATGACTATCCTGGATAAGTTTTAATGCCTTTTAGCAAACATTTACAGTCGTGACTTGAAAAAAGAATATAACTTTCTGCTTTTGCTTTAAAATGTGATTATCCGTGGTTCAGCGCCCAGAGGTGGTTTGGTTACTTTGCATCCTTTCCAACAGGTGGACAACAGTAAACAGTAGCCTGTAAAGTGACTCAGCTATCAATAGGGAAGCTCTAAGCTGATTTTCCATGAGCTGCTTTTGTCTCCGTCCTGTTGAAATATCTCTTAATACACAAGGAGACACAAGTTGGATTGGACTGCAATTGGAAATGTATACTAAAAGCCTAACACGTAGCTTTGTAGAAATTAGCATTGTTTTACCTGAAATATTTAAATTTTCTGCATCGAAAAAAATTAATGTTTTTTTTTTTTTTGTAGTTAATAAGACATCTTTAGAGGGTAGTGTGAGAACAAATTTTACTCTTTTTAAAATAGATCCTTACAATAAATGAGGATGGATCACTTGGTCTGAAAACCCACAAATCTCACGTTTGTGAGCATTGCAATGCTGCCTTTAGAACCAACTACCATTTACAGAGACATGTCTTCATTCATACAGGTACTGCTTGACTTCAAATTTGTCTTTTCTACTATATAAAGAGTTGTTTACTGATGTTAAAAATGTTTTCAGCTCTATGCGAATTTCAGTTTTAAGAGTATAGCTAACTTGGCATCTAAGCTTAGAGATTCCATGCACCAAAGTGTCAAAAGAATACCAGAAAAAAAAACATCAACATATGTTTAATAAACTGAAGACCTAACTGTTTACAAGGTTTCTTTTCTTTCTTTATCAGAAAGTAATGGGTTGACTTGTAGCCTAAGTGCCAAAATTGACCCCTTTGTAAAATGTGCTCCGGCTGCTTATTTGCCTGATGAGGTATCTCTCTGGTTCGGAGAAGTGAAAAAGGTACTTACTATTATCATAGCTTGCCAGTATCCTGAATGCAGTCTTATGCCAGCATCATGATTGATCTTGTTCATGAGGAAATTACAGCCATTTCAGATCACTCTTCCGCTCTAGTCTTAATGTGACTCTTAGGATCATGGAAAGAATTCTGCAGTTCATATACTTAGTAAGGCTAATGTTTTTTTCGTATTAGAGTATTTTTGGAATTCGCTCAGATGCTGGTTTTCTAATAGACATTTTAATATTCCTCAAAAAGTAGTTATCAAAACCAACAGTGTGTAGTTATTAACTTATGGATGTGGAATTATATTGTTCAAGGTGAAAAACCATTTCAGTGCAGTCAGTGCGACATGCGTTTCATACAGAAGTACCTGCTACAGAGGCATGAGAAGATTCATACTGGTGAGTATAGTGCCTTGAGTATCTTTACTGGCGTGCTTAAAAACTGTTTCCCCACTCAGGCAAGGTTTCTGGTAATAAGTATGCAGCCTAAAACCCTGTTGTAGTTTGTTTTAACTTAACAGATGTTATAAAACTTTTAAAAAGAAATTAGTTTTGTGCTTTCAACTTGCTCCACGTTTTTTTGACTGTAAAGTGAGTATAAACTCTAGTAAGCAAACCAGAAAGTAGTATTCTATAAATAACCCCAGAGTAGCAAATCCTGAAGTTTGTGCATTCATAAAAGCCAAGGTTTGTTAAGCAGTTCTGTCTTTTGTTTTACCAAGTTAATTCAGACAACAGCGACTTCCAAATTACATTTCAGTAGATTTATTTATTTATTTATTTATTTTGGAATTCGATGGAAAAGTGCCAGGACTAAAATGGCCAAAATGCCTAACCCCAAAGGTATTGGTATCGGCTTTACTTTTCACTTTTTTTTTTTTTTTCCTTCTTTTTTTTTGGAAAGGTTTAATTCAGAACTGTTCTAAAAATAAGAGCCTTAGTTTAAAAATATGCAATATAGGTCAAATAAGGCCCAAAGTTTTAAGCCAAAGAGAGTTAAAGTTTATACGTGTTTATTCTTTTTTCATCTTCTTGCACCGCACAAAACCACATTCTTGAACAGGTTTGGCTTCGTTGGGTTTTTGGCATTTTGGTGCATGGCCTTTCAATCCCTCTTTAAATATTTTGTAATATGGTCCCTTTGGACGAGATGCCAATTTCTCAGCCTCTTTTTCAGAAAAGCAGAGCTGGTGAATGTGCACAGTGTTTCTTGGCTGGAGCATTTAAATGGATATGAAAGCTACTAACACGCAGTGCAGTGTGTGCATGTGTCAGAGTTGAGAGGGAGAAAAAAAAACCTCCGCAAAATGAATTTTCAGAGCAGTGTACAGGGAGTTACATGCACAAATGCCCTGTTGTTTATGGGATTTTTGTATCCTAGGTTGCCATGAGTCCAGACTAAGTAGGTTTCCTTCAGCCAGTCAGCCACAGAAGAGTCCTCCATTCTTCTGTCCAGTGTCTTTGTTCAGCTCCTCGTCTTTCCTCTGGCTCTGAATTGGTGAACCATGTGGCCTTCACTTTGTGTAGATATTATTCTTGAGAAGAATGCT
>VXBH01000971.1:632513-646395 GCA_013400035.1 Rynchops niger
AAGGCAAAAATTTAAGTGCAGTCTCCGCATTTTTCAAATTTATTTTTTTTTTAAACGAGGACTATTCCCTGTACGTGGCTTTGAAAATGAGAGTCTGGGCAATATAGTTAATTAACGCTTGACTGCAAATATTTTATAAATGGATGTAATTATCTTTTTAAATTGAACTTGTAGCTTTAATGAGAATTCTATGTTGATTCTCATTAATGGCTTTGGAGGGAGGGTGTGGCGGTGGTGGGGTTACAGGATTTTTTGCCAGCTCTTACATATACTAGTCTTTGTTTAGCAGAGAATAAGATGCCATTTAACAAATTAACATTATTGATACCTGACTTTTTAGATAACTATGTTTCCCTCCTTTCCTGAGCATCCTGAGGTATAGTTTGGTTGTTTCTCCTAAAATTGAAGATGGTGATTGTGTTTAAATTGTTGAATTATGGGTGTTTTCCTAGGGGACAACTAGTAGCTGCTTAGGAGAAAACATGTAAGACCCAGCTTCCAGGAGTGGAAAAAGCTTTCTTAAAGGCCATTTAGTTAGAGAGTATTTGACTACTGCTTAATTTTTGACTTGGCCCAGTTACAGTGTAGCTAATTGGCATTCTACGTACCTGTCTGTGCTTTCACTTCTAGATGACGGTAGTCGCTACTGGCCCTTAGCTCTTTGTGTAGCATTACTCCGTAGTTCAGGACTGCATAATTGAACCCATCCAGAAGTGCTGAATTTTCAGCTTGCTTCGCTCACCAGAAGGGGAGCAGTGGGTCTGTATTTCACTTTCATAGAAGTAAAGGAAAGATGTCTTTGTTTTATTCATATTCTTTTAAGAAATATTCCTTAAAAAGTCAATATTGGTTTTTTTTCTTTTTATTTTGCTTTTTTATCTCTCTCAATGACTGCTTTTAGCAGCAGCTTTTGTACAGTCGTCAAAACACTGATGAAGAACAAGATGTTTCTTACTCTTTTAAAGGTGTTTATCAAATTTTCCAGTTTATTTTATGCCAATGGTAACACTTAGAAGCCCTATTTTATGCCTGTTACAAGCCCTGAACTTAACGAGTGCTCCAGGTAGTTCCAGCGTGATTTGAATTTGGTTCTCTGAACCACTCCTTCAAATGAAATGTGATGAGGGAGTTAGGAAGCAATCAATGAACAGCCTTATTTTCTGTAAATAATTAAATAGTTGCATCTAAAAGCAGACATTGCATTAATAGAAAATTCGCTTACTAGAAATAGTTGTATGTAGAGGAGGGCAGTGGTGCTGGAACCCTGCTGCTAAATTTGTCACTAACGGTACAGATAATCACCATTTCGGTTGTAAGAGAAGGAAAAGTCACTGGTACACAAATATTTTCATATTTTGAGTTTACTAGGCTCACAAAGATGCTGAATGTTTTTTTTCCCAAATACTTCTGCTTTCTTTTTGCTTAGAGATGTGTCTGCACACCTTACCCACTCATGCATTCGTGTGTCCTAATTCCGTAACCCATCCTACTTACCATTTTAAACACAAAAAATGAGATTGCATTTAAAAAAAAATAAATGCAACATTGGGGCTAACAATACAAGTGCCTTATTTTTCAGTCATGCTGCTTTGTTATTGCCTTCTTTGGTATTTTATAATTTGTATTTTGTCTGTTTAGATTTTAAAATGCCTGGGGATTTATAATTCTTACAGCCTTCATACACATCGTATTTGTACTACACTTTATAAATAATTCTATTGTTCAGTTTTAATAGATTTCCAATACAAAACATAGGCTATTTTCATAAATAATGCAGAAAATTATTGTATTGTATTTTTAAAATTTTGACTTTTTTTTTTTTTTTCTCAACTGAGTCTTGCCCACTCACCAAGACATTTCAGAAAAATATGTCCTGGATTCTCCCTACATTAGCAAAAGGTTATTAATGATCTCTTCCATTTGTGATAGATCCTGTTTGAAAAGTACAATAAGATTTCAGAAGGCATCTGAAGTTTCAGGCTTCTGCTAGGAAGAAATTATTGTAGGAAGCATATTTTCGTATTAATTTTTAATCTTTTTCTAATATTATCTTCCTTATGAAGATTAAAGCAAGAAGTAAGTATAGTATCAGTTTCACAAAGGGTTTCTTAATCTTACTTCCAGAGTGTTCTGGATTTCTACTGAAAAATATTGTTTTCTGTGCTGGACTGAGTAATTCCAGGGCAGTGTCCCCAAGCTTTCCTTCCTGTTGAGGCACGGCCAGCAGTGCCTCCGTGTGTACTCTCAAAGTCTCCAAAATAACTGGTGGTGGTAGTACTCTACAACGAAAAACCTCGGAAGCCCTGTTTGGCCCTATTTAAGCTTTGAAAAGGGAATAGATAGCTGGGAGAGTCTGCTGCCAGTAAATAGCCAGCTCCAGTAGACAAACGTTAAGGAACTCTGTGACCAGTCACTTGCAGGAGTGGGTGTAAGGCCGAAGGTAAGTGTCTCATGAAGTGTTCTGCATTCAAGCCTCCTTGGGATAGTGGGGTAGCTCCTTAGAGGGCTCTTCAAAGCTAGAAGAGGACTGAGCTCTCTTGCTTCTCTGACTTGGTTTGGCTTCTGTAAGTCTCAGGATAGTTTTCGTCCCAAACAGCTGCTCCTTTCTCTAAAAAAGTTTAAGATGTGAAAGCAAACTTCCAGACAACGTAAGGAGAGTAGTTCAAAGGGGAGACTTAAAAAGAACACAGAGTAGTGGAGCAAAGGGAAAGAAAACAGTAAGTACCAAGGAATAAGCAGTTGTCTTTGGGAACGGAAGGGTTCCTGGGTGTTAAACTACTAGGACAACCAGATGTAAACCTCTTGCTTCATCTTCTTTAAAAGTGAAGACAGGGATTGGAATTTGATTCATAAAGTCTCAACAGGCTTGGTGCAGGTAAAACACGAGAGTAGTAAGGCTGCCTGATGAATAAAGAGAATATGAAGAATGGAACTGTAGTTTGAAAGTTAAGAAATAGGCCAGAGAGGAGAATTTGCTTATAGACAGTACTAGAGAGGATGGTACGATAGGCGTTATACTTTATAAAGGGTGCTGAAAAAAGCAAAATGTTATGGTGATTATTAATAAGCAAGAAAGGGTAAAAGTTAGTCTCGGTCTAAAGGTGAACAAAGAGTTAGGATGCTGAGGTTGTGAGCTTGTAGAAGAGCTGATGGAAGCTGAGAGATCTTAGGAGATAATTTGGTTTAGGAGAGAATAAATTGGAATAATTTCATCCAAGAAAGGGATTGACTGAGAAGCCACATGGAGAGGTAAGAATTTATAGTTGGAAATAGGGCATAGGCTTACAAAGAGAGAGATTTAGAAATTGCTTGGAATTAAGAAGGTTGAAACCCTGGGTGTTAATAATCTGACTGGGGGCAAATTTGTGGATGATACAGATATTTTCCATTCTATAGATAGTGGCATCTTATTTTAAGGTACTGTATTTCCATTTGTAGAAGGAAGTGGCAAAATATCTCGATTCTAAATGGAAAATATGCACCCTAACAACATTTTAAATAATAAAATGTATTAAAATTTTATTAATTAATTAATAATAATAATTCAATAAAGTTAGTTAATAAAATAATTTTAAAGACTAAAACTACCTCAGAAAAATACAAATGGTCTGCATATTTCTGGAAACAAAAGATGGATGGTTTATATCCCAAAATCAGTGCAGAAGAGCATCCAGAACAATGAGGATGTTGAGAGACAATCCCTGATCTCTATGTCAGTTCAAAAGATTTCATAGTAAATACTAAGGGGAAAAGTCACGTTGTTCAGGGCGAGTTCTATTAAATAATAGTGAACTTCTGTAAATGCAAACCTAACTTTCCAATGGACTTGGATTTTTTTAGGTTTTGTCAGAGAAACCTAGAAAATAGAACCAGCGGGAAGATGTAAGGCAAAAGTTAAAAGAAATATAGAGTTGCTACATGTTCTGAAAGGATCATTGCGGGGCTTCTTTGTGAGGAAAAATAAGGGGAGAACTGAAGATGAATTCAGGGCAGTGAATATTGTCTGAGCAAATCGTTCATGAAAGTAAAAACCAAAACAAACAAACAGCCAAACAGAAAAAGTTGTGAGTTTGCCAGCATCAGTTCAGCTACAGAGGTTTATTGTTTTCAGCTTATTTTTTTAAATAAAATATTTTAAATTAATTATTTCATTTTTAAAAACTATAAATAAATGTGGGTTCTAACCAAAATTTCAGGATTTTTTTCAGATTTATTTCAATTCTAAATACAGATAAGGGGGGGAAATATGGAAAATACAGACTACCCCACAAAAATTTTAAATTAAAAGCTTGGAAATGCATAATTCTCTTCTAGAAGGGATGGGTTTGAGTTAAATGAGTTGGTGAGAGAGTTGAGTTACAACCTTCTGCCTTAAAAAAAATGATGTAGCAGCAGTTTAAGAAGGCTGTCTTTGTAGTTCTTCATTTGCTAGGTTTAAGACAGATATCTGCACCTGCATCAGAAGGAGGGGGAGTGAATTTAGTTTTAATGTTTTTTAGTGTAAAAGCTTACAATAATTTTGAAGCATCAGGTACTGAGTCCTGGGAAAATAGTGATGTGAGCAAGCCCTATGTTATTTTTCAATAGCAATAGACTTAAGTCCTCTTCTTTATTGCTTCTCATAAAGAATGTAGTATTTGACCTGGTAATTGTATGGAAGAACATTGTTTTATTTTTTTTTTTAGATTAATATTGCTACGTGTTTTTTATCAGGTGAGAAGCCATTTCGTTGTGATGAGTGTGGTATGAGGTTTATTCAGAAATATCACATGGAAAGGCACAAAAGAACTCACAGTGGAGAGAAGCCTTACCAGTGTGAATATTGTTTGCAGGTAAGATGACTTAGTGAAATCTTTCTCAAATAAAAAAACACCAGTCAATTCCCAAGTAGTACAGATAGGATTTTCTCCAGGTGTTGTAGTCACATGCATACACATAAATGGAGAAAGAATGTTTTTTTCTGTTAAGGTGGGTGGTCTTGGTGCACAGGTAGAGCAGTCACAACTCTCTGCGCTTGATTTTATTGATTGTGTACTGCTGTTTGACACTTCTGACTTAGAAGTCATTAAAGTGGATGAATTGTTAAGTAAATTTGTTAGAATTAAAGGTTTCTTTTCTTTCTGCTAATACATTTAGTATTTCAATAATAATAATAGTAATAATAATAATAAAAATCTTTTGCAGTATTTCTCCAGGACTGATCGTGTGCTGAAACATAAACGTATGTGCCATGAGAACCGCGACAAGAAACCGAACAGAAGTGCCACCAAAGTTGGCTTTTTGCCATCGGAGGAAGATTCTGGTTTCTCTACACCTATGAAAGACAGCTCCTTGCCAAAGAAGAAAAGGCAGAAAACAGAGAAGGCAAAGTCTGGGGATAAGGATAGTACAGATAAATCAGAACAGAAGAAGGACAAAAATGACTATTTGCCTTTGTACTCTTCTAGTACTAAAGTAAAAGATGAGTATATGGTAGCAGAATATGCTGTTGAGATGCCACATTCTTCGGTCAGTGGGACGCACTTAGAAGAAGCAAATTCTGGAGAAATACACCCACCTAAGCTCGTTCTCAAAAAGGTTAACAGCAAGAGGAGTCTGAAACAGCCACTTGAGCAAAGTCAAACCATTTCACCTTTATCCACGTATGAAGACAACAAGGTTTCCAAGTATGCCTTTGATCTTGTGGATAAGCAAAGTTTACTGGACTCTGAAGGTAATGCTGACATTGATCAAGTTGACACATTACAGGAGGGGCCCAGTAAACCTGTACACAGCAGCACTAATTATGATGATGCAATGCAGTTTTTAAAGAAGAAGAGGTACCTACAAGCAGCTAGTAATAACAGTAGAGAATATGCCTTGAATGTAAGTACCATAGCATCTCAACCTTCAGTAACACAGGCAGCTGTGGCCAGCGTCATTGATGAAACTGCTACAGCCTCAATATTGGACACACAGGCACTGAATGTTGAAATTAAGGGTAACCACGACAAAAATGTCATTCCAGATGAGGTACTGCAAACTCTGTTAGATCATTATTCACACAAGGCTAATGGACAACATGAGATATCTTTCAGCGTGGCTGACACTGAGGTGACCTCCAGTATATCAATCAATTCTTCTGAAGTATCTGAGGTCACTCAGTCTGAGACAGTTGGCACAAGCTCTCAAGCTTCCTCATCAGATAAAGCTAGCATGTTACAAGAATATTCAAAGTTTTTACAACAAGCTTTGGACAGAACTAGCCAAAATGATGCCTATTTGAACAACCCGAGCCTTAATTTTGTGACTGATAACCAGACTCTTACAACCCAGCCAGCATTTCCTTCCATGGAGAAGGTCTACACGTCTATACCCGTCAATAGCTTTCGATCGGGAATGAACTCTCCATTAAGAACAACTCCAGACAAGTCTCATTTTGGACTAATGGTTACTGATGCGCAGCACCCTTTTCCCTTTTCAGGTGATGAGGCAAATCATTCTTCTTCCTCCTCTACACAGGACTTCTTGGATCAAGTAACTTCTCAGAAGAAAGCAGAGGCACAGCCTGTTCATCAAGCGTATCAAATTAGCTCCTTTGAGCAGCCCTTTAGAGCTCAGTACCATGGGGCAAGAGCTGGAATGTCATCTCAGTTTAGCACTGCCAATGGACAGGTGAACCTTCGGGGACCAGGGACAAGTGCTGACTTTCCAGAATTTCCCTTGGTGAATGTAAATGATAGCAGAGCTGGGATGACTTCTTCACCCGATGCCACAACGGGCCAGACTTTTGGCTAAGAAATCTTTGTAAATAATACCGGCACTTTAGAACACATTTGTCAAAAGGGGGTTGCTCTGTATAGGATGGAGTTCTGTACAGCTTTTAAGAGCGCTATGTTAAAACAAAAGTAAGCTGATATTAGCAAGACCAATAACTGCTTCTTTCTTCTTTTTTTTTTNCCAGTCATTGCATTGAACTGCCCGATGTTGGTGCCCCTGTCAGAGGCAGTTTATTATTCACTTGTTTGAATCCAGAAAATATTTTACCTTCTATGAATTGTAAAATAAACAAAATCCCCAGGTAAGACTTTCCCCCATGATTGTTTCCTTACTGGTTTCTTTGTATGCTTTGGGAGGACAGCTTATTGTCTGATACTATTCATATTGTCATTTCTAAGCTTGTCAGAGTAGTCGTTGCTCTTCAACAGGGAATCAACATGGAATAAACACATAGAATAAACAAGAAGTTTCAAAGTCAAGCAAATATGGCTTTAAAATACAGCATTTTCTAGGAAAATAATATTTTTTTCCATCTCTCAAAAGTAATTTTAGACCACGTGCCCTTTATTTCTGCTTTGCATTACCTTGAGTTGTGTTTGGAGGAAAAAATGAATTCTGATAGACTAACTCTACTATTTAAAAGTCCAATTAATTTAAAATACTTTAAACACTTTTTTAAGCAAAATGCCTAACTGCTAAAGCCTTTACTTCATTTCTGAAGTAATGTGTATTTCTTTGTACAGCTGAATCTAGATGTAACTTTTTAATGAATTTTTCATACGCAGATAACAAGATTTTGAAGTTTTAGTTAAAATACTCTGTAGATGACATTCCCAATTGCATAACGCTTACACAAAGTGTGTATTCCAAGATTTAAAAGCTTAATTGTACCTTACCCTCCATACTCATAATGATTAACGTAGAGCACTTAGTCAACTTGATAGTTTTTGATTTCTCAAAAAATAAAACCATTTTTAGGTTTGATACGGTTGCATCATTTTCATCTCATCCAGCTCCAATTAGTCTTTTCAGTATACATTGAGACTGGGTAATCTGAGCTTCTGTAAAAACTGTTTTAATTCTCTGTCTGGAATTTTGACAATTTGGATCATTAAATTTATTGAAGTATCCCCAAAAGCTGAAGAAGTGGGCATTCAAATTCCCGATCTTTTTAGTGTTTGCTTAATGAAGGTCATTACAATTTTACCAACCAAAACGGCTGAATAACGTTAGTGAACAAGATTTCTTTTTCCAGCCTAGGCGAGCGATCAGAAGTTTTCATTGCATTTCACAGTATAAATAAACTACAAAGTTTATCCCTGTACCATGAATATGTTTTTTTGAATAGTACTTTGTCTTGAAGTATGCAGTATGGTACGATAAGTAGTTCTGTGTGCATTTTTAAGGTGGTAAGATTTGAGTAGCATAACTATTGTGTAGTTTAAGTTAACAAGTTACAGATTTTTGAACTGTATGTTCATTCTATTGCACCTTCCCCTAAAGGGACACTGTCTGGTAGTTTAAGGCAGTTTAAGCCTAATGTAGGCTGATGAACCAGGGAAAAACACACACACATACACACACACACACACGTGTGTGTATATGATGGATGTACGTATATGTTTTGTGGTGTTGGTTTTTTAAATAGGATTACATACAGCTTCTACAGCGCTATTGCTAGCTCTTATCTCTCAGATGAAGCCATCAGCTAGGAGAAAAGACTGCATCTCGAGGAGCTAAAATATATGCTGTCTTTTAACATAGGACTTGTGCAGGACGTGGAACAGTTCCTGCCTCTTCCCAAAGCAGTAGCAATATTTTTTTTTTAATTTTCATTACTAGGAAACTGATCCCACTCTGTCTCTTTTCCCTTACGGTATCACTATTACAGCACTGACTTTACTTGGTACAGTTGAGGGAGAAAGTGCATTTGTTATCCATAGCTTGCTGCTTGCGTTGACAAGAAATACAATTTGTGTAAATTTCTTGCTACTTTTGTATAAGGAAACAGGTTCTGTTCTGATTCGTTGACCCTGTGTATAATACGGAAAGATGTTTCAGCATGGTGTGACTTACCAGTAATATGGTCTGAATACTTGGCCTTGAGTTAAGAAGAATGAACATCAAGGGAGAACAGTAAATTCTCTATGGATTATTAATGATTTATGTAAACAGATTTCTTTGAAAGAATGTTTTTAAACTGATTAATGTCTCTCTGTTTTTCTTCCTTTATAGCCAGTTTGGTTTTGTGACTTTGCGTTCTAGTTTGCAGAGACATAATACTTAGGGCCCCTATATCCCAGGAAGCCGCCACCTCTTGTAGTGCATGTTTTGTTTTCGGTGTTTCATTTCCATGACATGCTGGCTTGTGCTGCCCAAATAATACTGTGTTGGCATCTTTGGTCTGATGTCCTGTTGTTGCAACTAGAGGCTATTAATAGTACTATTTGTTAAACACAACAAGCAGCAAAATAAAATAAAAGGGCTAGATCATTACTGCACTTCTCTGGCCCCATAGGGAGGCAAGGGGAATAAAGCCCCCCTCTCCCGAAGGAGATTGACTCAGCTTTATTTTAAGAAGTTGTTGCATTGATACTCTGCGGTGAGAAAGTGATTGAGGAGCGGAAGGGAGTAGCTCTCGGTCCGTGCCATCTTCACACTCAGGAATTGCTGCTTGGGTGCACGCGCGAGCAAGGTATTGTACAGAGGGAAGGAACTTTGCTCTTCCCCGGAGCAAAGTGGGAATCAGATAAGGAACTTTTATTCCTTATGCCTCAGCTCATTCCCCAGCCTCCTGCTGAGCCATCACAGCTATTCTCTGTGCCTTAGGACAGGTTGTCAAGTCCCCGCCTGGCCCATGGGGACTATCTTGTAGGGTTCTTCCACATGTACAATTAAAGCCGCGGTGGGAATAATTCATCCACTGATGCTTAAAGCTTTCTGCACTGGAGGAGTTAATCAAATATAGTACTATGATTTCCTGAGTACATGCCCTTTTATTCTGGAATAAGTGTATATGTAGTTTTGAGAGGCTTAAGTATGTAAAAAGGTCCTGCTTTTTAATAATTACATTATTTAATAACATTTTCCACTGCTCATGTTTTGCTGCTTTTAGTCTGCTGCAGATGCGGGTGAGCATTTATATTCCACAGANGCTCTTTGTTTTGGTCTGGTCATTGTTCGTTTTTGTTAGTTCTCCCCGTATGTCTGGAAGAAAGCGACTTTGGGGTTCTGTTCTGTTGTTATACAGTTCAGTCGGTCAGCATGAGGCTGGGGTGAGCATTTATATTCCACAGAGCTGACAACAGACGTTCTTACTTAAAGGTCATGCAAGCACTGAATGGGGGGATGTGTGTGTGTGTGTGTGTGAGGTGGAATTTTTGGGGATATCTCCTAGTGATAGAGCAACGATGTTTTTAAAACAGAGGAAATTGATAACATTTTATTACCAAACTATATATATGTACACAATACGTGTATATAAGCACATATTAATAGGCCATATTTTTGGTCCTAAATTACTTGACAGTGTCCCTTTTAGCATGAATCCTTTGATATGTTTTACCATTAATATAACAGACAATGAAGGAATCAGCTTGTAATGGTATACTAATAGGCATTTACATTTTCTTCATTTGATTTGAGAATGAATTAATCATAAATTACAAGGTTTGGGGAGCAGGATTAACCGTGTGTGTCACTGTATGTTGGTTTACAAATAACAAGATAAACAATTGAAATTGGATGATAAAGGAGCTATGTTTATGAACTTGTGTCTCCTAGTGTTGTCTTTAGGAAAATTGTGTTTCAAGAAGAAAATAGGACAAGAAAGTATCCATGTGAAATAACAGTTGTATTATTTTTATATTGTACTTGTCAATTTTTTTGGATGACGGGAGCTAGTTAATTGAGAAGTACAGTAAAATCTTGCTAATTCGCTGATGGCTAATCAGAGCATCCGATAGGTTTTTACCTCCCCGATGGTCTCTTCCCCACCTCTCTGCAATGGTCTAAAACGTACTGTAGCGAGGTCTCATATTAGTGATACTGTACTACTTTGCCCAAGTATACTGCAGAATCTCTATCAGTATACTGGGAGGTAGAAAAAGTATTGAGAACTAAATTACAGTTGTCAAAATAAATGAACAAAGTACGTTTTGTGATGTGACATCCTTGCTTTTATTGCCTGCTTCACTATTTTCGAAATTGTCATTTGTAAAGGGTTTCTAAGGCATTGCTGCGAATTATTGGGGTTCTACTGTAACTTTTGGAGTTTATTCTGAAGTATTCCTGTTCTCCTAGGGAAACTTTCCACCTGGGCAGATACCTTATATTCCATGCTTGTTCAGAATATTTTTATAGTATTTGTATCATATGTAGTAACTATTTGAAATGAACCAGAATATTTGGATGACACTCTGAATTTTGCAGCGTTGGATTACTTTCTGTATGTATATTTGCTAACTAAATTTTCTTGGCTTTGAGAGCTTTGATTTTTATTCTTCTTTGCTCGCTTGTTTTAATACCATTACAAATCGCTGGGAAAATCCTAATACTCCTGGGAATCCGTTTGGAAATTTTAACAGGCAGAAATATGCTTATGCAGTCGGTACCAGTACACATGTGAACTTTCAAATTACGTGGTTGGTACTGAAGCAAATGAATAATGTTAGAGTTTCCGTGTGTTAAACGTTTTGCTAAAATGAAGCCTTGTAACTTTGAAAGTTCATTCAACTTTGGGAAATGCATGTTTATGTTAGGCATGTAATGCATTTAGCTGAAACTCACTTTGCAAAGGGCAAGTACTAGGAAAGTATTACTGCTAATGGAAAGACATGTCTTTAAGTTAAAATTTAAACTTCTGTGTCAGTTTTAATTTGCTTTGTGTCAGGGAAATAAATTTATAGTCGCTTTTGCTCTATTCGGCATATGAAACCTTACGTTTCCTTTTTAAAATGACATCTTTTGGTAGGAAACACAAACTGAGGCAAGCAAACATTTCTAAGAGTTGTTTCTTGCTTTCCTTAATCCAATGGATGGAAAGGTAATATTGTGTAAACAACATTATTTTATTTTTTTATGCAATATCACGCTGTAAATATGATTTATCAAATAAGGATGTACCTATGATTGAATCTTTGATTCTGCACAGCTAGAGTTTATATATAAATATAAATGTGTCTTGACAATCAAGGACTTATGTCAGTCTTCCTTTATGACGTTTCCTATTGTTATGCATTCCATTTGTTTGACTTGAGTATTTGTATTGTCTGTAAAGTATGTAATGTTTTTATAGCTTGTTTAAGAAACAAACAAAAAAAAGCCTGTAAATACGTACGGACTGATGACAGTACCGCTCTGTTGGGAGGCATATGATGATGTACTGTTTG
Organism: Rynchops niger; assembly: GCA_013400035.1. Classification (NCBI taxonomy): domain Eukaryota; kingdom Metazoa; phylum Chordata; class Aves; order Charadriiformes; family Laridae; genus Rynchops; species Rynchops niger. The sequence goes on from VXBH01000971.1 coordinate 644,663, forward strand.
TAAGCAATAATACACAACAGTGCTAACTTTACAAGTAGCATAAGGATAAGTTCCAAAAATACCTTTGGGAGTTAATAGCCTTGCTTGAGTTAATGAATATTCTCAATATTTTTTTTTTTTTTTTCTTTATAAATAAATTCAGATGTCCTCCTGCTGGAGTATATAACATTGTTTACACAGCACAATTTCAGTCACAGAGGGGACAGTCTTTAGACGTATGGCTTCATCCGTACACACTTTGAGTAGGAACCGAATGGCTTGGCTGCACTTCTGCGAGACGACGAAGCCTGCAAAAGTCGAGTAGCTGTGTCTGTAACGGATGAGAGATACTATTCTGCTTCTGTGCTGATTCCCGACAATTCCTCTACTTAAATTTGGAGTCTTTAAGTCTTGATACTGAACTGCTGAGACTTGGGCCTCCAGTAGAAAGGAGTAGTTCTTATTTCATATGCAGATAAACAGGGAACTTACAAGTCACGTCTTCATTCGAGTTGCGTATTTTTTCAAATTATGAGCTATGAGATGATGGGATGGGTTTATTCCGATAAACTACACGTCAAACTTATAGTTTGAATTGAATAGGTATTAGACTGTACAGAGCAGCATAACTATTTGAACAGTCATCACTGCTTTAGAAGCCCCCCTCCCCCCCCCAATTTGTAAATGTATATGACCTACATTTTATAGGGAAAAAAAATGTTTTTAAATGCTAGTCATTTATATAATACGTGCTTTGAAGGATTTGCTAGTCCACTTCTGTCACTTTTAGTACACTGGTATCTTTTATATGTAATGTATGCTTTTTATTATTATTATTATTACTATTATTATTATTGTAGTAAAGCATTTCAGTAGGAGGATTTTTGCAACAGTCTGAGGGGTTGAAATTTTCATTGTGAGAAATGAATTATACTGGACTTTGTCTGTCTGGTCTTGTCTTTCTTTTAATGCTGTCTGGAAGGGAACTTGGTATTCAATAAAGCAAGCGACCTCCTTTTATTTTGAAGGCATACTATGTAGTGCTGAATTGGATCTGGAGATACGATGACTTTGAAGACAGAGAAATTAGTACAAAATCTAGTGTACAGAAGAAATTGTGTTATGAAAAGCCTGATGATATATATATATATATATATATAGTGGAACACTGTTACAGTGCGTTTTCTGATATAGTGTTATTTTCCTGAAGTCCATACGCCTTCTTTGTATTTTAATTAATAAAAAAAAAATTAATCCTTATAGATAAATTTAGGAGAATAGGTTTATTTCAATGATTACTTCTTTATCCTACAACATCTATTCCGTCCCTTTATTACCAGACAAAAGACCATAACCTGAATTTCATGAGTAGAGGTATGTATATAGGTGAGAGATGGTTTTGTAGGAATCCGAAAAGTATGGAGTTGTATATTCCTTACGTTTCTGACAGAAACCAGTACGTCAGTCTTTCTTTATTCCTGTGAAATGAGGAATTTCCTGTATCAAGAGTGTGTGGGTTTGTGTGTGTGTGAGTGGCTGGGGGGGGTGTGTGCCTGTAGGTACACGAAAGATGCTTAGGTCTCATGGCAAAACTGATACAAGTATAAAAGGATTTAACGTAGTTCAACACATCACTTAACATTTAATGTGTAAAAGAAACGTTTAAATTTCATAATTCAAAAACAGACAAAAATAGTTTTGCAGGAAACAAAACTATTTGGATAGCAGGCTTGACCAAATGAATTTTTTTTTTT
>VXBH01000971.1:653747-690847 GCA_013400035.1 Rynchops niger
AAAAAAAAAAAAAAAAAACCCCCCCAAAAAAAAAAAAAAAAAAAAAAAAAAAGCAAAGGGAAAAAAAGAGAGAGGAAGAAAATGGAAGGCAGAGGGAGCAGCTCTCGGGCTCTTGCAGCGTTTTCCGGGAAGGGGTGGGCGCAGCCCCGGCGCGGCGATGGGCCGGGCCGGGCCGGGAGCCCCCAGCGGGGCCAGTGCCCGATCCTGATGCCGGTGCCGCCGCCGCGGGCGCAGGCACGAAGGTGTCGGCAGCGCCGCGGCCTCTGCCAAACCGAAGCCGCCTGAGCGCACCGGGAAATGAAAGGTCCCGGGCTCGTTTCCCGCCTCTCGTGTTCCGCGGCGGTTCTTCGGCTGCAGAGACACGTAAAAACCAAGAGAGGCGGGGGATTGTCCGGGCTGTGGCCGTAAAGGAATGACTGGGAACAGCCAGGCCCTCCTGTGCGCGGCGTTACCGTCCTTGCGCGGATGGCTGCTTTAATTCCCGCCTTCCTCGGGGTCCCCTAAATTAGGTGTTTTTAAGAACTTGACCTGGAGAGGAGTTGAGGGGATTTATTAAAACTAAAGTGCTGTTGGCTGCTGGGTCCCTGGAGGGAGGGAGGCTTGGAAGTGCCTCTTCTGGCAGGGACCGAGGCTTCGGAGGTGGTGGGACCACACGCAGTGGTGCTGGGGAAGGCGTTCACCTCTCCTCTGTAAAGTCAGCCAGCTGTTGAGTAGCTCAGAGCAGCGACGCTTAGCTCAGAAACGGCTTTAATGTGACGATTAATAAAATATTATTGCCTTGAAAGGATGCGGAGGGGCGCGGAAATTTCATCTCTAGGAGCCTGGGTTTGTAATTAAATAAAGAAGCGTCGCAGGAAAAGGAGACGAGCCTTTGTACCGTTTCTGCGCGGAGGTGCGCTAATGCTGCTCTTCTGCTCTCTCGAGCGCTAAATGGTATGGAAAGATTAAAGCAACCATTCTTTAAATTATAGACTGGTTAGTGTCTTTGGCAGAAACTTTAGGAAAAGTAGTATCAATTAACTTTCGAGTTAGAGGTTTGCCTATATTAAGAGGAAAACTGTGCTTGTTTGGTTTCTTTTGGCAGAAAGGCGTGTGTAGCCGAAAAAGCTTCTGCTGGGTTGGTGACCTAGATAGATAATACGTCCGCAAAATATCTCCGTGTTATGCAGTGACTTGGAAATCACGCTGCGCCGCTAACCTGCTGCCTGGGATGAGGGGAAGGCTCCTGCCCCCAGGAATTCCCACTTTCGCACCCTAAATGGCAAAAATACGTGGGTCAGGACGTGGCTGGGCGGGCAGCGTCCCTCCTGGCATGTGTTTGTTCAGCTCTGGCCTCGGCGCCATTCGCCCCTTCCGGTGTTTGCTTCGGTCACCTCGTAGGGCCCAATGCGTCCATACGTTGAGGAGGGATGTAAACAGTTGCAGGGTTGAGTAATGAGGTATGAGGCGGTTGGAGACGCCGCAGAGGAGCGATAGCAGAGAGGCAATTTCCTGCGACTGCGAAGGAGAAACCTCTTACTCCAAGGCGAGCGGGAGTGGGGCTACGCGGGAAGAGGACAGGCCAGGAGAGGGGTTTTAGCACCGAGAAAAAGGAAGAAAAAATGTGAGATGAGGGGGTTGAAATGTCCAGGAGGGTAATGTTTCTTGCAAGGTGAGCTCCGGGTATGAAATCTGTGTGTGGAGGCCTTCTCTCTGCGTTCTGCAAGTTTCGGATTGATGATACGGGTGCGTCAAACCTGCCTGTGGTCACTGAATGGGCGGCTGTGGCCACCCTGAGCTGCGGCAGGGCGTCGGGGCCACCTCCTTCTGGGATCCCTCGATGGAGCCGTTTGGGTGAGCCGGGGGCTGCAGCCTCTTCCCACATCCAGCTGCAACTGCTGGCAAAGACAGGAGTTTGGATGGCAACAGCGAATCCTTTACTGAGTGAAATCTCTGGCAAGGAAGGGATCTTAGGAGAATATGGCTATTCAATTGCAATCTCGTTTCATGCCATGTATTTTCTTCACTTTTTTTTTTTTTTTTTTATTACTATGGCTATTTGCATAAAAACATGAGCTTTGTTTCTTTAGAGTTCATCTGCTCCTGCTGCTTTTGCCCTGCTTGAAGCCCCAGTCTCCCCATTTGTGATATTGCGGAGGGTTATTTGCTTCAAAAAGAGGGGAGGGAAGCAGCAGGGAATCAATGAACTCGTACGGCTTTGGTGCTGCTTAACCGGCCACGTGGATGGGGCAAAGAAAAACCTCCCGTGCTGGCCATTGTACCCCAGCTGCAGGAGACCTGAAACACCGTGGTGGAGCCGCGGCAGCATTGGGTAGTAGTTATTATTGGGTATTTAAAAGCAGAATAATAGGCACGATGGTGAAAGGGCTGATCTGGGAGCTGGGGTTCAGGCCTTGATGGAGAAATTCTGAGTCACCCGAAGTGGTTTCTCTATGTCCTTGTGAAATAGGAAAAGCACATTTCTGCTGGTTATCATGTCTTCGTAGCTTGCAAGCTTGAGGAGTCAGAGATTTCTACACTGTGCCCATGGTAAATTTGGTCTCTGGTCTCAACTAAGTTGTCCGGCCACTGGTACAAGCCATGGGTGACCATGGTTGGTTCTTCTAATCATGTGAGCTTGACTGGCTAGGAAACTATTGGACCCAGGAGAGCCAGTGATGCAGCCAAACTGCCCTCTCCACAGCTGTGGAGCATGTCTTGCTCCCCTCTGGCTGCAGCCCTCTTTGTCTTACTTGGGTATGGTGTAGCTGTGCTGAGGAATGGCCAGAAATGCTCTTTTGGCAGTTGGCGTAGGAGACTGTGGGCAGGTGGTTGATGACCATCACAAATGGCCACCAGTGTGGCCACAATGTGGCTAAGAGCATCAGGAATGCAGAGTGTGGGTCTGTGGTGGTGGACACCTTCAGCTGTTCCAGTTCCATCTCTGGGTCATGATGGAAGAGGGACAGAGTCGGGTAACAGGTTGCTTGTCATGGGAAGTCTTACATTGTCAGGACTCTGGTCTGCAAAAGGTACATCTGAAGGGGTATGGTCAAGGCTGTGATGTGATTAGTGGTGCCGGGAGCTAAATGCTCCATACGTGCCATGTCACCAGAGCACGGAATGAAATTACCAAGTGCCAGATTTAAAACCAGCGAGAGGAAATACTTTCCCCAGAGAGCACACCGTAAAGCTGTGGAGCTAGCACTGCAGGATGCTGGGGACAACAGGGGTGTGGATACCAGGTTCAGAAAAGGCCAAGAGGGGCCCTTAAATGTTGGGCTGTGTATTGGATTTGTGTGTCAAGGTTTTGGTAGCAGGGGAGCTACAGGAGTGGCTCCTGTGAGAAGCTGCTAGAAGCTTTCCCCATGTCCGATAGAGCCAATGCCTGCCAGCTCCAAGACGGACCCAGCGATGGCCAAGGCCAAGCCCATCGGCGACAATGATAGTGCCTCTGGGATAACATAGTTAAGAAGGGAAAAAAACCACCCTGCGTGACAGCAATTGCAGCTGGAGAGAGCATGAGAATATGTGAGAGCAACATCTCTGCAGACACCAAGGTCAGTGGAGAAGGAGGGGGAGGAGGTGCTCCAGGCACCAGAGCAGAGATTCCCCTGCAGCCCCTGGTGAAGACTGTGCTGAAAACCATGGTGAGGCAGACTGTCCCCCTGCAGCCCATGGAGGTTACAGGTGGAGCAGATATCCACCATCAGCCTGTGGAGGACCCCACACCACAGCAGGTGGATGCCCAAAGGAGGCTGCGACCCCATGGGAAGCCCACACTGGAGCAGGTTTACTGGCAGGACCTGTGACCCTGTGGGGGACCCACCCTGGAGCAGTCTTTCCTGAAGGACTGCACTCCATGGAAGTACTCGTGTTGGAGAAGTTCATGGAGAACTGTCTCCTGTGAGTGGGACCCCTCACTGGAGCAGGGAAGAATGTGAGGAATTCCCCCCTGCCCTGAGGAGGAGAAGCATCAGATGAACCCCCGTTCCCCATCCCTCTGCACCGCTCGGGGGGGGAGGTAGAGAATTGAGGAGTGAAGTTGAGCCCGGGAAGAAGGAGGGGGTGGGGGGAAGGTGTTTTAAAGGTTTAGTTTTTATTTCTCATTACCCTACTCTGACTGGATTGGTAATTAATTACATTAATTTCACCAAGTCATGTCTGTTTTGCCTATGATGGTAATTGCTGAGGGATCTCCCTGTCCTTATCTCAACCCATGAGCCTTTTGTTACATTTTCTCTCCCCGTCGAGCTGAGGAGAGGAGTGATAGAGTAGCTTTGGTGGGCACCTGGTGTCCAGCCAGGGTGACCCCACCACAGGCCGATGACAGAGCCTGTGCCGTGGGCAGGCTGGGTGCGGACGTGGGGGGAGCGTTGCTCTCTGCTTGCTCTGCTGTCACTCTGTGGTTCAGCATCTGCTAAGAGCCGCTCTGGGCAAGGTAATAGCTTTCTGCTTCTGCAGACTAAGAAAGCAACAGCAGTGTCTTCTGTCTTTCCTGTTTTCACAGTAAGTGCGTTAAAATCATGCATCTTCTACAACGGAGGACCCAGCACTGCAGGAATTTGACCGAGGAGAACAGCTGACCTTCTGCTGGGATCAGCCTCGCCTGTTGCGGTGTTAGAGCTGCGCATTGGGCAGGTGGAGGCAACGCGAAGGATACGATGTTCAGCCTGAATGGTGCCAGAAGTGAGGGATATGTCCAAGAGCTGTTCCATGAGGAAGCACAGCAGGTATGTTGGAGAGCCGTATCCTTTCGTAGCCAAAGTTTCCATTGCCAGTGGTCTCTGCACCTCCTCCCGGTCACCTCTGGGGCAGGTAAACAGGACCGGAGTAACAAGACCACCCTTCTTTCTGCTACTTAAACCTGAGGGACTTCATTTAGAAAGGGAAAGAGGGGACTTGGTTTCCAGAGTTGCAATGGGAAAGCTGCAGTTTCCCTGGTGTTCCAGCTCTCGGTTCCAGAAGCTCTGAAATTCACTGGAGCCCTGAGTAACAGAGTCCCGTGTCTCCTCTAGAAACATACTCTCCTGATGCCCAGATCTTTGGAAGGTGACTGTGTGGGATGAGTAGGCCATCTTAACCTACTCTGTCAGTCCCAGTTGGTCCAGCCTGCTTTGTCATCCCATCTAAGAGACTTCTCCAGTGCACTGAGGATCCTGCTTGTCTCGGTGGGGTGCTTGTCAGGGACAGAAGGAGAAGCAAAATGTATAGGTGCAGGCTCTGGAAAGGACCCCTTGAATGGTGTTTTTGGTTCATGTTACAACAACAATGGGGTTAATTTGCTGACCCCGAGTAGGTTTCTGTTGTGCTTATCCTACAAGAATATAAACAGGATATTATAGGGAGCCTTCTCTTCCAGGGCTCAGGGATCCCAGCAGCTCTGCTGCCCTTTCATCTTAGAGACAACTTGCAGCAAAGTGGTGTCTTAGCAGCTGTTGGTGGCCATCCCACTGTTGGTGGCCATCCCACTGTTGGTGGCCATCCCACTGTTGGTAGCAGGCTGCTGCACCACTTCTGCAGCCTGTTTGTAAAGCACAAGAGGTAAAACCAAAAGCTTTGCTTTCCTCTAGGTATCTCAAACGCAGACCAAGCCCTGGTGGAAGATCCAGCTGTTTGTGTGGGAGCCAGTGCTTTTTGGAACGTGGGATGGCGTCTTCACCTCCTGCATGATCAACATTTTTGGAGTGGTTCTTTTCCTGAGGACGGGATGGCTCGTGGTGAGTGAGCGCTGGCTTGGTTGAACGTGTGAACAGGCATTTTTCTCCTCATCTCCTTACCTCGTGTCTCCTAGGTGGTTTTGGATTCTTTGCTGCTCATAGTAGGCAGTGAGCTGGTTATGTCCTCTGGTATTTTGTAGTATTTCAAAAAGTTTCTCTAAAATGGAAAGCTGAAGTGGTCTTTGTAAGTGGTTTCCTATTTTAGCTTTAGGAAAGAAAAAGGAAAACACAACAATGGACCTTGACAATGACCAGGGACACCCTTGTGTTGTATTGTTGGGATGAAATAACTGTTTTGCAGGTAAAGCATATTGCCACAGTTACAGCTACTCAGCCATCTTCCCAACCCCGCTGAAGCAGGTCTCTTCCAAAATGTCGATTTTGGAATCCCCGACGTCTTGAATGGCCGTCCTTGGTCAGGTGAAAATGTCATTGCTATCAAAGGGACTTCCACTTGTGGATCCATAATAGTATCTCACCCAGGGTCAGCCTGGAAGAGTGTCTGTGCTCTCCTCCCGATGCAAAATGTATTGTCCCGTAACATTTCCCCTTAGAAGAAGGAAAGCTCCACCAGGGATGGGTGGGAATTTGAGCTTTGGGCTGAGTTCGTGTCACAGGCACGGTGAACGTCTTCCAAAAGGAGCAGGAAGCCACTTGCACTCTCTATTGAAAATGGCTTTGCTGGAGGCTTTGAGGGGAGCTGCAGCCGTGGTGGAGAAGTCGGGATGATTTTCCTATCTCCCTTTTCCTCCTGATCTTATTTCCTCCACGTCTCCTTTGAAAGCAAGTTGCTGCTGGAGCGAACACAAATACAAATAAAGCCAGTAAATAAAAGAAAAACCGAAGCAGATGGGAGCGAGCATAAAAGGGAAGGGAGGAGAAGTCGGGGTTGGCAGAGAGCTCCCCTGGCAGAGGAGAGTCATGTCGTGCTGTTCACAGAGTCAGGCTTTAGCTATAGATTTCCAGAGCCAGGGCTGGTAGAGCTTTGCAATTCCAGGGGACCCTAATCTTGCCGAAATGTTCACAGCTATGGTAAGGCTGCCCTAACCCCCTCCAGCAGGAGTGCACAGATAGGCATCAGTGTCTAATGGGGGCTTTTTCTTCCCACTTTCTCTGCTTCCTGTTGCTGCTGTGAGTCCAGCCTTCCTCCCTGGTCTTCATGTTAACCCTTTCTCCTGCGGGAACCACTGGATTGTCCATTAACGAGCTGCTGCCATAGCCTGGTGCCACCAGCAGATTCTGGGAAAGCCGAAAGCTTACATTTGTGTGTGTGTGCGTGCGCTTTTAAAAATTTTTAATTTTTTCCCTTTTTTTTTTTTTTTTTTAACTGAAGTGTGTCGTATTTATTAACCCTTTTAACCTGAGGGTAAGCTGCTGAAGAAAAAAAGCAATTGTCCTTTTAAAAAAGGAGTATGGGGTTGTAGCGGTCTGTGGTGCTGACCCAGCCAGCAGCTGCGTTCGTAGCAAACCTTGGCTCCGTTCCCTACTGACCAGATAAAGCCCCTGTCAAAGGCAGCGGGATGCTGAACCAAAATAGGATTTTACGATAATAGCAACATCCTGAGTATGTTTCTGTTGTTTCACAAAAAAAAAAAGAGAAAAGGAAAAAAAAAAAAAAAGTATCTGGGATTTCAACCAACCCCAAAGCTGAGAAGCAGCCTTTTAGGGCTGGTGATAAACAGAGCCCATCAAGGCTAGCGCGACCTCAGCAATGAGCATTGCGGGAGCAAGGTTGGAAAGGAGGGATGCGGACATGGCCTGTAATCTGAGTCAGGGCAGGGGAAGGGAAACCAGACGTTAACGAAGTGCTGGGCACTGGAGGAGATTTCTGGCCATGCAGCTGGAATCGCTGCGCGCTGCGAGCCATTCGTCAGCAGGGGAAGGTGGGCTGGAGCACGAGGGAAAACTTCTGACCCTGGAAAATAAATCACAGCCGCACGCGAGAGGGTTGGAAGGTCCCGAGCTCAGAAGAGGTGCTTGAATGCTTTTGGAGGTACTGAGCGCCTTCGCTTTCTGAAAATCCAACCTACATGGCAAACGGAACCCTCAAAAATAGGGGTGGTGCTGGTCATTAAAGCTGCCAACAGGGACCTGCGGCTGGGTTTGTTCAAAGGGTTTTGCTTCTCATCCCCAGTGGGACAGTGGCTGGTGCAGCAGCTCTTCCCAGGGCCCCCCCTCCTCCCTGAGCACAAATGAGTTCTCTTTTCCTCGGGGCTGAATTCTCTGCACAAAACTCCCTGGAGTACAGGGAGGGCGAGAGACGCCTGCCGTGGGGCGTACGTGCCGCCAGTAAGGCCCAGCATGTGCTGGCTCATGAGAGCGTTATTTATCTTCCGCGCCACGTTGCCTTTGGGGTTTTGTTCTTTGGCATCTCATTGTCTGGGAGGATCAGAGCTCTTAGAGGTAAATGTTCTGAAAAATTAAAATGTGAACTTGATGCTGTTAATAAATAAGCTGTCACAAATCCCAGAGGTTCAATTTTGAACCTACTTTTTGTTATGAAAGTGGGTTGGGTTTGTTTTTTGGTTTTTTTTTTTTTTTTTTTTTTTTTAAAGCATTTCATTCTAAAACATGCAGATAGGCAGTGATCCTCTGCCCACAGTGACTGAATCATTGTTTGACATCATTCTTTTCAAACCAGAGGACAAAAAAACAGTGATTCACACAGGAGCCCAGTGACGGAGCAGAACCTGCTCATGCAAAGGTCTGTCCAGCCCCAGGACAAGGCAGGTCTTCAAAGAGGTGCTACCAGGAACTATAAATTAGGCAATCAATTACATTAATTAGATAAGTAGGGATGTGTGTGTGTTTTAATCTGTAATGACTCCAGATTCTTTGATCACTAGTGACCAGAAAGTGGATACGTCCTTTTTCTGTCTCAACAGAGTTGGCATGATTTGATCTTTATTTGATTTATATATATTTTTTTTTTCATTGCAGGGAAACACTGGCATTGTAATGGGCATGTTTTTGGTGTCCTTTGTCATCCTGGTTGCCCTGGTGACAGTCTTATCTGGAATTGGGGTGTGTGAGAAGTGCAGCTTCGGAAGTGGAGGCGTCTACTTCATGATTTCTACTGTCCTTGGAGGTCAAGTAGGGGGGACCATTGGCCTTCTTTATATTTTTGGCCAGGTAATTAAAAAGAAAAAGTTATTTAAAGAAAATTTAGAAACTTTGCAATGCAGATATTAATCTTGTGCTTTCCTGCGGCAGGAGGTAATTCTCCAAGTGAAATCTGAGTGGTGCTCTGGTGTGCTGGGCAGCATGGGAGAGCATCACGGGCAGCGTTCAGGCCCCTCTGCTGCCCAAGAGCAAGCCTGTGCATGGCCATACGCCTCCTGGCATGGGTCACAACGGGGCGTCTCAACAAGTGAACCGTGCAGGACATGCCCTCCCATCCCAGATTATCCCCATTGCCAGGACATGCCCTTGCTGGTGAGAGATTTGACTTAAACCGGAGCGGGAGAGGCCGTGGTGGCCACCTGAAGCACAGCGAGCGGCTGTGGGCTGGCAGGTTGGCCTTGGCGTGCTCCCTGTGCCCTTAGGGACCGGGCAAGCCTTGGCTGCTTCTCCGTGGGAGCCAGCAGAAGTGGAGCTGGTATGGGAGGAGAGCTGGGCAGCGGTAAGGCCAACAGCTAATTGACTTCTTGAGATCCCAGAGTCTCAGTTCTGGGTTTTCTGAAAGGCCCCAAGGAGCTGTCGTGGTGGTGGAGCACTGAAATACGCAAGTAGTAAACATAAAGAATGGAAACTAATCTCTTAAACCTGCAGTAACTTAACCCCCTCCCCCCCATAAAGATGTTATGAACAGTATAAAATGTGGTGAGCAGAGAAACATTTTTATTGAGGTTTGTTTTTAACTGACTGGCTTGCAGCAATCTCTGAAAACCCTTAAAAACCCCCAAACCAAAAATAATCCCCTCTTCTCCTTTCACTCCAGATTAAAAGCAAGTGTCCATAAAATGCAAACTGAACACAGTTACAAGCCAAGATATGGAAAAGGGCCACACATGAGAATCCTTCCTGTCATATTTTCCACTCTGGCTCTCCGAGCGGACCCCGTCTGGGAAAGCAATCAGGTTGCAGCCTGTCCTGAGGGTCGTAAAAGCCGGGCTGCGGCCCCCCCGGCCCCTGCCTCGGCATCCTGTGGGGGCTGTGGGGTGGGAGCTGGCAGCTTGCTCAGGAACGCTTTGCCCGCTCCCGAAAGCTGATGCCTTTCCTTTCTCGTTGTCCGTGCTTTCTGCCCGACGTGCTCTGCACCAGCTGCGGGCTGCTCCCCTGGTACGAGATGCTCATGTAACCTCTGTCACGAGGCGAGTCTGGCCAGAAGTGGGGGTATTCCCCATTCCCTGGTCTGACTGGGGCAAGTGGGGAATGGCTGGCAACATGCTGCTGATGCCCTCAGAGATCAGAGGTGGCTCAGTGCCCTGGGACTGCTGCAGAGATGGGCTCCTCCTGCATCAGCGAAGGTGAGCTGAGACCTGGTTGGGCTTTGGTGTCCTCCTGGGATGCTCCAGAGGAGAGGCTTAATCAAGTTGCCCTAAATAATGCAGCACACGTCTGCTAGGTTCTATGGAGACCAACGGGTGTTTGGTCACCACAGCTCTAACCATGAGGCTGAGGTTTGGTGCTTTTCTCTGCAGTCTCCTTTCCTGGAGTGGTTTGCAGTAGGACCTGTCTGTGCAAGCAGAGGTTTTCCCGGGTCCAGCCCTAAAATCCCGAAAGCAAAGATAGCGGCAGCACTTGTCTGGGTGTTGAGAACCAATTATGTTCCTTGCCCAGAAAAGTGTGTGGTTTACAAAGGCTCGTAAGGGACTGGTTTCTGCAAATTTCAGCCTAGAACTGAGTGCAGCTGTGTGCCCTGACCTGGTTTGCCAGGGATCACAGAATCACAGAATGGGAGGGGCTGGAAGGGACCTCTGGAGATCAACTAGTCCAACCCCCCTGCCAGAGCAGGGTCATCCAGAGCAGGTTGCACAGGAACGCGTCCAGGTGAGTTTGGAATGTCACCAGGGACAGAGAGTCCACCACCTCTCTGGGCAGCCTGTTCCCGTGCTCTGCCACCCTCAAAGTAAAGAAGTTCCTCCTCATGTTTAGGTGGAACTTCCTATGCTCAAGTGTGTGCCCATTACCTCCTGTCCTGTCCCTGGGCAGCACTGAAAAGAGCCTGGCCCCATCCTCCTGACACCCACCCTTTATGTATTTATAAGCATTGATAAGAACCCCCCTCAGTCGTCTTTTTTCCAGACTGAAGAGACCCAAATCCCTCAGCCTTTCTTCATAAGAGAGGTGTTCCAGTCCCCTAATCATCTTTGGAGCCCTAATGCCACGCGCTGGAAAGGTTTGTTGCTGAAATGGCAGCTGGTGGGACCCTCTGGAGGGAAACGTGCTGGTATTTAGGCTTGCTGCCCGGCAGTGGGCAGGGGGCTGCAGATGTCCCGTCCTGCAGACTCCGGTCCACTCCGGGCAGACCGTGTCCTGCCCTGCAGCGAGACGAACCAGCGGCTTTCCCGGGAGCTCAGGGGCCACGGCTCGCACGCTGCGCTCTCCTCAAAAGTGCAGGCTCCCTTCCAGCAACAGGATGGGGAGCCGGTGAGACACCAGACTTTACATCCAAACTAAACACTAAGTTAAAAATAACCCCTGGGAGGCAACGAAGGGGGAAGCAAACGGCTGTTCTTCAGGCAGGTGTGGAACAGGGACCCTTTCCTTCAGGGAAACAGAAGAAGGGAAGAAACTTAAGAGGTTGACTCATCCTTTTCTCCCTTGGAGAAGCCAGTGTGGTTTCTCCTGGAGCTTTAATGGAGGGTAAATTTTAAAGCCAGTGAATTGTTGCTGGGCTGCTGGCCCTAGTGCCCAGCCTTCTCTCTTTCCCCGGGCAGTAGGTATGCTGCCCTGGCAGCGTGCCGTCTTACGGCAGTAAGGTTCAGTCCCTCTAGGCCAGAGTAACATTAAAGATTGTGATGTGACAGCAAATGTCTGTCTGTCTGAACAGAGACACCCCCCCCCAGCTTGGCGTGTGGGGGCTGCGGATGGGCATCCCTTCTTCTCCCGCGGGGCTCTCACAGAGCTCTCTCCTTCAGTGCGTTGCAGGGGCCATGTACATCACTGGCTTTGCGGAGTCCATCGCGGATGTCCTGAGCCTCAGCAACATCTGGGCGGTGCGCGGAATCTCCCTGGCTGTCCTGCTGGGCCTGCTGGGCATCAACCTGGCCGGCGTGAAGTGGATCATCAGGCTCCAGCTCCTGCTGCTCTTCCTGCTGGCCGTCTCGACGCTGGACTTTGTCATCGGGTCCTTTACGCACCTTGATCCAGGTAAAAACTGGGGGTTCATCATGGTGGGATCAGGAGGCGTTAATTCCTTGGGGTTTTCTCCTTAGGTGTCTCTGTGAAGTTACATGTCTGGGCAGAGGTAGACTTCAGCGCTTCCAGACATGTCCCTGTCCTTTGCCTTTTAGAGGCAACCCGTAATTTTGCAAGGAGTAAGTGTTTCCAGAGCATGACTGAAGATGGCTCACTAATTTGGGTGTTTAACCTCAGGAATCGAGCTCTCGGTGTGTGTGCTTGTTATACTTGTCTTGCACTTGGAGGTTTTCTAACGAGAGCGGCTGCGTTTGTGGTCGCTGTTTGTGTCCTTCTGCTGTCCAACTCTGCATTGAGCATTGTGCCCAGGAAAACGGAGGATTGTGACTTGGCGTTAAGGAGGTCTTCTCCCCAGAGACCCCTGAGGTCACGCAGAGCTTGTCTGTGGTGTGAAGTGCCGCCAGCGCTGGCCCTGGGCTGCACACCCCTGGATTTGCTGCCCGGGGCTGTGTTGGGGAGCTGAGGAGGGAGCTGGCTGGGCTGGGGCAGGTGACTGCTGGGGTTTCAAGGAGCCGTGGGTGCAAGTCTACCCCATTAACCTTCCCCAGCCTTCACTTCAGCCTGTAGCGGTGGCTCCAGCTTGGGCAAAGCCAAGGTTTGGGGCTCCCACCTGCAGCCCTGCTTGCACCCCGAGTCCCCTTCCTGTCCCTCTGTCCTCATCCCGAGAGCGTTGGCAGGGAAACACAGCTCAAGACACATGGAGTTGCAGTGGAAGGGGTCTATGAGTGCTGCAGCAGCCACTCCAGCTATAACGAAGTGTAATTAGCTGAGAAAACAGAAGGTGTCACCTTCTTCTTGGCTTCCCCTGTGTCCAGCAGCACCTTAGGGGGTTGCAAGGGACCTGCTGAAGTTGGTTTAAAGGAAAGATCTTCAGTTTTGATTTAGTTAGGATTCAGCTGCCAAGTCGGGCAGCAGGAGGTAAGTCGTGTAGGTGTTCGTAGCGCCAATGGTGCAGCTCTCTTTTCACACTGCTGTTATTTTGTGGTACCACACTGCTGGTACGGTGTAGAAGGATGGTGGGGTCGGGGCAGAAACTGCTCCTCTCTCGGAGAGAGCCTTGTGGAAAGGCGTTTGCATTTTCTGTTTAGCGTGTACAAAATGCCCCAAATGGAAGCTGGCAAAAGTCTCAGCAGACACTTGGAAATGAGAACGAAGCGAGGACGCTTGTGCTCGGTGTGGTGTGTTTTGCAGAGAAAGCAACTGACCTGCTCCAAACAGCTGTGTTTCATAGGAAGTTGTTTTCTAAAGGAAATGGAGCGGGGGGGGGGAGAGTTTGCATTTTGGTTGTGCTCTGAGGACACCTTTAACATGGACCTAGAGACCTTTCTAATAGTAGAGAGAAAATTAATGCTTGGAGTGAGAGCTGGTGGTAGGAAAGTGAACACGGGACCGGGAGGAGAGAGTAAGAGGAATACGAACATCAGCAGAAGATATGCCCAAGTGGAGGTCAACGTAGTCATCTTTGATTTCCTCCATTGCCAAGCACTATCTCATTTTCTTCTGACAGAAAATAGAGAAAGGAAGGGAAACAAGGCGATTGAGCACTGCAGATGCTAGGCTGGCTGAAAAGAGAAGGGTTTCCAATGGGTTGGGCTGATGGTGGCCAGATCCAAGCCCCAAACGCCAGTACCCCAGAGCAGCATTGCCCATACTGTTGGACCTACGGTGGGGACCATACCCCGACCCTAAGGCTGTCTGGGGAGAGCCGTGGGTTTCTCTGCTTTTACAAACTGCTTCTGTGTGAGAGAACTGTTTCAAGCCCAGGCTGAACGGTTGGTTCCTCCCAAGTCCTGCATTTCCCCAGAAGGCCTCTGAGTGGTGTGTCAGCACCAACGCTGAGCGCCGGGCTTCAAGAAGCCTCCTCGCTCTGTCTTGCACTGCTTTCTGCAGGGCATGGATGGATGCCTGTCTCTTGGGTGGGATTGCATCTGTCAGCAAAGCATCCCTCCAGCAAGGCAAGCACAGGAGGGTGCGGGTGGGACTTGCAGGTGTCGGTGACGCCCCATCCATTGAGAGTTGGCTGGTGGCAGGGGTGGGGTGCTGTGAATCAGAGCCCAGTACCCAGGGAAGCATTTGAGACTGCTTTGAGATGGGCAGTCGACTGAGATATTAATTATCCTCAGCCTTGGGCAAAATACTGCATCTTCCATTCCGTTCTTTCTTTCTTGCCCCGCGTGTTTTCGCTGCATCCTTTCCCACCCCGAGCATGGGTGATCCTCTCTCCGCAGCCATCGGAGCGGGCAGTTGCTTTGGGTTTGGTTCAGCGACTGAGATGCGAAGGGCAGCGTGCAGGGAGAAGTGATTTTTGAGGACAGACCTGTGAGCTGGGAAGATTTCGGTTGACATCTTGCCTGGGTTGCTGCCTTGTTTTGTGAGAGGTTTATGGGGTTTCAGTTCACAGCCTCAGGTCTCCGTCTCTGAACCTGTAAAATGGGCCTCGTGCGAACATCCTGCCTTTCCTGTTCCTACCATGGCAGCCTTTTCCCTCACTTAACATTTCCAAGTGCTGCGCACATACCAAAGGACTGTGCATCTGCCAAGCAGCAGTTATTTGGATTTAAATAATCTCCAGGAATGCCTGTCCATCTTGAAGGTCTTAAACGGCTGCCTTTGTGTGGCTGCGCTGGGTGGAGTCCCCTGCTCTTCTCCCCATTCCCTCAGCTCACACCCAGGCACACACCAAATCGGATATTGTCCAAGCACTCACTCCCTTCCTGTGGTTTGCCTTTATTTTTAGTTTGAGGACGGAGCGTGTTTACACAAAAGGGGGCTTCTCGGCAGGGCTTCCCGCTGCTTTTTCTCCTTTTCTCTCCATTGCGGTGGCTCGCTCCCGCTCTGAGAGCCGGCCGGACTCCTGCAGCCCAGAGCTGGGGCTGGAGGAGCTGAGCGGCTCCAGTGGACAGGGAATGCTGTGGGTCCCTTGTCCAGATGCTGGTGACCCTGCTGAGAGTGCAGGCAGGGCTGCCTGCTGCTCCCTGCCAGGCTGCGGTGTCCCTCTGCCTGGCCCCGAGGGCTTTTGCTCCTTTCCGCAGGGTGTGTGTTGGGGGACTGGCTGATTTTTTTTTTTGGAGTTAATCCCAAATCCTCCCCTTGGCTCCGGCTGGCGCTTCCCCCAGGGATGGGTCACGGTCCCAGGCTGGGATCTTGGCCAGGGGTGGGCAGCGAGGAGAGGGGCTCCCCGTGCTGCCTGAAAACCAGCCTCCTTGAGCTGTCTCTGGCCACTCACCTTAAAATTCAGTCCCACCTCCAGAAACGGAAACCCCCATGCTCCTTCCTTGGGATGGNTTGTTGGGGAGATGAAAGGAATCGCCACATGAGCAAAAGAGGCCTGACAACAGCATCTTAAGTGCCTGGGGGGGAAAAAAAATAAAATTCTTTTGTTGGGAATGCAATAATTGGGTCCCCTTGGGCTGGGACCACCCCCTGCCCCATCCTGCAGCAGATGGTACCATGGGGTTGGGGCGAGCGTGGAGCCCAGCCGGGAAACCCGGATAGTTCATTTCCCAGGGACACGGGGAGGCTTGAAAGGCGCGATGCTGTCAGGGTGCCTCTGCTTGTGATTATTTTCCATGCAAACCGCATCCTTCATCTCACCCACTTGGGTTTTAGCTTCCTGGAGCTGCTCACGCAGAGCTCAGAAAACACATTTATTATTCTCGCTTCTCCCTCCGAGGATGAGTCCTTTGGACCATTCATCCCCCACAGGCGTCCCATGGCTGAGCCAGGGGAGCTGATGCTCTCCCGTGGGTACCACTGGTGAGGAGCTGCAGGAGAGGAGCTTTGCCTGGGGCCGCTCCAGCAGACGGGGAACCTGCAACTGTTAAAGNTCGCTCCCGCTCTGAGAGCCGGCCGGACTCCTGCAGCCCAGAGCTGGGGCTGGAGGAGCTGAGCGGCTCCAGTGGACAGGGAATGCTGTGGGTCCCTTGTCCAGATGCTGGTGACCCTGCTGAGAGTGCAGGCAGGGCTGCCTGCTGCTCCCTGCCAGGCTGCGGTGTCCCTCTGCCTGGCCCCGAGGGCTTTTGCTCCTTTCCGCAGGGTGTGTGTTGGGGGACTGGCTGATTTTTTTTTTTGGAGTTAATCCCAAATCCTCCCCTTGGCTCCGGCTGGCGCTTCCCCCAGGGATGGGTCACGGTCCCAGGCTGGGATCTTGGCCAGGGGTGGGCAGCGAGGAGAGGGGCTCCCCGTGCTGCCTGAAAACCAGCCTCCTTGAGCTGTCTCTGGCCACTCACCTTAAAATTCAGTCCCACCTCCAGAAACGGAAACCCCCATGCTCCTTCCTTGGGATGGAAAACGTCCGTATTCTTTCTCCCCAGGCATAGCTTAATGTTTTTACCAAACCTAACGCAGGTGAATTGAAATCAGGCAGCGCTTGACTTCTCAACCCGTAACTAAGCCAGACCCGTGGTAGCAATACGGGGTTTTCTGGCTTGTGTGTTTACATTTTAACTCTGGAGGTCCATGCCTCAAAATCAGCCTGAATTGGTTTTGGGGGAGCGGCGAATGTAAAGGAGAGGATGCTCCTTTCCGTGACCAGCTCCTCAGAACAGTATGTGAAACTTTTTGGCCTCTTCACGTCCCGAACGTTAGAGTCACGGAACAAGAAGATAAGCCTGCCGTTAATGCCCACATTTTTATTTTCCTAGCATATCTCTGCTAATTTTTGTGTAGGGTGACTCCCAAATACTCCCTTTCAATTAGGCGCCTGCTTTCCTGTTTTGGCAGCGGCTCTCAGGTGCCCTGTTGAAACAGAGCGGCTGCGGGAGCTCATTGTTGNGGAATGCAATAATTGGGTCCCCTTGGGCTGGGACCACCCCCTGCCCCATCCTGCAGCAGATGGTACCATGGGGTTGGGGCGAGCGTGGAGCCCAGCCGGGAAACCCGGATAGTTCATTTCCCAGGGACACGGGGAGGCTTGAAAGGCGCGATGCTGTCAGGGTGCCTCTGCTTGTGATTATTTTCCATGCAAACCGCATCCTTCATCTCACCCACTTGGGTTTTAGCTTCCTGGAGCTGCTCACGCAGAGCTCAGAAAACACATTTATTATTCTCGCTTCTCCCTCCGAGGATGAGTCCTTTGGACCATTCATCCCCCACAGGCGTCCCATGGCTGAGCCAGGGGAGCTGATGCTCTCACGTGGGTACCACTGGTGAGGAGCTGCAGGAGAGGAGCTTTGCCTGGGGCCGCTCCAGCAGATGGGGAACCTGCAACTGTTAAAGTGATTTATGTATATAAACACTCCGGAGTTGTAAAGATCCCTCAAACGGTGCCTTGGGGGCTTTGATAGATTGAATTAATTAAATATATTCTCACATATTTAATGTGAAAGTGATCAAAGCGTCCTACTCAGGGGCTTCTGCTTGGCTCTGGGTTGTTTTATTATATTTTTAGGCACGAGGGGTGTGCCCCATTTTCATAAGAGAGGGTGCAGGAAGGATATGTGTGTCAGAAGATGATCTGCAGCGAATCCCAGAGGCTTTATCCAGGCTGATTGCTGACTTCCTGGCCTGAGACACATCTGGAAACTGGCATCAAGTTCCAAGTAGAAATCACCGAGCGAGAGGCAGCAGAAAAAAAAAAAAAAATCCCACTTTGCTACCGAACAAGGTAGACACCGTAGTGAATAAAAGCAGGAGGCTGCTAATACGCTCTTTATTTATTAAAAAACATGGGATTGCTTTCCCCAGGTTTTTCCAATTATAGCGCATTGAATGGCCCTGACATCACTCTTGAGCCGGGGCCAGCCTATTCAACAGTCTGGCGAAGACATTTATTAACTGGTTACCTGCCAATTGTCTGGGCTAGGAGCTGCGGGACAGATGTGTTTTGAAAAGTGATAACATTGTTAGGGGCCTTATTTAGATAGTGAGAGGAAAGCTACACCACTCTGTCCAGGCTCTCTGAAGTAGGTATTTAAAGCAGTTTATTTAAAAAAAAAAAGAAAAAGAAAAAAAAAAAAGAGGAAAAAGAAAAAAAAATGTGGGGGGGATGTAACTTTGCGGCATGGTTCCACTCTGCTGCCCTGTTTGTAGGTAGGTTTTCACAGTGTTTCCTCGCTGGAGGACACCCGGCAGTAGGACGTTGTTGAGGAGCAGTGGTCTCGCCTGCCGGTGGATGCTTGGAGTGTTGGAACAGCTGCTGCTTGCCGGGGGCCGGGGCTGGCACCCCAGAGCCAGGCGGGATTTCTGAGCCCACCACCCTGAGCATCTCCCAGGAGGTGGGTAAGGAGGAGGGGAGGAGGTCTCAGAGCCTGCGGGTGCCTGCCCTCCTACACCCACCGGGCTGTGCTGGGGGTGCCATACGCATCTAACCTGCTCTTAAGTATTTGCAGCAATGGATCCTCCGCTGCATCCCTGGGGACCTGGCTCCAGTCGCAGCTATCCTGAGCTAAGTCCCTCTTCCTGCAGCCCAAACCCACCGCTTTGGGTCTCTCGAGGACTTGGGGACCAGCTGGTGTCCTTCCTTTCTGCATTAAACCACCTTGCTTGGAAGACGTCTTGTGCTCCGCTTTGGTCTTCTCTTCTCCAGGCTGAGCCATCCGAGGGGCCACATGGGGCCTGGGAGCGAGCAGCCCTCTGCCGCCTGTGCTGTGGAGGAGGAGGGTCCTGGCCTCCCTCTGCACCTTAAAACGTGCTGTGGCACAGTGCTGTGTCCGGGCAGGGCTGGCCCAGGTCCATCCCTGGAGCGGGAGAGGGTTTGCTGAGGCTGTCACGGGTTTAAACTTGCTTAATGGGTAATACTGCTCCTGATTTATCCAGGAGATTTTGTAGGCAGTTGGTTTAACCTTTAATTTCTTTGCTGTTTCCCTGCGAGGCGACGCTAAGCTCATCTTCCTAGAGCTTGTAAAAAAAATCCCGAAATGCCTCGGCTGGCTTTGTCCCCCGCTGGACGCTGCCTTCACGTGGGCTTTCCCCACCCGCTCCCCCCATAAAACCTCCCGTGCAGGCTCTCCGTTTAGCAGTGACTTGTTTAATGCTAGAAACCTAATAAATCTGACTGGCTCGAGGAAGATATATATCATCCCATAATCTCTCCATTTCTCCCCGTTGCTGTGTTTAAACAGGACAGCTTTATTTAATTGCATTGATTTTTTTTTTTCTTTGGTGACACTACATAATTGTTTTCAAATGATGGAGATATTTTACCTCCTCTTTTTTCATTCCCTTGGTGTTTAATTCCAGTCACAGTTCAGCTGTGCCCTGAATCAGCTTTCCTTATTTAAGGATTTAATTTATGAAGATAATTTCTAGATACTAGATTCTTTCTCTGGCCGCTTCACTCCTAGTTCGCATTCTTCCCCCAGGCTAAAGAGAAGACTTTGCGTGGGACACAGGGCCTTATCTACTGCTCATCATCTTTTCTGCTGGCTTGTGTTAACAATTTTTGGCCTTTTTTGGCTGTAGGTAAGAGATTTTAGCCTGGTTGTGCCTTCGCTGGCCTGGATGGTGGTCTGGTGGTTCTTGCTGGTTTTCTTTTCTACTCAAATGGGAAATGCACTTGTTAAAAATGTGAATTTGGTAGGGAAAATGTATTCTCTGACTTAAACTGAATTCAATTAATAGTTTCAAACAAACAAACAAAAAAATCCTTTTAGGTGACAACATCTTGCTCAACTTTTCCAAAATCAAACACTCTTTGATTTCCAGTTTGATTTGCAGTTTGAAACTAGCCTTGAAGCTGTAGCTGTGTGTGTTGTATAGAGGATAATGGAAACCTCCACAAAATAAAATCAAACTATCATTTTGGGCAGAGAATCAAAACATCAACAGGTGGAGTAGTTTTCTTTTGAAAATACTATTGTCATCTGGATAATATATCCATAACTTGGAAGTACGGGATGACCTAGTCATGAGTATGGCAGAAGGCTCTGTAGACCATGGCAGGGTCCAGTGGATTATGTTACGCTCTGGTCAGCTGCTTTCTTTTGAAAGATGGGGATTTGATCGACAGGGGTTGGGCTTTCTCCCAAGCAATATATGGAGCAACTCCGAGTTAGAAAGGAGGTCACTCCAACGAGCCCAAAGGATGTGTGTTATCGCCGCTGCTGCTCAAATACCCTCCATTTTCCTCCAATTGTTGCACCTTGACTCAGCCTACGTTCTGATTTCTCGAGGCTGGGTTTTTTCATCGGTGAAGTTCTGCAGAGGCTCCCTCAACCCAGGGACTCTGGGCGCGACTTCCAAGGAATACCACTCTATAATTAATAATAATAGTATCCCATTGATGCAAACTATTTTCCTAGAAAAAGGGTGAAGCAAGGAACATTTTACTTCTCGTCCTCTTTGTAATGAATAAAACCCATTTCCTCTGGCTGGTTTGAATACCGCTGAACAAGCCAGGTGGCAGATACCACATCAAAAAATAAAATAGCAATGGAAGGATTTTAAATATTACGGCAAGTCTGGTGCTTCGCATTAAATAATATAAAGCAGAAGTGGGCTTTATATAAAGTTGAAATACTCATGTTAAAGTCTCTTCCTTTTTTTCTCCTAACGAAAATTTCAGATATTCCACCTGCAGAAAATATACATTTTTTGGCTTTTCTAAGAAAAAAATAATTAAAACACAACCACCTGTACAGACAGAATAAGTGTCAAAGGGCTCTGCTAGCTACTGCCACGGGCACATTCCTGGGTTTTCCTTTATTTAAGCAGTGCTGAGGCACTGGAATTTTGTGATGAGGAGCCGCCTGCGTGGGCGCTTTTGGGCTGTGTGTGTCCTCTTGTGTACACCGGTGGTTTTTCACTTCTCCATCCTCTTGGGAAGCCGAGGTGGAGATAAAGCAGGCACATGGGAGCTGGGCAGAAATCAGTGTTTCCTCCCACCCAGCCCGGTCCCGCAGGAGCCACGGCATGGCGGGGGAGAGCTCGGGGGGAGTGTCAGCTGCTTCACAATTTGAGACAGGTGACAGCATCCTGCAGAGGAAAATTGCCCCGTTAGCTAAATATGAACATTGGAGACTGATTTAAGCAGCTCCCTTTGTTTATTCTGCCTTCTGTGCTATTTATTGTTGTTGGCCAGGACCCCTTATTGCAGGCCCATTGACTTTAGGGAGAGGAGGATGCTCATGATCTGGTGGCTCTGATGGTCGGGATGCTTTGAGGTCCCCAGACCAGGAGAAGATTGGGGTGGGGTGCGAGTGCATTTACTGAGGGTCAGCCATCCCTGGGGCTTGAGTCCCCTTCTCGGGGTCTACAGCATCACACAACGGTAGGTGTTGGAAGGGGACTTCGGAGATCCTCTGGTCCAACCCCCTGCCAAGGCATGTTCACCTAGAGCAGTTGCACAGGAACGTGTCCAGGCAGGTTTTGAATGTCTCCAGGGACGGAGACTCCACCACCTCTCTGGGCAGCCTGTTCCAGTGCTCTGTCTCCCTCAAAGTAAAGAAGTTTCGCCTCAGGTTGAGATGGAATTTCCGGAGTTCCAGCTTGTGCCCATTGCCCCTTGTCCTGTTGCTGGGCACCACTGAAAAGAGCCTGGCCCCATCCTCTAGTCACCCGCCCTTTAGATCCTTGTAAGCATCGATGAGATCCCCTCTCAGTCTTCTCCAGGCTAAACAGTCTCCAAGCCTGACGAGCTGGGCAGAGGGGGAGGATGCGAATACTTGGGTTCGCCAAGTATGCAAAGGACTGGTGGTCCCTGATGAGTTTTTTTGCAGGTTTCCTCAAACAGATCACCCTCCAGTGCTTCTGCTCTAGGATTTCTTGCTCGCTCGAGGGTTTTCAGTGCACAAATGCTTCTCCCTGCCTCCCGTAACACCGCAGAACATTGCACTGGCCGGTGTTAGACCTCTCTCCAAGAGCATCCTGCGGCAGGCCAGGCTGCTGAAACCCCAAGCAACCTGAGAAAAGGTTGTCCTTGTGCGTCCGGGGACTTCAGAGAGGAGCAAGACAGGAAAACGGACAGTGAGTGCTTCCCCTCGACAGCGCTGTCAGTCCCCACGCTTGCTAATTTGTCTGCTCAGCCGAGAAATATTTATGCAGAGGGGTGATTCATCGCCCTGCAGCAAGGTTGCTGGCAGCCGTCGGTGTGATGCCTGTCTCCGTGCTGGTGATGGAAGCGTGACCAAAATACCCCATTTTTGTCCCCGCTTGCGGTGGCCGGGCCAGGCAGGTGCGGCGGAGGGTGGTTTTCGGGAGAGGGTTAATGGTGGGATCCCTCGGAGCCTGCGGCAGCAGGAAGCCGTTATTGTGTGTTGACTTTAAACAGGAGGTTTGGGAGATCAGCTCTGGAGCAGAAAACAGGGGCTCGGGAGGAACAAACACTCGCTGCTTCAGAAGGGCGGTGATTTCCTTTTGGGTAAACACGTCATTAATCTCAGGGAGCACATTCTTTTCCATCAAAAGATAAGGGATTTGAGTTGCCTTTCTCAGGGCTTTTCCTTTTTAGATTGTTTTAACTGTGGCTTTCACTCCTTCAATTACAGACTTTACATAATCTCTCATTTTGGGTTTGCCGGGCTTATTATGGGTGCAGAGAAAGTCTTGGGCAAGGAACTCCTTTCCTTCTCTTTTTAAAATTGCTCTGATCTTTCTCTCCTCCACTGTCATCCTGCCAATTTTTTTTTTTTTTTTTTCACTAAAACCTGTCTGGTTTTTGCTACTTGCAGCTCTGACGAATTTGAAACGTAAGTGTGCTGTTTGTCCTGATTTATGAAGCCATCTACCCTAGTGCTAGCGATAAAATAGGAGCTTATTTGTGCACCGCGAGTGGAAAAATAGCTGTGGGCTCCTCTCCCTGCCCTGGGCTGCCTTTTGCTGCTCAACCTGACTTTGGCATTTTTGAGGACACTGCTTGCCGTGGCTGGCGAGACACGGGGAGATGCTGGCTATGGTACCCAATGCTTAATTTTCAGCTGGCACCCTCCTGCTGGCATGGGGAGACCAAGCTGGCATTCCTGCTGCTTGTGGCAATCTGCAATCGGTCTGAGCTCTTTTGATAGTCAATGTGTTTAACTGGGATTTAGGGAGGAAATGACAGAGGGAGTTTAGTCCCTTCCCGTTCTTACCTCCTCTTCTTTCCAGTACTTTGTGCTGAGGGCTGCCAGCAGCTCCCGCATCCCCCGTCTCTCAGTGCCCTGGCAGCTCCAGCAGATGCTCTGCCGTCTTTCTGCGCTGATCTGGCACTGTGGCCACGTGCCGTTGTGTTAATTGCGCAGTAGCTGCGTTTTTATCACTGCATAATCACTGACCTGCCTGTATTCCAAAATTCCTCTCTGTTTTTAAGACCACCTAGTTTAAGACTCCCAAAGCAGAAATGCTGAGGCTGTGGGAGCTGTCAGCAGGTAGGAGGTGGCCCTGAGGACTGAGGCGAACCCAAGGCATGACGTCATTTGTGACACGTGGAGGGCTAATCTGCAGGGACAAGTTTCAGAAGTCTTGTGTTTGCTCTTCTCTGTCTGGGCTGAGCTGCAGGTGCAGCATCTCTGGCTGCGGAGCTGTGCTGCTGCCCACAAGTCCTGCATGGACCAGACGTGCTCCTGGCTCATCGGAAGCCTGTGCTGGTCCACGCTGACTCACGTGGCACACTTGTTGCACCGGAGCTCTAGAAAAGGGCAACCTGGCTTTGATGAGTGTGGTCCCCTGGGTAGATGAGTCCACCGGTAGCTGTCAGGAGACAGGGGATTGATCTCTTCAGTCCATCCCATCCTCCTCCAGCTCACTCCCCTGCGCCTCTTCTCTTTTCCTTCTCTTTCTTCCCAGTCTTCCAGCCGGAACTTGTATATCCAAAGGTGAGGCAGGAGATGTCCTGGAAGATGTTAAAACATTTTTGTACCTCCGCACAAGTTCAGCAAAGGTTATGTTTATTCTCAGTACCTGCCAGCACAGCTCTGTCTCTTAACGCACTTTGCTTCCATGACTCGCCAGTTCTCCATCTTTTAGAGGACTGGGGATGTTCTGGTGAAAATCTGTTCATGCATCTTGCAGGCTGAGTGTCAGCCCACAGCAAGTTGGGCAGTGGAATGGTGGCATGGAAAAACCACCATACTGTCTTCTCTTCACCTCCAGCGCTGTTTCCCTCTCGCCCTTTTGCTTCCCAACCTTTCTACATGTTTCTTGTACATCTCCGCCTCCATCTGCCCTGTACCAGGCTGGCAGCAGTAGGACGACGCCTGGGAGCAGAGATGGTAGTGTAGGACTTGTCTGGGAAAAAAAAAGATGTGGTTTCTGCTGATTTGGCGTTTTGTGTGCTGCCCGCACAAGCGGGAGGTAGGGGGACCTCAGGAGCTGGAGCTGGGCAGTTGCGAAGGCATGACTGCAGAAGTGGCCCGGCCTTGGAAGAGCATTGGAAACGTGGTTGTGAATGTCGGTGTTAAACAAGCCCAAACACAGGAAGCTGAGCGTGTGCAGGGAGGGATGCGGAGAGGTGGGGCTTGCCACTGCACCGCTTTGATATGTTCATTTTTTATTCTGTTGGGAAAGGTGATTAAAGTGTTATTTATGACCCAGGTGACCTCTTCGTGCCTCTTTGATGATGCCAGTCTGATGGGGAGGTGCACCGTGACCTTCCTTGGGTTGCGCTGTGTGGCGTTGCTGGGCTGGTTGTGGTCAGCCGAATCCATGTCATTCTCCGGCATGTGCGAGTAGCCCCTTCACTGGGAAGCCGAGCTGTTGAGAGCAGGGTTGTGTCATTCAGAGCTGTTGTGACAGAGGATCCTGTGCTGCTTGTTGCCTCAAATTAAATTTAAGTGTTTACATAGTGTTGGGGAAAGGCAAAGATAAAAAGGCTGTGGCGTTGGGATGGCATTCGTGGCTTTGCATCCATCTCTGCACATCCACAGTTTCTATGAGGATGGCTAGTCCTGTGTATCTGCAAATGCACTCTGAGATGCTGAAAAAACTATTGCTGGTGGTGTTTTGGCATCAAAATACTGCTTCATTAAAGCCAGGCACACCTGACTTTCCCTTGGCAAGTGAAGATGCTGTCCTTGTGTGATAGGCTGTGGCTAGTAAGTACACTTTGGTGAGTTTGGTGACCATCAGACCATCCATGGATGACCTTCTTCTGCAGGCAGGGTCAGATTTAGTATTGCAAGAGCTTTTTGAGGGAGAATTTCAGTCCTTCCTTGCTGAAGCAGAAGGCCACCCAAGAGTCATCTGATAGACCACATCTTCTGAGAGTTACCAACCTGACAGGGTTTGACTTGCCCACCAGGGAGTTAACGGCTCAGAAGTACCCGGCTTGTACCTTGCCCTCAGCTAAGAGTTTGGAGGAAGAAAATGCAGGCATGTGGCTGGCAAGAAGGAGTGAAACTTCATCTTGCTGTGAAGGTGTGTGTTCAGGTGAGGATGGCAGCTGTGGTGGGACCAGGCTGTGAGGACCATTCGTGTTCCCTCCACACTGGTGTGGCCAGGTACCTCCAACACCTGCACTGGGACCTCACTCTGGGCATGCGCTTGGACTGGTGTCCAAGGGGAACGACTGGATTTCAGAGCTTATGCCAGGAAGGTTTTGAGGTGGAGGAAGAAGAGGGGAAAGAGAGAGAAAGGAGATAATTATGCTAAGGATATGTAATTACTTTTTGGCTCTCCACCTCTTACATCACACAGAATCCTGAAAGTGCTGGGGTCAGACCTGGGAAATGTGCTGCAAGACAAACATTTCCAGCTGTTTCTCTGAAAGCAAATCTCAGCAAGTACCTTCCAGGCGCGAACGTGTGGGCTTAGTTATTTAGGAAAAGAAAAAAATCTCACCACTTCAAGCCTTCAGCATCCACCTTCATAATTAAAATCTCTAATCACGAGCAGAGTGCTCTACGTGACCGTCTTCTGGGAGTTGTTTCTTAAGGTGGTTTTCCATTGTTGCATTATTTAGCCCCTGCCTCGGTGCCAGGGTTTACTTAACCTTAAGCTTGTGAACAGGCTTATTGAATTTGGCCAAGACTTGACTAATCTGTAATGAGCTCCAGGTTGCCTGGAATTTGGCAGCACCCTCGTCCTCTGTGCCGTTGCATAATGGCCTGACCCCGCGTAACCATGGCTTCGCCTCGTGCCCCTTCTCCAGCCTCCTCAAGTGCCGTTCCGAAACCCTGGGCTTTGTGGAGGGGCTAAGGTGGGTCCCGAGTGCCGAAAACTGCCTCGGCTGCTTTCACCCTGTTCCACGGGGTGAGAGGTGGGAGAAAGTCACAAGAAAAGCTTAAATGCGGAAACTAGCTGGGGCGGAGGGAGAGATGCAGCGATGGCATCCAGGTGAAGGCCACCGCAGATCCCAGGCATCTGCGGTGGCCAGGGGGATGTGAGAATCCTGGCCACCTTCCTCCGCTTCCTCCACCTGCATCAGGCTGATGTGCAGCTCCCTGTGGTCCCCCTGTGCTTGTTAATGGAGGATGCTCAGCCTAGAAGCTCTTCCGTTTGAACCTTGCTCAGTTGTTTCTATTTTTTATTACATAATTTTAATAAGGGCAACTCGAAGGACTTGATGTGTCAAAAATCACAGGAATAATTCAGATGTTGCTCTATGTCAATTCCCCCCCCCCCGTTGTTTATGTACTTCAGCTCAACCACTTGAGAAATCCATTATTTGCCTGCTTCTTATTGAGTATCTAATGATGAAAATAAATTGTTACCGCTCTTTCTTGTGCATTTCCCATAAGGCTGACACGCACAGAGAAGGAACCAGATTCTTTTCCTTCTAGCATGACACTGGTAAATTTGTTTATAGCAGTTCAGCTCCAGCCCTCTGCAAGCCGACTGAGAGCGGGATCATTAAAGGCAGGATTTAGAGGCTGTGGGGTTGCATAGATTAATTGGGAGCAAAATTTGTCAGACAAACATTTTGCAATGAGCATGGAGGGAGGAATCTGGCTTGGGTCTCACGTANTGTTTGGAGATCAGAGAGCCAAATATAGACCCTATCGCATTTCCTTCCCTCCTCCTTCCGAAGCTCGTCCTTTTGAAGTGCACTTTCAATGGGATGTGGATAATTGACTCTCTGAACAACCGACCGACTGCTCTGTTGGTTTAACCGATTGGTCTCAGTTGCTGATTCCTGTTTTGTTTTGGATGATTTTCAGCCCAATTGCCCCGTCAGCTACAATTAGTCCCATTAATATGACAGCTGAAAGGTCACAGATGACTCGCTCTGGTCGCAGGCAGAAGGGCAGCCAGGAGATGCTCACAGGGAGTCGTTCTCAGCTCCGCGGTCGCGTGGCAATAGCTTGCTTAAATTCATGGCGACTGCAAATCCTGGCGTAAAACCCATCGAAAGGGATGTGAGATTGGCTTCACGGGAGGGTGATTGACTAAGAAATGAGGTTGCAATAACAAGTGACATTTGGACGAACTTTTCTTTAATTAGACAAGAAAGCTCCTGGTTCTGTTTAAAGGGGAAATGTGGAATGGCTGGGCTTCCTCTTGCCTGCCAGAGCGGCGAGGAAAGGAAGCAGAAGTGGGATGGAGTTGTAGGCGCATCCTGTGGCTCTTTCAACAAATCCACGGCTGTCATTTTCTGTGGCTCCGGTGACATCTGCCATGGTTTCAGGCTTTGTCTCTTACACCCAGGATTAACACTTAGGGGAATCAAGTGGGAAAGGGAACAGCAGACGGATGGATGGTGCATGGAAGATCGTTTGGCTTCTTAAGATCAGTAGAGGTCAGAGACACACAGGTGCAGGTCAGACGTTGGACTCATGGGTCTCACGGTCTCTATTTGGCCATGGTATGGCCAAAACGCTATCACAGAAAATGTTGTCTGGTTGTATACTTGGCCTTTTGTATGAGAAAGGAGACACAGGGCGCTCAAAATGCCTGGATCAGCCCATCGTTGAATTATATAGCCCCAAAACCTCATTGGAAGACCATGGTGAGAGATGGTTCACTCGCAAAGCGAGCGGCTGCGTCTGGTGAGGTTCTGCCGTGGGTTTGGTTGGGTGTTATTTGGTATTTTCCGTAACTGTTTGGGTGATGGAAAAGAGAATACGCAGATTCAATTTGCAGATGATGCCCAGCTGGGAAGGGCTTGCAGCAGCCTGGCAGAGAGGGTCAGACCTCAAGATGACCTCGCACAAGCTGGGGAAGTGGTTTGAAAAGGACGATTTGTGGTTTGATGAAGACAAGCATAAAGTTTTACAGCCTGGCAGAAGCTGTTGATTGTGGCAGTGCAGGATGGGGACTGTTTCCAGCAGGTGAAAGGGTGCCATTAGAAAATGCAAATAACTTAAGGATCAGGCAAGAAATAGCATCATGAACTTCAAACAAGGTGATTTTGTTTAGACGGTAGGGTAAACCTGAATGATAAAGACAGGAAAATATGAGAGTAAACCAACCATCAAGAGAGGCTAGAGTCTGCTTCACAGGAGATGTTTGAGAATCACTGGGGCAAACTTTTGTCAAGAGTGACACAGATACGTTTGGTGCTGCTGCTGCAAAGCACAGGTTGGAGAAGGTCTGCAAATCTCCTCGGGGCAAGATGAATATTTTGCCCACCCCTTTTGTTTTACTAATGAAACATTAACATTTCTATGAGGAACACATACTTTGTGAAAAATCCCTTGGCCAGGGACCGAAATTTTCCTTGAGCAGCTTGGCGGGAGTTTTGCAGCCAGCCCACGTACCCTGCCGTCATGGGCACGAATTCCAGTTGAAGGAGCTCAGGTCTGGTCTTGTGGGGGAGTACAGCCTACACAAATCCCCCCTTTATTTCTCCAGAAGCTGTACTTTTCTGCAGGCGTCCATGGGGTTGAGAGGTCAGTGTGCTGCGCCGAGCTTATTCCCTTTAAATCTTGTCTGGGACTTGTTCCTAGGGAAGATAGCTGGTGGTTCTAAAAAGCCTAGCAGCAGGAGACCTTTTCTATCAGTGTGTTTCCATCCATGTTTGGGCAACACAATGAACGCAGATGTAGTAGGAAACTTCTGATTATCTATAGGATTTTTCTGTGGCAACTTCAAAGCTCTGTGGTTAGTTATATTCAGGGACTTTAAATGGATATGTCTCGCGTTCAGAGCTCTGATTTAATTTTCCGGTTTAATCTATTGTCCAAATGTCATTAATGTCGTCTTTGAGGCATGGAACAGCTTTGATGGAGACTTTTTTTAATTTCTGGCCATCACCCTGTGCAGCCATAAACAACATCCTGCCTGCTAATGAGAAAATACAAGTTATTACAGTCACATGTCTTCTGGAGATAGATTGTAGTGGCAGGAGGAAAAAAGGAACCGACTTTGCTCACCTCCCACCCCAGCTGGCATGAGCATTTGGATTACTGACAGGGAGAAGTTTCCGCAAATTAAGATACTCCATTAAAAAGCAGTCTTGCCTGTTGAAAATGAAATTATTAATTTCATAGACACATCATTAATTCCTTAACCTGTTTTTCATGAGTTACCTTTTCTATCTTTAAGCATCTTAAAACCTTTCCGAAGAAGTGCCCTGCTGGCGCATCAGCTGTTGGGCTCAACTATTCCTAACAAATCTAGGTGTGTGGAAGAGTTTGACCTGTCCTTCCAGTGTGAAGTGAGGGAGCAGGATCCTCCATTCCATACCCAGTAAACCAGTTGCATGACGTTGATATCCTACCCACTGCTTTCCCCTCTCTCCCATCTTCTGTAAAACTTTTTCTTTGAAAAGTAAAGCCCGTGTGTGTATGACCTTGGAAAAACTTGGCAGAAGTTGGTATGGGGAGCAGGGCACGGACCATTTGTCTCCTTGTTGCACCGTGATAAACATCTGCAGAGATATGGGAGGGGGGTGGCTGGTCGTGATGTACAGCCCCTTGTTTAGCTTTGGTTTGGAGATGATAACACAGCAACAGGAGAGCGATGGCATCAGGAGGGTAAGTGCACAACACGGCATCAGAGCACTGGGAAATTTTAGAGCACCCTATTCCTTCTCCACTGGGAAACTCATCTTGTAGGGCAGAGCCCAGCCCGCAACAAACTGACTTTGTTGGCTCCGGCCTCATTGGCAACCAGCGTATAAACTGGCTGTGTTGGTAGCAGCTTCTGAGCATGGGCACGTCTCAGGTCTTGTCTGTGCAGGAGCTCGACTGGCGGAAACACAGAATTGGGGTACGGTGTGAGGGCTTGCTCAGGGATGCAGTTGTCTTATGGCGGCATAATTTTGCTCTATTTGGAAAGAGGATTAAGGTGGCATGGATAAATTAGTATAAATATTGGCTGATCTCTGCAGCCGGTTTTCCTCCATGGACAGGTTTTACAGGAAGGTGTCCTGCTTTCTTGCAGACAGGACTCAATATGATCCGTGTTCTGGCTTGGCAGGATCTTCCCAGCCTGGTGGTGTCTCTCAACGTCCTGGCCTGCACGGCTGCACCTTGTAACCACACTGACCTTTTCCCCCCACCAAATAAGTTCACGTTCACCCTTTCAAACTACCCCTGGAAACGGCTGCTGCTGTTACACGTGTTTAGAGGATGGGTGGTGGCTGAGAGCAGGCTGGAAGGTCTCCTGCGGTCCTTCTGGTTTCTGAGGTTCTCCTCTCCCTTCCTGTGTCTTCACAGAGCATGGCTTTGTCGGCTACTCCGAAGAGCTTATGTTCAACAACACGCTGCCGAACTACAGCCAGGGGGAGTCCTTCTTCACTGTTTTTGGAGTGTTTTTCCCAGCTGCCACAGGTACCATAAGTTTTATCCTCCCCCTCTTTCCCTCCACAGTCACATGGAGATGAGCAGGAGCAAGGGGAGTTCCTCTGGGCTGCTCGGCAAGGCGAATGGGACTGTACTTGGGCATAACAGACTCGTGTGGTCTATTCAAAATGTTCAGGCTTTTCTCCAGCATCTCAGATTTTGCATCCTATCCTGTTCACTTCAATGTGCTCTTCTGTCTCTCTGTGGTTAGAAACTGCTGGTGAACTCTATGGGTTGACGTGGTGGTGTAAATCCCTCCCTGCCAAAGACAAGGCTCAGGCACCAATCTTGGCCAACACTGCCAGGCCACAAGATATCAAGCCTTTTTAAAAGGGCTGATCATGATTTATCTCATTAGATAAGCCGTATGACTTGATGGCACTGGGAGGGCGGGAGGAGCGCAGGAGGGCTTTCCCTCCAGCCTTACTGTGGGTAGGTGGCCGAGCTGGTCTGATGCCATCGCTCATGATGCTGACCCACCACTCTCTGCACGGCATCATGGATGCATCTTTGTGCGTCAGCAGAGCTCACGCTTATGAGCTTAGCTGGATGCTTTCATATTATTAATTCCCTTAAATTACCAGGAAGATCCATGTCCCCTTTCCAAAGCTGGCAATCTCCAGTGGGAATGAAATAACTATCAATTGGAGTTACAATACCTTTTGTTGATGCTGGTTTTTTTTAAGCTATAAAAAGTACCGATTATAAGCAGTTTCCATAGCAATGAATCCTTGGATTACAGAGTGAATTTTCAGAGGATTAGCTCTAAGCAACTTGCTGGAAGTTGTTTGCAGAATTGCTGCGGTACAGGGAGACAAACTAAATGGTTTTGTGAAACAGATGGGACTGGAGGAATGGTCTGGTAGCAGAAGATGGCGCTTTGTCAAGTGCATCTAGTGAAGGACTTTGAATTTTCCTTTGAAATCCTCTCTCCCAGCTTATCAGGCTGGCTGTTGCCTCCGTGTACAATTCCTCCTGGAAAACTCACCTGCCTGAACTACCGGCACCATGGAGGAGTTGGCTTCTGCCCTCTTTTTTGTCATTTCTGCCTGGCCCAAGCCAATTCCCCAGGCAAAGAAAAGAGACCTTCCCCATGAGACCTGCCTTTGACGCAGGAAAGCAGTTTTTTCCAGCTCCCTGGTTATAGAAGAGGGAATGGTTATGATAAAACTGTGCAGAAAATTACCATGATTAACCATATTAAATGGTTCTTCATCACTGCTAATGCTTGGCTGCTAGGAAGAATGCCAAAGCTAATAGATATAATTTATTTAAAGCCCTGGCAGCCTGTTGCTTTGTTAGTTAGCAGTAGTAATACCAGTAGTAATGTTAAACATTCTCTGAAAATGCAGTTTGGGCCGATGTGCAGCAACCAAAGTAATTACACAGCTTTTTCATGTGTTCTTTTTAATTGCTTGGTTATTTACAGGATTTAAATTATTCCGTCGGAGTAGCAGTGCCAGTGGTACCATAAAACATTGCTATTGCTGCTGTTATTGCCGTTTGTAGCACTGCGGAGTTCAGGAGCCTCATAAAACGTAGGGTTGCGCTCGGTGCTCTTGGAAGAACTTGCCATCTGATCAAGAAATTGTTAGGGTGGGAGTCAAGAATTCTCTGCTGCAGATCACAAATGGGGACCCCAGTGCACCTTCAGAAGGGCTGGGAATAAAGCTCACATCTCCTGGGGCTGGGGCAAGGAGTGAGGGCTGGTTGCCCCCCATCCCACCTGACGCAGGCTGGATTAGCTCGCCTCCTTCCCCGCGAAGGGGTGCCGTGCCAGGGCTGCAGAGGGGAACCTGGGTTTCTTGGGGTCCCAGGTGCTGGAGCAGAGCTGCTTCCCACCGCATTGCGGGCGCTGCCTGGACGCAGACCGAGCCTGCCAGCAGGACAGGCGGTCCGCAAGATTGGAGATGACATTTTGGGGATGGGTTTGGCAGCGGCATTAATAGGAGGCTGGAGAGATGCGATAGGATTGCCAGCGCCTCTGACGCAGGGCAGGCAGCGTGATGCAGATGGCGAGCGGGCGGCAGCATCAGTCCCCAGCACCTGTGTGAAAAGGAATGGCAGGGACACGTGAACATCACTCCCAGGCTGTCACCTCCAGCATGTCCTCCTGCTCCTGCCCAGCACCATCAAGGGGTGCCCACCTCTGCTGGAACACCCTAAGTGACCCAGCCAAGCCACTGGAAGCAAAATCCTTTGCATAAGATGCAACAGACATTTGCAGAGAGTTTCAGTGGAACAATAAGTTGTTTAGTTTTGAGGGGTTACTTTGAGCCAGCTTGAAACATTTCTTTGACCCAAAGCAATGTTCTGTTTATCTTTAATATATTAAATGTTATGTTTACTCTTTCTAATTTTTAGCATATGCTAGTTCACAACCTAAGATGCTGTTCTGATAACAAAATTAAAAAAAAAAAAAAAAACATTTAGGAAATTGTGAAACAAGATGTTTGGGCCTTTCTGAGATGAAAAGTTCCTCTTTGAAGTGAAACTATTTTGATCTCTTCAGGATAAGCTCTTTCCTCTCCCTCTAAAATGGTTGTCTGAATTCAACTGGTTTAAGCTTGGTCACTGGGATGTACTGAAAAGCGGTTTGTAAGTTGCCTATTTCCACCAGAAATAGCAGTGGAACGGGAACTTCAGAGATAGAGGCTGGTCACGGTAAAAGTAGAGGTGCAGCCACTTTGGGAAAGGGGAGCAGGACCTTTTGGGAGACCCTTGCTTGGACCATAAAGGCAGGAGGAGGACTGGGTTCATGCTTCAGCTGGAAGGGATGGGACGGTCATCCCAGCCTTCCGTAGACTGGTAGCAACATGCTGCCTCCTACAAGCATCCTCCTTGGTTTGTCTTACTCCAGGTTGGGTTGTTTTCTCTGTTTCTCTGTATTTTATTGGTACGTCTCCAGCAATGTGAATGAAGTTATCCCGGTTTTACGGTCGAGCGGTGGTAAGCAGGGGCTGGTCCGTTTGCTTCCTGGGTAATAGCTGTTTAAACCATTTCAGCTGGAAGCGCAGTGCAGCTGGCTTTATTCCCCCAAGTTTGTCATTTAAGAATAGAGAAGTAGCGGAGCGATCCAAAACATACATCTAGAGCTGGCCTAAATGGGAGTGCATGGGCATGGAAGACCCAGATTTGCCGGCTTCAATCAAAAAGACTAACCTACTCACTACGGAAGATGTGAACATACCCCTGTAGAGATTCTGTGCATTAACCAGGTATTTTTCTGCGTGTTTGTAAATACCTTCTTCATGTAAATGTTTTGCTGCCCTGCTGTGATACAAAATGCCCAGAAACCCATGTAACCAGGGCTTTCCATGAGGAAGGAGTCTCGGGAGCTGCCTGCCCGCATTCAGCTCCAGCAGCAGCTGCGCAACCGTCAATGCATTTTAAAAATGAAGTTAAACATCAGTTCCATTGTGCAGAGAATGTTTTTCTTTTCCTAGTAAATCCCTGAGGTTTTCTATCTAATGAAAGAAGTGTGTTGTCATGTGATACAAGAAAGTAAGATGACATTTGAAGCGGCGTTAGTGGAAAATATCATCGCACTGAAACCAGTTCTGAAATAAACCATATTTGGCACTTGCAAAATGACAGCAAATAGATTTAGAAGTTTTGGGCTAAGTTATCAGATGATGTAAACTGGCACAACTCCATTGAAGTCTATGGAGAGGTGCCAGCTTACATCAGTGGAGAATTTGGCCCTTTTAAAAAATTAGCTACAATTCTTATCTAAGATTTTCCATTCTTCATCTCCTGGGCGAAGGCAAAAAAAAAACAACAACCCAACCCTTTTATATTTTCTAGTAAATTCACTGGGAAATGCAACGGGTGTTTGCAAGCAGTCATATCTACAGCTACAAACCATAGCTGGTGGAGTTAGACGCCAGAGCTGGTGGAGCTGATGGTTGTGTCTAACGTACAATGTAGGTGGTCCCCTCGTGCACGTATCCACCGCCTGGATGATGCCCAGGACAGGATTACACTGGGAATAGCAGCAATGTACAGACTGTCTCAGCCATAATTTCCTGGCTGGGTTGACCGTGTTTTCATGCTTCCTTGTCCAGAAGCTTTGTCATTATCTTCTGCTCTCTGAGATAATAGCCAGTGTGGAAAATCCAGCCTGCTATCTCACTGAAACAGAGAGGTGGATAATTTTCTCCGTGGACAATCTGTAGATATGATTGCTTGAGTTCAGAAGGGATTGGCCATTTCCCTAGGGGACAAGTCTGTGTAAGGAGGAAGGAACGTCCCAACTTCTCTACATCGTTGAATTTTATATGCAAGTGTAGGGGTTTTCTTCTGTTGTGTAGCTAGAGTCTCTGGAAAGGCTACTAGCAAGTCAGAACAGTTTTCTGGTAGAGGGTGACCGAGGCTATAGGTGGTGGAGACTATTTAGATTTTTTTAAAAATTAATCAGGTTTTGCTTTCAGTGAAAAGTGGTTTGGTTAGTCTGCTGCTCGCAAAAGACCTTCTTAGTATTGCCTTTTGGTAGCTGATGTCCTGTCTGGAAAATCACTTATTGGGTGGTGGTGGAGAGGTAGCTTTGGCATCGTCCATACGTCTGTACTACGAGATTGTCCATACTTTTTACTAGTCAGGTCAAAGGCATGGTTACAGCAGGGAGGAGATAGCTGTGGCCTGAGTGGCTGAGAATATCTGTGTTGGTTCCCTCTGTGGTGGCCTTGGCCTTTGGCAGTGGAAGCCATGAGACTCTGGTGACCTCCTGGGGATCCTGACAGAAGCTAATGGTGTGCACTGGCCTGGGTCTGACCCCTAGTTGCTGCTGGGCAGGAGGTCAATCATCAGTCTCAAGATCCCATTTATGTGGGCTCTGGCAGGTCATCTCCTGGCTGCTCCTAAATATGCGTGGGTCTGTGGCATGGAGGCAGTGAGGCGGCCCGGGTTGTGCAGTCATCACTGTGCTGATGACTCACATGTCTTCAACTTTTTTCATATTCAGTCCAGAAAACGCCATTTTGGTGTTTCCCCAGTGCTTTGCTGAGGCAGGAGTTTGGATGAGGAAGAGGTGAGTCAAGCTCAAGCTGGAAGGTTTAGAGGTGGTGCCAGATGTTTGGGAAACTTGGCCAAGAGGCACATGAGATTAACAGCTGTCCTTCTGACAATGGTTTGCTCCCTTTAGAAGAAAAATTCAGAGTATTCTCAGCTTTCTGCTTCGCCCCTAAAGTGCAAAGTAACATGTCACCGAAGGCTGCTTCATAGAGGCTTCATTTAGCACAATGTTTGTGACCATTTCCATGGACTTCTGCCTTCCTGACTTTTCTCACCTCCAGCTAAGCCTGTTGTGTAGGTCTTTAAAAGCAGCAGTGCTTGGAAGCTTTATCCGGGGAAAAGTGCACCAGTTGATGGGCTTTTAGCAGTGCTGTTCGGAAGTATGTCCATGAAACAGCCTTCCAGGAGAAAATTAAGAACTCATTTTGATTTGTAATGGTTTCAGTGTGGTGTCAAGGATTCAAATCTGGTCCGAATCTGGAAGACAGCTCTTCCAGGAGCTGAGGAATACCAGGAGTCCATGAGGACAGAGGAGAGGCTATTGGGGCTCTGAATCTCTGGTGGAGAGGGTGACAGATAAAGATGGCTGCTGGGTGGGATGATCAAGGGGTAAGAAAAAGACAATTGAGGAAAAAATATTAATAATAAATAAATAAAGCCCCGAATGCTTAGCTGATGTGTTTGGCAACCTGTGAGTGCCTTGTGCTCATTAACATGCTATCCTCACGGCAGCACGGCGAGGAGAGGAAGTGTTACGATTCCCATCTAGCAGACGGGGAGATGGAGCTATGAAGATGCACAGCAAAGCCTGAGACGCAGCAGGAGATCAGCCCCTGTCCCCCAATTAACAATCCAACCATTGCTTCCTGTTGGCATTCCATTGGTGGCCACAGAAGGTCTGTAGGGAAGGCACCCATCAGCTGAGCTGGGTTCGTCCCCTTTATTGTGGGATTTGTCCCAGAGCTACTGTCTACCCTTCATCTTGGGAGAAAAACCTCCCAAGTGGCAATCAGTGTTTGAGCTTTAAAATGCAATGGGTTGTTGCTGATTTGAAGCTGTAGTCAACTCAGATTTGCAGCCTCAGAGACTGGCTTTGTCACTTTTGTGCTCTCTGAAAATGAGGAATGACTGCTGGAATTGGCAGCCGAGTGGCAGACCGACGCGTGGTCAGTCCCCTGCTGCCAGGGCTGGCAGATGCTGCAAGCGCTGTGGCATTGGCCTCCTCCTCCTCGTTGTTGTTCTGTGGTGATCTCACCCCAGCTCCCAGGGACCATCCCATGAGCACTGCTGGCTGGCACCTGGCCCACACGTCCTTATGAAGACATTAATCTGACATCCGAGGGGTAGGACAGTGATGGGCAGAAATTAGTGTCTTAAAGATGTTCTTCTGTCCTGCCTTCAAATTGGCCAAATACTCATCAGGATTGTAAATCACAGATTATGTATG
>VXBH01000974.1:4890-19316 GCA_013400035.1 Rynchops niger
AAAAAAAAAGAAAAAAGATTTTCTTCCTCTCAACCCTGGATCCTTGATGGTTTCAGACCATCTGCTCTCTAAACTGTATTTTGTATCCATTCCCAATGCTTCTCCCACTATAACTGATCCTTGAAGGAATAGCCAAACCTTTGCTATGGTTGATTTCTGCTACTTAAAACATATTTCTGCTCCATACCATTCTTAAAGTTCTCTCAAAAAAATGATACAGCTGAATTACCCATACACCATCATGAAATTCAGAAAAAGATCAATAGATTCATTCAAAAGATTTTTGAAAGAAACAGAATTTATTGAAATAAAACACTTTGTATGTGAGAAAAATATCAAATGACACTTTGTAACAATTTCTAAAGAAAGAGTGCATAAGTATAGTTGGACTTATTGGAGCCAAATAGGCATTTAACTTAGTCAATATTTTCTGTAAGAACTTTTATCAGATATAATATTGAAAAAAATAAACCCAGAAAAATTCACCATGAGAACTGAAGTTACAAAAACAATGTAATATGAGAATTGAAATTGTATACTGATGCAGAAGATCATTAAAGATTGAAAAGTCTGCTATTTTACAAATAAGCTGCTTGAAACCTCTATAACAAAGGAAAATCTGAAGAGAAATTAAAAGTCATCCATACAGTTCATTAACACTTGTTTCTGCTACTAAATCTTCAATGACTCCTGTTACATGGCTTTAACTACTTAGTTGCTCTCCTCAAATATGACTCTTAAAATTTGAACTCAGACATAGCAGTATCTAGTCCATGTTCTTTATCATTCAGCACTGATTCCTGTGTTTCTATGTATTCCTTATTATTTTATAACTTCCCCCTCTACTCCCTTAAAGTTATCAGTCACCGTGATTCTTTTGCTACAGTTGCCGCTCCTTTTTTTCTTCTCACAAATATCTTCGTTTCTGTTGCCCTTCTGAGAAGAGTATACATTTCATTCTTTCCTTAAACTCTTCAAGTCCTGCTTTTTCACTGGTGCCTTACATTGCCTTAAAGTCACTCTGATTAAAAATAAAATCACATTTCTTGCAAGAACGTAGCAAGAACATAACTAACATAGATAGCTAGCCTTACTTCTTAATATAATTATTTTATTTATGGGTTTTTTTTTTCTCAGTAGCACTTACTTACCCTGAGCTACTAGTGCAACTAATAACCACAGGAACAGAAAAAAATAATTATCAGTAATGTGGAATAAATTCTGCAAATGATGTCTCATTCACACTGAAAACAAGATTAATCTCACTCGTCTTTACAAGTCCATAGCTAAGCTAATGAACTTTGGGTCTCTTTAAAAGAAAAGAGAGTGAGGCTCACAAAGGTATAATTCAAATAATTTATTTGAAACGTTCTTTAGATGGCCACATGTACTTAAAACTAATGTATAATAATAATTCAGATATAGACATCTATGACTTGATTCCAAACACTTAGACACCTAGTGTTCTTTGAGATGTCCTAGGCTATCCTGCATGGACTTAACATGGTCTTCTTGAAAAGCGTAGGTCTCCATAGGTCCTGTGTGGTGTCAGCTAGTCCTCTGAGGATGTTTCTTATGCCTTAAAATGACTCATATGATTGTAACTGATTTGAAATTTAGGATATATAAATTTTAAAGTCATTGTACGAGATAGGGACCAAATTTAGTTGTCCAAATATAAGCCCTCAGTCTTAAAAGGATTAAGGCTTATGATACCCTGCCTGGCTTCCAGCTGCCCCTCCAGGAAGGCACAGGTCCTTATGATGTCCTTTGTAATAGCTTTACAGCACAATGCAGAAGTTTTAGCTATCTTTAAGTCTTCTTAAATAAAAATAGGTGCATCTGTATAGGAAACTGAAAAGATTTCTAGGTGTGGAAGCTGCCATTATATCTACCAGAGAGCTAGAATTTAGTTATGGTGCCTAAATGTAGACGGCTAACAGTGTTTGAAATCCCCCACGTTATCCTAGCTCTTCTACAGTTGCCACACTGGAGCAACATACATATGTCCTGTGTAGTGCCCAATAGCCTCATGTAGGTCTTGCCATTTCAGGACAACAAAATAACATATTTATTTAAAATTTCACTCTTGGTCAATATGTTCAGCATAGTCAAGAGAGTTCTTCAGATCAAAAGGGGGTTTCAGTTATCCAGACATGGGCACCCATTGCCATGTTTGACACCATAGGGCATCCAGGAATACAATTGAACGGAGACCTGCACTGTTCTGGACCAGCTACTGGAAGATGAGCCTTGAAGCAGGAAAAGCAACTTCAGATACCTACATGTTGGCACCTGAATTGAGCTCTAAGTATCCAAGTCAGAGTGTTCTGTATCACACCATAAGCTCCCTTGAGTCTGTTGCTTAATTCTCCACTGAGTATAATGGGAATATACATGCCTGTTTCACAGGAGTACACTTTCATTTAGAAGTGTTAATCTGGAGCTGATTTCTTATTTAATCAGATAAGCTAATGTGCTGATTAGACTGTAATCATGAAGCGCTTTTTTAAACAAGAATTATATACATCAGTTCAGAAATTACACTGACATACTGCAATGAATAAAATAAGTCACAGAAACAGTATCAGAACTGTGGTCTTTACACTGACCTCAGTAGGAAAAATATTCAGGCTTAATTTAAGTATAGCAAAATTTAGAACAGACACTGGAGGAATGGAATAAAGATTATTTTGCTCATAAATACTCATTTTTCTGTCTTAAAATATAAAATTTTAATGTTTTTGTAGTGATTTAAAAAATGCCTATAATTAACCACTGAAGATAGTGTGCCAGATTATTCTTTTGGTATTTGAATGATATTACAGTGATAACTGAATGATTATTTAGAGGGAACTACTGATTATAATTTAATCAACAGTATGACTTTGAGGGTCCACAAGGTAGAAGCTTTACTAATACTTCAGCCTAAACACACATTTTGATTGTACACTTTCTCTTTTAGTCTTTAACATTTCCAAGCAACACTTGCTTTATTTTCCTTTTTGACACTTGAGTACAGAGAATAATTTAAATCTTCAATCAATAGAATGTGCTGCTCTTGAAATAAGCTGAATTATAAAAATATTATTTTTTACTCTGCTTTCACTATATTAATGATTCATCAACTGTGTCCATTATCACTCTGTAGATTCCAATTGTAACAGGGCAGCATGCTTTTTATTACACTATGTGTATAGAGGCCCTTTGTGGTTCATAACTCTAGAAAAGAACTGTGAATAATTGCAGATGGGGAAAAAATAAAGAAAAAAAAAAAAAACTTGCTTTTAGAATTTTTCAGGGTTGAATTCATGATAGGTTATTCAGATTCTCCATGTGTCATAAAATGCAAAAAACGCAAAATAAAAGTTACTGTACTTATTGAATCTATGACTTGGTACTGTTTTTTGACAACTCATATATTTATTCTGTGTATTCAGATGTTGAGACTAGAGTACAGCTTGGTGAATCTGTGCTTTGATTTTACTTCCCACCCATCTCACAAGAATTCATGTCAGACAAGAATTCAAGCTGTATAAAACTTCTTTGCTCCTTCTATTGATGTATGACTTGTGTGTCAAGAAGCTAAATGTAGGTATAGGTAAACATACAAACGTAACAGCAGATTTGGGAAGTTTATTATTTCCTTATTATATAAGGTACTCCTTACATAACGAAATGTGAACAAAATAGAAGCCTGGGGTCATTTCACTATTGTATTCTGAAAAATGCAATGAAATCTTATGCCATGCACATTTGCATATTGGTTGAACAGTGTGTGGAAGTTGAAGACAGATGAATTCAGATAGATGGGAGAAAGGCAAAACTTACAAATTTTTGGTACAAGTTAAAAACTTAGCCTTGCCATCAGGTGCAGCACAGGCTGGGAAGTCCCTTTGGGCACAGCCCCAGGATGGTCAGCTAGTCTATGGGGACTGGGACAGGCTGATGGGTCAGGATGTGGGCTCATGAGTGGGCCCAGACCTGTGGGCCCCATGGCTGGGCCGGGCAATGCTCTGGGGACCTGGAGACTGGCCCTGCTGCAGCACTGCTGGGGCAAGGGCTGATGGCCCTGAGGGGTGACATGGGGTCCTGGGCCATGGGCAGGTAGGAAGAGGCCCAGGGGTCCAGGCAAGCTCAGTGAGGTCTGTGGTGCCAGTAGGACCCCAACAATTTCTGTAACTGGAATCTTTATTGCAACATTGGATTTTCAGTATCTTTTCTTTTTTA
The DNA here is from genome assembly GCA_013400035.1 of Rynchops niger. Lineage (NCBI taxonomy): Eukaryota > Metazoa > Chordata > Aves > Charadriiformes > Laridae > Rynchops > Rynchops niger. The sequence continues at coordinate 9,121 of VXBH01000974.1, forward strand.
AGGACAGCTTAATTGGAATTTAATCAGGATTGTTCAGCTTAAAGCTAGATTTTAAATATACTCTTTTTCAGATATGGTTAAATTACAATATTCTAATCTGATCTTAGATCTATAAATATGTATACGGCATTTGAATTCAATTCTTCTGAGATTATATAAATACATTGGTATATACATTCAACTAGCAATACCATAAATGTTGCACTGTCATCAAGCACTGGAGTTTTTAGCAATTTTTTTAGTGCAGACATTGTCCTTCTATAAAGTTACTGATATATGAATCAGTATCAGATTTCCACCTCTAAATGTGTTTTTTTTTTTAACTGTCAAAGCAATCCTGAAGACTCATGCTATTCTATCTCCTCCACTAGCACTAGTCACTCTAGTTGGCATACTCCAGCAAACATTACTGGTCACAGCCAAGCACCTTCCTTGGCAATTCCTTGTGTCCTTTTTCTTCTCAATTCATACAATGACTGTGTCTGGCCTTCTCTGCAAGGTGCAGACCTTTAACAGCAGCAGGAGAAATTAAGGAAATGACTATACAGCAGAAACATTCATGATCTAAACAAAATTATATTACTGTGCAACTGACTGTTACACACAAATCTATGCTGAACCTTTTTGAACCACCAGAAAAGAGTGAGAGAACACAATGTGTAAGAATATTTGTTCATATTAAAGAGTTTTCTTAAAGTTATGTCTACTAGCTACTTTGCTATCCTCCCCGTCCCCTTCAAATCAGTTTAGGATGTTAAACTAAGATATGAACTTTGTTTCAGCCCCCTTCTTCAAGACAAACAAGTTAATTTGAATAAGGTGTCAGTTGTGATAACTCAGTAATTAAGTTCAACTCTTTTTTTCCTGAATGGTAAAGTGAATGCCTTTATTATTAGTCTTTTACTACTGATATTTTATAGAAATTAAAATTAAATAGTAGTTGGTCTCCATTAAAAACCTCTAAAGTATATGTGTGCACTTGTATTACTTTCCTGTATAACCTTGCCATCATTATATAATCACATGTCATTATATAGCATCAACAATTAATACTAAATCATTGGTGACAATTTCAGTAATCATTAAAAATAACACTACTAGTTTATTCAGAAAATGAAAACAAATCCTAAGGATTGTAAAAGCAAACAGACAAATCAACCAACAAATAAACAAAGAAGAAGAATTCAGAAGCTTCTTCAATCCATTGGATCAAACTCAGCAGACAGGATCCAAACTCAGAATTGCTGTCTCTTTCTTACAACAGAAAACTGCCTCTTCCTTTCTTTTTTTTTTTTTTTTATCTCAGAAATGAGATTTTTTTTTTTCCCCTTCTTTTGAGTAAATGACCTTTATGACATATTGTAGTCACAATACACATATTCAGTGTTCATGTTCTTCCTGACAAAGATGGTTTAGTCATTATTAATGATAAATATAGACATCTGTGTAAATTTAATGCAACTTTCCCTGGACAAACTGTACTTCAGAATTTAATTTTCTATTTTACTTCCCCATTATAAAAATACATGTTGGGCCATGAATATTATGACTGACACTTCTGCCATCCCAGCATTTTCTTTCTACAACAAGGTAATTCCCTGGCTTGGACTTCATAACATTTTTATACAATTGTATGCATGAAAACTTATTTTTGAATGTATAATGACACATTCATAGGTAAAGATGCAGTGTCTTGTCCTGAATGAGTTGGTATAAATTACCCCTTCCAAGCCATTACAGGAGTGAACTTCTGTACTAAAAGCTTACTGTCCTTAAAACTTTTATCCTTTCATTGTCTGTTGCAACAATAGAAATAGTTGCAGAGTAGAGCCTTATTCTTAGGAAAAAAAATAAGCTATTTCATAGTGGGTATCATCCATGTTTTTAAAATGAAATGAATTGTCCAGAACACACAGAGACACACTAACTAAATTGAACATTAGAAATTGAGTCTTTCAGTACCTCTATGAAAAGTTGATTATTCTCAAAACTGGTATCAGGCAAAAAGCTACAAGGACCTTCTTAAATTAGAGAATTACAAATGCAAAGCTCCATTAACTTTTCTTTCTTTCTTTTGTGAGATATATATGCCCCATTAAATCTTTTGTGAAAATCAGGAGCACATTAACTGAACAAACTGTTATGCTTCTTTACTCTAGATGATATCAGCTTTAAAAATATCTCCATTTCAGCAAAAGAACAAACTTTTTTTTTTTTTGAAAAATAAAAGTTTGTTTCAGTATATGTAAATTGTAACTGGCCTTTACCCTCCCACCATAATCTTTGTACACCGTGCCTTGTGTTGTCGTTACTTCTTTGTTCAATAGATGGGTCTGTGTCTGGGTTTGTTTTTGCTTTTTAGTGGAAGCCCTGTACATATATGTGTTTATGCTTACACACTTATATCGTCTTTTTAACTGTGTATGTCTATATGTTCATGTGTGTATACTAAAGCTGAACATATATGCTTGATTTTATTTGGACTGAAACTTATGTTACTAATTTTGGAAATCTCCAGTAACGTTTGATACAGTTTTCGTTCATTGTTTCATAAACTACAGGCAAAATATAACATTTATTTGAAGCATCATGCTGAGATCCAGTCCCACCAATGCTGACAGTAATTCTTTATAGGTGATCGCGCTTTTTGATTATGCTGGAATTATATTAAGTATCAATCTGCAGGCAACCATTCTAGTCTGTTCACTTGAATACAATTTGTGTAGTTCTTTCCTGAATTCCTTGTCCATCATTTAATCTCATTTTCTAAGGGAATTAGTCCTGAGTCTAGAGAATGTCGGTTTCTTAGCTTCTAAAAGAAAGTAAAGTAAACACAGGCAAGACTGAAAAGCAAGGAGAAATAACCATAGGAATCTTTCTTCCTTTTTATACTTCAGGGAAAGGTACATTCAGTGCAGTGAATAAAACTCTCTTTCATGTGGAACTACTGCTTTATAGGCAATGCAGTGTACTTTATTTATGAGGACAGGTAAACTAATGCTCATTAAGACGAAATATAATGAAGTGTGGGTTTTTTAAAGTCCTGGAATTTTATAAAGGCATCAGGGATTTGAAATATGATTAAATACAAAGCACAACACAAAATGAGAAGAAACTGTCATTACCAGGACAACCTATAAAACCAAGTGAACATTTAAAATTATAGGTTAAGATACTAGAAGAGTTATGTTACCCCCCCCACTCCCCAAATGCAAAAGTAATATTCATCAGTAGTACAGTTAAGGCTAAGATACAGTCTCCAGAAAAATGGTCTGAACCAGGTAGGGTTTTTGTTGGGGTGCAGGGGAAGAGCATTATGGAATTACACAAGACTTATGATGCAATGTTTAATGAGGAACAAAAGCCAGAAAAAGGAGTGATCAAAGTGTTTTTGGTGAGGAACAAATGTGGGGGAAAAAAGATAATGAGTAAAAGGGGTCTGCTGTGTATAAGCAGTTCGCTGGACGGTACTTGAGAATGCACTGGCTTGTGTGGCCATTTCCTGTGCCAGACCATCCCAGTCTGCCCTCTCTGATTAAATTCTACTCCTAACTCTCTTCCTGAGTGAGCAATTCTCCAGTATGTGCATGTTTATGTGTGTGGGTCTGGGTAGACACTTGCACTCAGACCATGTGTTGGAGGGCTCCTGTTCCCATGATGCCAAAACCCAGAGAGACTCTAATAAGTGCACTTAAGTTCTACCTGAAGTAGTCAGGGGTACGCATGTGTCTCTAAGGATGAGACCATGAGAGGAGACGGCTACCCAAGCCTCTGTGCAGAAGACAATTAAGAAGAGTGAGGATCCAAGACTGGATAATAATGGATAGACTGTGTCCTTCCAAGCCCAGTTACTGGAAGGACACACAATGTGTGTTTGGGACCAGGTGTGGAGGGCTGTATGTGTGTAAGGGGGGCTGTATCAACAACTGGAGTAGGGCTGTAGCCTTGGGGGCTTGTATGTCCATGTGCCAGCAACCGGGGAACCTGGGATCCAGGGCCAGCTACTGCATAGGCTGAGTATGAGCTTGGTTACTGGAGGGATTCACTTTGCACATATGTATATATATTCCCAGTAAGGCACCTTTGTCCTGGTCAACCAGAGCAGGGAAGAGGATGGGGCTGTTGGTGCTGTTTGTGTCTGAGTGCTCTGTGTCTGTGTCGATCTGTTTGGCCGCACATAAGCATACACACATACATACACATTTATATGCATCCAAAGAACAAAGAAGCTGGTGCAGAGTCTGGAGAACAAGTCTTATGTGGAGTGGATGAGGAGACTAGATGAGGACTAGGATGAGGACTCTGCTACAAATAAATACATTTCCTTTGCACACTCTTTTTTTTCCACAAAAAATCATTTATGAAACTATTAAACAGAATCAGTCTTAGATCTGATCTTGATTGAATATCTCTAGTAACCTCTGTCTGCAGCATACCCTTTGTCTCATAAACCACTTGCATCACATAATTCTTTTACCTGTTCTTGCCTTCTCTGAAATAGCTAGTGTGATATCCCATGTTTTACTACACAAAATTAATAAAGCCAGGTCAGCAGCTTTTCTGTGTTCCCATTTTTTATAAAATTTATTAAAAAAACCATCAAACTTACTATTCTATACTTGCAATAAATCTGAGTCCATTGTTATGTTTTTCCTTTGTAGTGCAGATGCTATGGCAGACTTAGACATATATTGTGATCTTGAATTGAAGAACTGGGTGTTGAAGTGTGGAGCAGAAGAAATTTAGTCTGATTTTAGAATAAGACACTGATCAATTAGGGAAGTAATTTAATTAATTCAACTAGAATATGTTAAAGACAATCACTACTGGAAAAGGTAATACAATCTAGCATATATATTTATTTTAATCATAGTACTAGATAACATTTTGGCTCAAAGAGAATAGGACAATAATTTAATTATGAACATTATTTCATATAGCTTTCTCTTATACAATTCATAGTAAATTAATAGAAGCAATAACATGTAAAACTAAGCACCAGTAGAACAAAGCATAAGGAGATGGAGACTCTGAGGATGGCATACATTTTGCTAAATTAATTATACTCTGTGTTCAGCAATCTTTCTTCCATCCAAGAAAATACTTAATACATCAAAAGCAAATCAGAAGCAGTCGATTGTCCTGTGAGTAATACAATGCATTAATATATTCTGCTAGAGATTGTCTCAGGGTACTTAGAAACTATGAGGAATGAAGTAAAGGATTTTAATGATAAAACCAAAAGTTATACAGGCTTATGACCGCAACTATACTGTGTGGCTGATATAGAATCTATTTTTATTTATTGAATACAGACACACAATGATGTCTTTTGCTAAGCTGTGTATCCTGACAGTTCATTAAGAAGAGAAACCATAACAAACAATTTAATGAAATATTTTTTTATAGTTTATGAAGGGATAACAGCCTTGACAAATGAAATAAAAAAGCAATCGAGGGAAGATTTTTGAACATTTCTAACAGTGGGTAATTGCCAGAAAAGCAGAATAAAATTATTTGGACCATGTATAAACATGGTGTAGAAGAATACAACCTCAAATGCAATAAAGTATCTGCATTTTCATACTACTTCTGAATTTAATCTAATCCCTTTTATAATTTACTAAATACCATTGAAACACCAGTCATATAACAAATATTCTGTAATGTTTCTACATGATATAGCACGGATATGTCTGATGCTTGACTTTGATAGCCCTAGCTATCACCCTATGGCCTTTGATTATATTACTTTAAAAGGAGTAATGTTATAAAAATAACAAAATATCCTTGCAAATCATCTTCAGATCTAGCACACTGTCAGTACTCCCTATGAGTCTCAGAGAAAGGGGTTCTATTAACAGATTGTGATGAAAGGCAAAGTATCTTTATTAAGAATTGCTTTAAGAATGCAAGACTGATCATCCTTAAACTTTGGATAACACATGTCTGCCCTGACTTCATATATCTGAAAATCTGGGGCTTTTAATTCAGTTGCCTACATATAGGCACCTGGAAACTTTTGAGATGGCTAGATATCTTATCTCACATCAGCTGTTCTTTCAGAACATTATCCTTACATTCTTTTTCATATTCCCCAAGAACATCTGACACCATAGAGCATTTCAACTGGAATTAGACCTTATGTGTGGATAGCAGAAATGGTTTCTGAGGTCTACTTTTGTGCTAGTCATCCTAGACTCCTCTTAGAGTCAGCATGAGACTCCACATGACAATGGATATAATTTTAAGATCTGGTCTAAACCCAGATTAATTTCCTTGCGAGATTACCAATCTATCTATTGCCTGTAAAGCAAGCCTTCGTCATCTGTGGCCAAAAAAGAACCTGACTCTGAATATTTGAATGTCTAGAGTCAAGGAAGAGGAATCTTGCCTGCCCTAATTGTCTACACTAATTCTGAAGGCAGAATACTTGCTAGATCCTCTAAATCTTGTAACACCGAGGGGGACTACATTAGTCCACCTTCACATAATAATGATAAAAATACAATGGTGGAAGAAGAGTCTATGTGTTTTCACATCCACAGCAGGATCTTTTCCTATTAGTTTTTTTGTTGTTGTTATTTTGTTTGGTTTTTTTTTTCTTTTTTTTTCTTTTTTTTTTTTTTTTTTTTTTTTTTTTTTGTTTTTTTTTTTTTTTTTTTTTTTTTTTTTTTTTTTTTTTTTTTTTTAAAGTTTATATTACTTATGTCAGCTTGGTTTTCTTCTAGTACTTTAGAAAGACTTCGTTGTCTTAAAGGTCGATACCACAGAAAACAATTTTGCATTGCTAGAAGGAAACAGTAAATAATCACAGAAGTTCATCTGACAAATAACTGAAGAATATTCTTGAATTCAGAGTTAACATTTTATAGTGTATACCTATTTAGTGAATCACAGCAAACTGCCACAACTAATAAATCTGAAGGTGAACAGATTTTCCTCAGGCTGTTCAAATTTGCACCAGAACTATGTATTTGATTGTCATATTGCATATGTTAATATTTTATCTTCATAGTATTAGAGTGGATTTCTCCCTATCCATCATAAATGTTACATCTTAATGTTGACAATTTGAATCTGCTTATAGATATGACATGACAGTCTCCTTATCTGCGGATGAAATAATAAGGGAAATATAAATTTCAATTTAATTTATTCATTATGAAGGACTTCCTTTACTGTTAAAAGTTTGTAATAGTCTATTACTGTCCTGTTACCTTTAAGGTCTTAGTGCTAAATTTGGTTCAGAGAACAGAGGTATCCTGCCTGAAGATACTACTGTCACATCACTACTGACTGCAAGCATAGAAAGAAGGAAAAAAGAGGTGTGGTGGAGGGCAGAAAGTAGGCAAGGAATGGGCTGGACATTCTAAGACTCATTAGTGAAGGAGATGGTCAAAGTGCCACTTAGTAAGACCAACACAAGCAACATGGAAAAGATAATTAAAATAAATTCCTCCAGTTGCACTGAAGGAATTATGAAAGGATTCCACCAAACTGGGATCAAACATGATCACTGTAATCCTATTTACACAAATCTTTGGTGTAACTAGTCTGTACAATGGGACATAGAATATATTCCTTTTCATTTATGACAAAGAATCAGTAAAATTGACAACTGACTCCCGTCCACAGCAACATGGGACTGTAATATTTCAGGCACAGAAATAGTACACTTGAGTTCATACAACATTTTGCTCATGTAAATACTGCTTCTGGACAGACCTTGCTGTGAACCTTACTGTTTACCTAAAACTTCATCAGCACGTCAGGTTCTAGGCTTATGCACAAATATGTAGGAAAATATATACTATGTACAAATACTTTAATCACACAATACGTAAAGGTTCAATGAAATGTTTTCATAGTGTTGATAGAGAAGAAGGATGCACAGATTATATTTTCAACTGTATTAATTATGAAACTTGTGTGACTGACATTTTTTTAAAGCAATTTAATTTCATGTTTGTTTCACACTGTTGTAAAAGAAAAACAGGTCAATATGGCTCTCACTAACAATTACACTATTTGTTTAATTTGAATTAGTTTTGCTTAATGTGACCTGTTAGGATATCAGAAACAGCCCACTACATAAAATGAGTTTGAAACACATTCTGCAGTATTCATGGTCTTAGTCAGAACATCAGACTGCTTGAAAGAAGAGCCATGAACACAGTGTGTCACTACCCTCCTCTTGACACATGAGACAGTGTATAGACTATTTGGATGTGCCTACTAGTTCGGAGAACTGTCTGGTATGTTTGGGTCCCTCAAGACACCTTCTACCTGTGCCTTAGCCTGTAACTACAAATTTATTATTTGCACAGGTCTTTAAGACAACGGAGCACTAAAAAGGTTAACTCACATGACAAACGAAAAATGCTCAAATTGTCCACAAGGGAAGATGTATAGTGGCCTTGTCCTGCTTTCTCTCTCTGGAACTAGATTTTAAGTCTTTGTAAGTGATCTGAACAGACTGGAGAAGTTGTCATTGTTATCGGTCTACAAATTAAACTGGACATCCAAGACATATATATGTCTACACTCCAAAACAAAGGAGGTCCAAGGTCTGATTCCTGTCCTAAGACAGATAGTCCATGTGCATGCTGCTTAGGAATAACCCTCTGTAAATACATTTGGTTGGAGGGGGGGAAGGGGAACCCAAACAACACAACAAAAAGGTGTTTTTCAAAGCGGGACAAAGGAATGAACTAGCAAATAAACATTGCAGCTGTTAAGCAGTCTAATGTTGGAGCTTACTAAGTGACCGTCAGTTATTTAGCACCACAAGCATACTACTTAACGCTTTTTCAAAGGAACACTGTAGCTGTATCTACCACCCATAGAAGGTGCATTCAGGGTTTAATGCCACACTTTCATTCAGCGCACAGGTCATCTTGGAGATGTCTTTGACCCCGATTCACCTCACTGGGCCTTGTTCTCACACCCACCCACAGGCTAACATCCTAGCCTGGCCTCTTCACATCCTTGTGTCCAGGAAGATGCCTGATGTCGTGGTGTGGAAACTGCCCATAGCTGCCTTCTCAGCCTGCCCTGTACCCTTGCTGGAGGCAGCGGGACTGCTGAGGCCCCTGTCCTGCTCTCTGCAATGGGTAGCCATGTGGCTTCCAGTGCTCCAGGTCTGTGCCCTGACAATCTCATAAGAACTTCACAAGCAGATAATAGGAACCTCGTATTTCTTGAGAGACCAATCAAAAGCTATGCATCTGGCTGTCTTGCTACTTTCTAATAATGACTGAACATAAAAGAGATATTGTTGATGTCAAGAAACGTCCTTGCTAGAAAATAACAGACAATACAAGCAACAAACATGCTCATGGTCTGTTGGCTCATAGGATGGTAATAAATGACTTGACATCCAGTAACTCCTGGAGTATCCTAGAAGTTGATACTATGTCCCATATTGTTTGATGAAGATTAACACACCATTCACAAATTTTGAGAGATACCAAAACTGAGGGGAGTTACTGTCATGCTGATTCGTAGAGTTTCAATCTGAAGGTACATTAACAAACTTGAGGACTGGGCCAACAGAAGCATGATCATGTTCACCATTGAGAACTGCAAAGTTCTGCACCTTGGATAGAGTAACCATCTGCATTAGTACAGGTGGGGAACAAAATGGCTGAATAATACCTCTGCTGAAAAGGACCTTAATGTTACTGCAAACACTAAGTTAAATATAAGCCCAAAGTGTACTTTCATTGAAGATACAACAAAGTTTATAATGGGCTACATTAGGAGGACAAGAGCCAACAGGTTGAGGGAAATTATAATCCCTCTTATCTTGGTGTCAGGCAGGTTGCATTTGAAATACTGCGTCCAGTTTTATTTTACCTGGCCCCACCACAAAAACATCTCAAAAAGAATTCTGAGAAATTGGACAGGGTCCAGTGACAGCTACCAAGATGGTCAGAGACCTAAAGCATGACCTATGAAGCAATGCTGAGGAAACTAGGCTTGTTTAGTTTGGTAAAAAGGAGGCTGATGATCTGTGATGACAATTATTTGAAGGACAGTTACAAAAATAACGGAGACAAATTCTTCTCAGTAGTGTCAGATGAGGTAGCAGTGGCTAAGAGCCAGAAGTTGCTGTTTTGGAGGCTGAGATCAGACATCAGGAAAAACCTCTTCACTTGACTGTAAAAGGTTGCCCAGTGAGGCTACAGGAA
>VXBH01000974.1:28498-38983 GCA_013400035.1 Rynchops niger
TTTTTTTTTATTTGTTTGGTTTTTTACATCACCTATTTTAGAGACTGTATCATTTAACTAAGCTCAGATAAAGAACAATAACATTGTAAGACTTATTTAAATGATATCCTGAAGCAGTTAGAACATTACTGAAATATTTGGTTTAAATGAATTGGTATGCTTCTTAGGAAGTCTTTGCAGGTTTGAATGGGGAATTCCTCTTGTATGAACTATATAAACTTCAGTGAGGGTTGGGCTTTTTGTGTTTGGTTTTGTTTGGTTTTTTTTGTTGTTTGTTTGTTTGTTTGTTTGTTTGTTTGTTTTTTCCATAGAAATAGACAATTTAGGAGCCAGGAAAGACAACAGGATCAATTTCATTTTAGGTAATGACATCTAAAAGCTTACAGATCATGTGAATATATCCAAATTCTGTGACGAAGTCTGAATGTATAAGATTTTCTTGCTGAAGTAAATAAGCATACGTAACTATTGCAATGGTCTCACAAGCAAATGTTGCAGTCACTATGATCAAAAGTTTCAGGTTCAAGTTTAAACATTTAATTTTGTCAATTTTTTTTCTGAGCAATTTGCTGTCCACCAAATATGAGACACAGGTTTGCAGTTCATCATCCAAGTGCTGTTGATCTGTACATGTCTTGCTTGAATGCAAATTTTTTTTCTGCATCATCTGTCAATATAGAACAGATTAAAATCTTAAATTTTTGTACATATGTCAGCATATTTTAATCATACTAACTATTTCACCAAAACTCTTTCTTTCAAGTATCAGGTATCATAAATGTAATTTTATGTATTATATACCTTGGAGTATACTTCCTTGGAGTTCAAATCTATTTAAATACAATTTTATGTAGGTTTAGAGTAGTCGGGGACAATAAGTAGTCTCCTTTTAAGAGAAACTACCTTAGCAAAACGTTGCACATGTGAAGTGTTAACTGTATGTATTCAAGTAGCGGATTATTTTATTTATTTCTAAAATTTGCTCAGGATAGTGCATTCAATAATATTTATCTATTATACAAAACTTAACAATTTTGAATAGTAAATTTCTTTACTCACAAGAATATTTTTATTGCATATGTACCGGCTTATGGTGTTATATGTTCTCTGTTCTTGCTCTTCAGTGTTTCTTGTGAGAGTTTAATACAGCGCCTTTTAAATTAATATTTATAATTCAGTCACAATACAACTCTCAAAATCTATTTTATAATTCAGCCAGGTAATTATCTTTATTTCCAGAGTTGCCGTGTTGATATGAAATCCAAGACAGTGAAGCTATGGAGGTTCTGTCACTTGTTATCTCAATTAGAATAAACAAATCTCACATCGCAGCTAAATCTTTTGTTCTTCATGTGAGTATACATTTCCATGAGCTAAACCACATGAATTTTTTTGTTGTTGTTTTTTTTCTGAACAGTGATTTGTCTTTTAATTTTTTTGTGGTAAACCACATATAAAATATTCAAATTCTCTATGTATGCATTATATTTAATAATGCCATTTTAAAATTTAATTTAACGTGATAAGTATTTAAAATAACTAATATTTTGGAATAACAATTAGTTTTTCAAATTGTAATGAGCTATAATGACATGTTTAAAATTTCTTACTGTGCTTTAAGAAGCCTCATAACAGATATGTAAAAATGGCTTACACTAATCAAATTTAATTTGAATAGCAACCTGACAAATAATAAATTCCAGGCATGCAGACACATTAAAATTTTGCTTTAAATCTCACTAATTAGTACCATTTTCAAGTAGTGAAATATTAGGACTGATGATCTTCAAGTAAGAATTCAAATACCCTTCTTCATTGTTGCATGGTAGAGCATTGCAATATCCTTCTAGAGAAGTCCAAAACCACAAAAGTTTGTTTTCAACAGTAAATATATCTGAACACGTTTAATCTGTGAGAAATAAATGTTAATAAGGTCTGTAGCAGGTAACATTCTTTTCCCTTTCACTGAATTTTATTCCAATTAAGTATGAAAAATGCTAGTCTCTGCTTTAAATCTTTCCGGAAGTCTATAAAGCATAGAAAATAATATAAATATGTGTGTGTATGTGACTCTCTCTCTATATATCAGTACAGATATACATATATATATATTAATAAATATATATATTAATATCTGTATGAGAACCACATATATAAGGGAAGTTTGGTCCTAGAGCATAATAAATACATATCACAACTAAATGTGCTTAATGATACATGCATTTTGATCTTATAGTAGACATCAAAGAATCAGGTTCAAATAGCATCAATTCCTTTGTGTTCTCCCTAATAGTATTAGGATATTGACCAGTGTTGTATATATCACTAAGCACTGAAAAATCTGTCATAGGTTTCTTCCACCACAGTAGTGCCTAAAATTTTGATAGGATGACTTTCCCTTGAAAATTAAATCCTGACAAAGGACAGGAATCTGTCCACATAGCAATTAAGTAGCATGCCTAAGAAACCTCCTGAATACCAGAAACATGATCCTGTAGGTATGAACTCACTGACTTTTTCATCGTCATAGAGACAGCTTTGAAAGCAGAAACTTTCAAATGAGCTAATGAATATCAAAGATGAACTGGGTGCAACATGAAACAAATTTCTACCTCCAGAATATAGGCACTCTCAGTGTTTCAGCATATAACATGTACTACATTAACATCGATTCACTTACTATTCATCTAAATGTTTCTTCAGCCTTGTATAACTGTTTCCTACTCTTGCAAAGATTGTTCTAGGATGATATTAATCTTACAGATAATTACCTAAATATAGATATCTACATGTAGCCTGGATGCTTGCTATGTATCTAATTCCCCACTGAAGTGCATGGAAACTCATATAAGTTGTCTAAACATTTGTGCCTAGTATTATTGAAATGTCCTTAGAAACACAGAACATCAGAACAGTTCTGAAAGTTATGACAGAACCAACAGGATATTCACATTTTGGAACAACACCTAGACAGCATGGACAGATACCTTAGGATATCGCAAACTGCAACAAGAGCTGTGGAATTTAAATAATTAGTGTGATATAAATGAGATATCTGAGATTGCCCAGTAGATAACAGTTGTGATGTACCTGGTATCACACTTCATCATTAATTCTTTGGATGTCCAAGGAACTCCCTGGCTAGTCATCTGCATAGATGAGAAAATGAACCAACCTGGGACAAAGTGTTTGACTGAACTCCCAGCTGCCCTCACAACAAAATATTTGACTCATTGGTACAGCTGCTCTGTGGATGTCAGTTTCATATAATCCTAATGATTCTCCCCAAGGCATGTCCTGGTGTGCCTTTTGCAACGGATAGGCAATGTCTGTATGCTTAAACATATTGATTAACATGGAAAATTTGATCACCCCAAATACTATCCCACATAGTTTCTACAGAATTGACCAAACTGTGCATTGATAAAAAATATAAGTAGTGAGCATAAACTGTTTCTGCGTATGCAGAAATAGTTACATAAAACAGACTTTTGCAAATAGTTACTGTGGTCCAGAGAGGTTTTGTGGTCATTTTGAGATAATAACAATGGATCATGCAGATGCTATGTCACCCAGGATCACACAGATGGATATAAGGATTCATTGGAACCTGTTTGAGAAGTCTCACCCAACCTAGCTGAAGACACCTTCACAGACACCTTTGCAATGAAGACTCCTGTCACCACCTGGACAGCCACAGACATTCATTGGAATGCTGTCCGACATTCAGGAGCTGAATTTCCCCTCTGTGACCCTGTATGCTACTTCATCCCTACAGTCTGTATTTCCTTTTCCTATTGCATTCTCTCCTCCAGAAAGGTTCCTTAGGTACATATCCCCAGTTAGTTTTATTTCAAGCAGGAGAGAAACCTCCCACTCCTCACCCCTCTCACTAAAGGATTTCATCAGGGCACAAAAACTAGACTCTGCTTCGCTTTTGTCCAGCAACAGTTTTTTTTAAGGAAAGTAAGGATATATAGATACAGCTGTATGTTTATATAATTCTGTATGTCTCTCTGTGCCTGTATATCTATGTACATGTTTATGTAAATTTGTAAAAATATATATTGCCATGTACATATATTGGTGTATATATACATAAAATGCTCACATTATATAATTTCTCATTTGCAATAACTTACCAATTTATGCCAGGTACTATTATTTATGTGTATGGTAACATCTCTAATAGTTGATTTGTTTTCAATAAGACTACAGAAGTCTCAGACACCATATCTGTGCTTCTGAAGAAAAGATAACCAAAGGAAAAGTCTGAACACTTTGAGCACTACATATTTCCTTTCTCTCTACTTCCTAGCTCAGATTTGAATGATTCCAACTACATCTGTAGTAGGAATGTGCAATTCACAGAAACACAGAATGGCACTGTCGGATGAGATATCTGGAGATCATCTAGTCCAACCCCCTGACAGAGCAGGGTCACCTACAGCAGGCTGCACAGGAATGCATCAAGGCGGGTTTGGAATGTCTCCAGAGTTGGAGACTCCACCACCTCTCTGGGCAGCCTGTTCCAGTGCTCTGACACACTCAAAGAAAAGATGTTCCTCCTCATGTTCAGGTGGAACTTCATGTGCCCAAGTTTGTGCCAATTACCTCTTGTCCTGTCCCCGGGCACCACTGAAAAGAGCCTGGCCCCATCCTCCTGACACCCACCCTTGAAGTATTTATAAGCGTTGATAAGATCCCCCCTCAGTCATCTTTTTTCCAGACTGAAGAGACCCAAATCCCTCAGCCTTTCTTCATAAGAGAGGTGTTCCAGTCCCCTAATCATCTTGGTAGCCCTTTGCTGTACCCTCTCCAGCAGTTCCCTGACCTTCTTGAACCGGAGAGCCCAGAACTGGACACAGTACTCCAGGTGGTGCCTCACCAAGGCAGAGTAGAGGGGGAGGATGACCTCCCTCAATCTGCTGGCCACACTCTTCTTGATGCACCCCAGGATGCCATTGGCCTTTTTGTCCACAAGGGCACATTGCTGGCTCATGGTCATCCTGTTGTCCGCCAGGACTCCCAGGTCTCTTTCAGCTGAGATGCTCTCCATCAGGTCAGCCCCCAACCTGTCCTGGTGCGTGGGGTTATTCCTCCCCAGGTGCAGCACCCTACACTTGCCCTTATTGAGTTTCATAAGGTTCCTCTCCGCCCATCGTAGTAACCATTGAGGTTACTATGTAAAATAATGAGAATGAAAGTGAGACTGTACCATCTTTGATTTCAGAGTCACAGACTTTTCCCTGGTTTGTTTTTTATTCATCATAATAGACAAAGCCAGACTATGGTTCCCCCTGGACTTCAGGAGCTTGTCAGACTACATACATTTTTGGCACAGAAGCCAGCTATTCAGCAACTGCCAAATCAGCTGTGACTCTGCAATAGATCTCATGGGATGTAAAAAATATCTATGTAAGCAAGGAAACAGATGCTCCTTGTACAGGTGAGAGAGTATGTTATTTTTCTCCATCTGTCCAAAATTTTACAGTGTTAAGGTTCCATCACTAAAGTTTAAACTCATATACAAGTATAAACATTTACATGTATACCCATTTATAATTAATCTGCCTCTTGAACAGGTTTTCCTCTCCCAGTTTGCTGCAAACTGGTAGTACAAGTACACATATAA
Organism: Rynchops niger; assembly: GCA_013400035.1. Lineage (NCBI taxonomy): Eukaryota > Metazoa > Chordata > Aves > Charadriiformes > Laridae > Rynchops > Rynchops niger. The sequence goes on from VXBH01000974.1 coordinate 34,134, forward strand.
CAAAAAAAAAAAAAAATGCTCTAGAGGAGCTTCAGTGTTGATGAGTTGGTGCTATTCAAGTTTCTTTGTTGGTGGAGGGTTATTTTTTTGGTTGATATTGTTGGTTGGTTTATTTGTTTGTTTTCTTCCCTTTGTATTGGTATTTCAGTTTACAGTCAAATTACAGAGGTGACATGTTTTGCTCATTGCATATTTGCTTCCTCCAACACTAGCATTTCAGCTTCCTCTGCAAGCTTTTTCTCTGCTTTAGTTGGTTGTATGTATACTTTATTTCTGTCAGCATTTTCTCCTTAATTATGCCTTCTTAGATCAAACACAGACATCTGTGCAGTCTTAAGCATTATGTGAAGAATTATTTCTGGCATAGATTCCCTTATGCATAGCTTAAAGCTAAGACCTATTATACTAGTAGTGTTCTATACTAAAGTAATTTTGATCAGCTCTCACTGCAGTTATAAACTCTGTAAATGTTGGAGAGAAAATGGATATTATACAAAGATTTGAAAGACAACAGCTGTGGACAAGCTGTACAGCTGGCACATTTTAGCTCGTCATAGCTGTAGAATGCAACTGACAAGTGCAGTTCATTCCCGGCTCTTGATTGCTTTCCTTAAAAACACAACTACACTCTGCAAGTATGTTTTCTGTTTTTTGGATAAGAGAAAGGGAAAGAGAAGAGAGAAGGAGAAATGGAGAAAGAAAAGAGGAAGGAAAATTCTGCTTTTACATAGGGAGGGAGGGAGAAGTGAGACATTAAGTAAAGATTTTTCAGTCATTTAATGGTTTACCTCGGAAACAGTGATTAATTTTGGGGAAAAAAATCTGCTGCTCCATCAAGACAAAGTGCCATAGTTGGCTTAAAGACATTTTAAGACATGAGTATTATTAATGTAATCCTCCTATCCCCAACTGACAAGTGAACACTTCAGCAAAACCTAGAATATTACTGTGTTATCAGTACCCTTTTCATCAAAAATCTAAAACAGCACCATATGAGCTGTTATGAAGAAAATTAACTCTACCCTAGCCAGGCTCAGTAGAATATTTTACAGTTTACTTTGCACTTTCACTTTCTGGCACATAATATTAAATGTTAGTGAAAAGTACTGAACGAATAACTATTCCAGCAATAAACTATTCGCCTATATTTCTCTCTTTCTTGTTTTACCATTTTATCTCCATAAATAGTGATTAATAATTTAGGATCATAAAAAGCAAAATATGAGCTTAATGTTGAAATTGCCTGTAGTTAGTTTACAGTCTTAATGCCCATTTTATTGGTAGCTTATATTTTTTCCTTTAATAATGTACAAAACTATTTTTTTTTTTTAAGACTATAAAATGGAACACAGAACAATGTCTTTTTGTTAGGAGTATTGGACATCTATAATGTGGTAATGAATCAAATCCATGTGTTAACACCAGAAACAAGGAAATTACTAGCAGATTCAGTAAATGATAAGCACGTATGTAACTTTTGTTTTTTTATTATGCACAGTTATTTCAGAAAGAAAGGTTGCTTTGTTGAAATGGCAACTTCTGGCAAAGAAAGAAGTAATACCACAGGAGTAATTTAAAGTGCTGAAAAACCTTAAAAATATAACTCTTACAAAACAGTTTAAAAATAAAACCAGAATGGTGATTTCATCAAAACATTGAAATGTGTGGGGACAGCTGATTAGTGAGAGTCAAAATCTTTCAGTAGAGAAAATAAATATCTGAATATTTCAGATGTTATTTGAATGACAGAAATATGGATTGTGCTCAAGAAGGAACTGAAATTTTAGTATATCAGATAAAAATATACATCTGTATACATATGAGTTTTGAGAGGGCTGTTACCTCAAAGTTCGGTATGGAATGCCAAACAAATAACTGTCAAAGGCACTACAAGTTCTTGATGAAGATGGAAGAGACAAAAACCAAGAGCAATGATATGGGAGATTTACCCCTCCTCCTATCCCAGAAAAAAGTAATATTATAATTTTTCATTAAATAATGCACATAGTCGGAAAATATAGTAGGAAATCATTTGTATAGTAAATTCTTGAAAAATGTAGATGTTTCTGTTAGATGGTCACAAACAAACTGGTTACAACTGTTTGAAATTACTGTCTACGAAACAGTCCTGGTGAAAAGGTTCAATATGTAATAGAAGTTGTGGTTACACAAGAAGGAGTTATTGCAGTAGCAAAATACTATATACACACACCCCACACACATCCTGACTCCATTCAACTCAAACAACTGTCAGGAAACATCTTCTGACATAAGACATCTAGAAATTAAAGCAACGGAGGACAGATAAGAGTCTTTTTTATTTAAAAAGAGAGGGTATGAAAAAAATTAATAGAAAAAAAAATACAGATTTGTATATAAAAGAATAAAGCATAGTGAGGGCTAAAGGTTCTCTTTTATTACCTAAATAAATACATAAATAAATAAATTTGGCCAAACATGAATGAAGTTTATTTCTAGGCAGGTAAGAAACATCACAATGTATCTACATACAAAAACTGACAGACTGACACACAGAAACCAGGGAAACATAAGAGGCTCATTATCTTGGAAAGCTGAATTTATGGCTTTTCTGAGAAGTATAGCTAAAGTTAATAGAAACATGGTAAGATTAATATTAACTTGGGGAGCAAAATCACAAGCTAAAACAGGGAAAGAGTCGATTAAAGAGCAAATAACTGGGCTACATGCATGCAAATAAACAGGGTCTGATGAAATTTATTTTTGAGAATTTTTGAAGCATTTATGTCATAAATGCTTGTAGCTATTCATAAATTCTCTCAAAACAATGTTTTTTTCTCTTTGATAACCAGTGAGTGTTATCTATCTTGACTTTATTAAACCCTTTGATGCATTCAGTCATCCTATTCTCATTTTCAGAATTAGGCTTTTTTCAATTAATAGCAATTAATATGGTGTTTGAAAATAATTCAGTAGAACTGAATTTAACTATCATGTCTCTCCTCTTCCCCAATGTATAAGCATTGTAATATATGAAGCTTTGATTACATTTTCAATTTCTGAAGCAGAAAATTATGTTTCTAAACTTTCATTAAGATACCATTTTTTGTTTTAAACATTGACCAGAAATATTTTTGCCATTTTAAAATATTTTACGAAGAATACCATTCCAGTGCTCTGCAGTACCAATGTTTCAATTCCTCTCAAAAGAGGCAGAAAAAATACTTTCTGCTTGAACTGAACCAATTTTTTTTTTTTTTTTTTTTTTTTTTTCCCCAAAAACGCATAGTTGTTGTGGCTGCAGAGGACGCAAATAAATGTCAAATACTGGGGAGATGTAATTTCACTAAGACCTAAACCGTTGTTTCTCTATTGAGGAGCAGGTAAGACAAGAGTCTGTTCAAAATTGTTGATAATGGTAGCTGCCAAACCATAATACTAATTTCTCACTCAGTTTGACATCTAAATTAAAAGATATATGATGAAGAGAAAAAATCCATGCAGGTTGAGTGCACAATTAGTTGGAAAAAGAATCCTTCCAAGAATTATCAGTAACATGCTTCCAAACTTGAAGGTTATTCACTGTCATACCTCACAGGGACCTGTCTTATTTCCAGTGCTGTTCACTAATTTATATTGTTTTTAAATGACAAAAGGAGAATTGTAAGCACTTTAAGTGGCTAAACTACAATTCAAAATTTTCTAATTGAATTAATTTATATGTTGGTCCATAATTATAAGGAATTTGTGGAAAAAAAAAAAAAAAAAAAAAAAAAAAAAAAAAACCCTTTAAAATATTTTTTTACAAGTTATATTTTATCAATGAAATGCCCTGAGGGGCAAGCCGTGTACATGTAGGTCTTTACTTGTGAAGAGGTACCTAAGAGAAATGATATTGCCTCCTAAAGCCAAATAATAGTATCAGCTGAGGCTGGATGAGGCATACAGCCTGCAGAGAATGAAGTATGAATTATACCATTCATATAGATGAAGGAGAATGAGAAATATAAGGTAATAAACATTGGGGAAATTTAAGAAACAACAAAAAAACCAAAATAATTTAACTTCAAAATCAGTTACACAAATGTTTATAGAATAAGCTTTCAAAAAACAACCTGAAAGCTCCTGAAAGGTTTCATCATGCTCAAAATTATGCTGTTGTTGCAAAAAAAAGATAAAAAAAAAAGTTCTGGGAATGCTAAAAAGAAGTACTGCCTGAAAGACATGGGAGTTGTTATGGCTCTTTTTTGGAATGGTGTGGTCAGTTTCTGGCATTCCCCCTTCAAAGATGAAAGTACTCTGAAGAGAGATATCTTTATTTCATTATGTCTGTATGGCTTTTGCAGACAGTCCTAAACACACTGCTCATGTTCCAAAATGACATGGTGAAATGCAGCACTAGTCCAACAACCGTGTTACTACATTGAACTTCAATATGATTGAGGTTAATTAGCCTAGTTTCTCAAGTGTATCACCATGCTGTCAGCAAAAGAGGTTTTGAATCAACGTGATACAGCTTGAACAGGCAGACTACACTCGAGTCTGTTTCCATGAGACCATAAAGATATATTTGCAGAGGTACTGGAAGTAAAAGATAGTAAACATACTGAAAATGAAGTATGAAAGTTTTGAAAACAAATGGAAGAAAATACTTCAGTAAATCTCCCCTCTAAAGTAGATGAAGAAAATCAAAAAGTGTTGCTAGCAATGTGATTTTACAAATTTTAAGGTTCGTTTTGTTATTTCTTTAATGTGCAGTGCAAAGTGTATTGTAAGTTTGTGTCAAAGTGCTTCTTGTCTACCTATGATTTCTCTGAGGGGATTAAAATGTGATTCACTGAGGTTTCCCAAGAAGCATTTTTTAACATTTA
>VXBH01000974.1:45300-72061 GCA_013400035.1 Rynchops niger
AAAAAAAAAGAAATTAGCAATGACATTGTTTCATGACAGTTGAACACATGCCTCAATAGAACATCTATGGCTACCATACTCTAAAAAAGCAGCACTAAGGAACAGGGCAAGGAAAAAGTAACAGTGCTGCGAGAGACTGATGTAGTACAATCTTCAGATCAGACTGACAGTGTCTAGACCTTCTCATCAGGGCCTTCAGATATGTTTCCATGTTTATGCTACCCTTTACAGTCTATTCCAGAGTTTATTATAAATTATTTCTATGTAATATTTAACAATTACAGTAAATACAAATTTGTTTTATCTTTTAATATTAAAATCTAGTAAATAATATTTAAAAATAGGATGACTGAGTCCTCTGTAATGACATAAAAGACATTAGAAATGTGAAACAATTGATGTCTTGCATCTGCCATGGAGAACAGAGTGAAGAGCAACAGGCTTTTGAAACTGTAGCCCTTCCCACTATCTTCTCCATTTGTAAAGTGGAAATCAGGTTTAGGAGAAAGCAGCCAAAAGAAAGCGTTCCTAGAACAAAACCCTCATGGGACTTTTACCCCTTGTAGAGCTTGAGAAAGTTAGTAACGAACTTTGTTGCAGACAAGCTTCTGGCAGTCAGGCAGTGAGATAGGACTTCAGTGATTATAAGAAAGGGAAGCATCTGCATTTAGGACATATCATATTTTCCTTGTGTTGGAGCATTCAACAAAAGTTAAATTTCATCCTAAACAGCAAGGCACGTGTTATGGGCAGAGTGAAGGAAATAAAGGTAATAATATGCTGAGAATCTTGTATTTTATATAAAAAAGGAGTGTTATTGTCATATTCAAAAGCATATTGAATTAACAGACTAGACTGTACAAACAAGCTGGAAATGAGTATGAAGTTACTGGCATGTAAAGTACAACTGCAGACACAAGAACCAGACTCAATAAGTAACTATTGTGACTTACAAAATGATAGTCTGGGGGCAAACAATAGAAAAGGGACAAAGATAGCAAAGTAGCCTATAGATTCATGTCTGTGTAGGTACCTACTTGAGTATCAGGATTGTGCTTGATATAGGTCATCTTTCACTAATGATGAAAATCTGGTACTTGGAGATGACTCACTCTTAGCAGTAGCTTGTAATAGGTTTACCCTTTTACATTGTCATGTTGCTATGACAATTCATCTAAAATAGAGTTGGCTCAGATTAGTGGACAGTAATGTGGACTGAAAGCTAGTTAAACTGCTGGACTCAAAGGGTTGTGATCAATAGCACAAAGTCTAGTTAGATACCAGTCACCAGAGTGAGTACCAGGGTTGATAACATTTAACTTCTTCGTTTATGACCTGGGTGTTTGGACAAAGTGTGCTCTCAGAAAGTTTGCAGGTGATACAAACCTGGTAGAATTTGTTGATAAACCAGGTGGTTGTTTTGCTGTTCAGAGGAACCTGGATAATCTCAAAAAGTTTAGCAAAGGGAAATGCAAAGTCCTGTACCTGGGAAGGAATAAGGCCATGCATAAGTAAATGCTGGGGCCGAACAGCTGGATAGCAACTTTGTAGAGAAGAACCTGGGGGTTCTAAGGGGGTTCTAACCTAAGGTGATTTTTCACCTTAACTCAGCATCAGTGCTGCCACATCTGAAGGGCTGGGTCCAAGCCTGAACTCCTCAGTAGAAAAGAGACATGGACACACTGCAGTAAATCTTGAAAAGAGTCATGAAGATCAGTAAGTGCTTGAAACAGCTGACATGCAACAACAAGCTGAGAGAGCAGGGACTTTTCAGCCTGGAGAAGAGAAGGTTTGTAGAAATCTTATCAATGTGTATAAATACCTGATGAGCTAGAGTAAAGAAGAAAGAGACAGACTTCTCTTAGTGATACTTAGTGAATGGACAAGAAGGCACCAAATTATATACAAGAAATTCCATGTAAGCATAAGAAAAAGCTTTTTTACTGTTAAAGGAGTCAAAACACTGGACCAGTTTTCCCAGAGAGTTGAGGAAGGCTCCCTCTTTGGAGATACTGATGACTCAACTTGGACACAGCCCTTAGTAACCTGCTGTATCTGATCCTGCTCTTAGCAGGAGCATTGAACCAGAAGACCTGAACAATCCTGTGATACTGTGATAGAAACCGCATACTACAAGGAGAGTTAATTTACATGGGTTTCATCAGCTTCTCTAGCTGTGGCTGCATCCATAGTTCAACCAGGTTGAGACAAGATTTGATGATATCTAGAGATTTTTTTTGGATTTTTTTTGCCCTTGAATTTATAGTTTACTTGTGTGTAGAGAGCTGCAAAATTAAAACGGTGTAATGTATTTTAGTTGTGTTCTTTGAAAAACTGAGAATATTAATGACCATTCTTTTTTTTCAAAAGGACTTAGTACCTAATGCCAAGTCACACTGTGATTCTTGTACTTAAATGGAATTCATGCTGAGAATTCCTAGTTTGCCAAGATACTCAAGAATTTTCACAACAAATGTAATGTATGCTCTTACCAAAATGCTGTGACTGTGTTGTCTGTTTGATGAAATATAGATAAAAATAGTGGTAATGCCCATGTTTCTAACTACCCATTGTGTCTTTGTTGTAGAACTTTTGTGCAAACTGCAGTACAGTCTCTCTCTTTCTTACGCATTAATTTAAGGCTAGGTGACATTGCTGTCACAGCGACACAAAGGAAATTAAATTGCTGATATGGCCTTCTCTGCTTCAGCTAGACAATAGAGAAGTTTATATATATTAATCTTTCTTTTCTACTTCATATGAAATGGAAAACTTAATTTCTTTCTTTATTTCACATTTTGTAGTCTAAGAAAACTGACTACTATGTACTGCTGGAATAGTATGATACATGAGTCAAAAATGGCTCTTAATCAGCTACATCAAAAAAAAAAAAAAAATTAAACAAACCTCCAGCATTTCTTCAGAAAAAAAGAAAGCCCCCATGTTTACTGTAGTTATAGGTTTGATAATATTTTTTTTAAAGCTATTTCAACAGAAAGCTAGTATTTATAATCAATGTGAGAAACTCTGGAAACTGAGTTACTGATATTATAGGATTTGAATAAAAATAAAGATTCTCAAAGTGAAAATGAGTTTATGTTTAGTTTGGGTCTTGTTTAAATTAAACACAAACACCTGCCTGAATTGCACCCTCCCCCAAAACAATCTGAAAATCCAAAATATTGAAAAATATTCAAAATATAGGTATTAACATAGTTTTTCTGAAATGTCATCTGTTCCACAGATTCTGGAAACGTTCAGTGAAGTTGACATTCTTATAAATTTCACTGCCACTATGAAGCCAGAACATCAACTGTGCTGAACAACCATCCAGCATCTACTTGTTTCCAGTACAGTCAAAGAAATAAAATCTCAGGCACAGAAACATGAAAAAGTATGTCCCAGAGTGCCCTGTATGCTCCAGCCTCAGGAGTTTTAAAGGTCTTGGAATACAATTTATTTATCCAGGTAACCAGAGTGTTCATTTTATATTTGACCTAACCATTCAAATTAACCTCATGGAATGGTACTTCTAGAGATGATAAGTCTTGCCATAAGACTTAATTCTACAATTGATCATCCATTTGAGTTCTGATACTGACTATGAGGAGAGGCACTCTCCACTGAGAGGAGAGGCATATAATTTAACTGCCTCATGAAGATGCTATGCTGGAGATGTTTAAAACTAAATGTGAAGAAGCCCCAGGCTTCTTGGTAGGAACTAAAAGATCTGGAAGCACTGGATCCCCAGCCATTGAGTGACCCCAGTGTTTTTTTACAGTGTCAGTGACAATGTCAGTTCCAAATTTTTGAAAAGCAGAGACTATTGTGTTAGTGTTAAAATTGAACTGCTTAGAAGAAAAAGACCTTCACCTTGGAAGGCAGAAGCATGGTTATACCTGGTGTTTTCAAGAAAGCCTTTAATGGTTCCACAATTGCTATTTTATGCAAAATGTGCCTGAATATATCTGGTTGCACCAGTTGTGTCATTTTATCATTTATTCTTCGTATTTATTATTATTCGCTTGGCAGACAATTAAAAGTTAACATCGTCGATATCAAACTATGCTGTGAAATATATATGGAAAATTCTAAGGTTAAATAATTTAGACAGAAACATAATCTATGTACAGGAGCCTCAGTAAAGAAAACAAGGATAAGCACAAACATGCACAATATACGTACGGACCAGCCCAGAAGAGATACTGTAGAAAAAGGAAGATACTGTAGAGATAATGTAGCAAGAGGAAAGGCATACCAGAATGACCAGTCATGCTGCCTGAACTTGCAGACCTTAATAAAAAGTACAAATGCCACAAAACTGAAGGACGTTGGTAGTGTGGCAGAAGATTAGAATAACATTCATGGTAAATCAGGTGATACTGTGAATTCTCAAAAAAGGAAGATATTTCACTCTACTGAAACGTGGCTCTGGTTTGTGAAATGTTAGGGATTTCTTGAAATTGGTGTCTGTGAGTTGAGAAAAAAACAAAGGATTTACATGTTCTAGGTATCACAGAGTAGCAGAAACAAAGAAACAAACAAATAGTCATGAAGAAATCACAGAAAGATGTGCAGTGCCATTTAAGATGCAAAAGTTGGTCCTAGTTGATTGCTGGTTGCACCAAGAGAAGAGGTATTCCACAGGTCCTGTGTGATCGACCAGCCATCTGATGATGTCTTAGTTATCCCAGCACATCTCTAATAGCTCTGAATGTCTGTGTCTGCCAGCCACAAATCAAGTGCTGTGGGTCAACACTGTTCAACAACTGAATCAAGTACCTTCTTAGAGAAAAATAAAGGAAGAAAAGTGAGAGGCTAACAAAGTTCAGAAAGACCTCCTTTTAAACTTTTGAACAGGGAACCCTAAAGTTCAATAGATCCAATGTGTTTTGGACCTACTGAAGAGGAAGGATGCTCTTTAAAATTTTGCTATAACTAGTCCCATCTGGAGGGTGGATAGCAAAAGTCTTGAGCTGTTTAGGGAAAATTAGCAATACCAATATCTTAAACAGGCAAACCAAGGAGCATATGCTAGCAGATATGAAGGCTGCTGCATTTGTTACTGGCTGTAGTTACCAGGCTGATTTAAGTTTAACCCTCTGAAGAGCTCGTTACTATAGTCTATTTTGGAGTATTTAAATTGCCATTGTGTAATTGTATTAATAAAATGCCATCATTTCCGCTACGGAAAATAGGCATATATTATCAAATTATAGTAAATACAGGATTTGCAGAATTCCCTAAGATCTGCCTTATTAATATGTCCATTGAAGCATCACACAGAGGGGAAAAAAAAAGTAGATGACCTTATGAATATCACCCTTAGTACTTGAAAGACAAACTCTAAAACTATTCAGATGGCTTGTTTGACACTTCAAATACCAGGTACAACGCCTCAGTTTATAATCAGTTTTGTCAACTATTTATAGTCAGCTAAGAATTTTTCAAAGTGTCCTCATTAAATGTTTCCCTATCATGTCTGTTAAATATGCTTCCTTTTTCCCATGTTAGTAGAGTATTTGATTTCATCTCAGTGTTGTGAGAAATGCAAAGCAATTTGCAATGAGAGCAAAAATATTTAAATCATGACAGGCATTCAGAGAGCACAAGTTTTCTTTTAAAAATTGAATTAATATTTTTTTTTCCATCCTGTAGAAATGTTTTTTAATAATGTAACACAGGAAGATTAATTGTGCTTTTCTACTTAAACTAGGTAAAATAGATGATACTTAAATCAGGAAATCTGGCAGGTATGTGAACTAACATTTTAGACATTTCTTTAGATATTTTTTTTTTTCTAACAGAAATCTGCTAATATGGAACTAGATCACACCTAGCAGAGAAATTCTACCAAAAACAAATCACCAGTTGAACTATATATCTAGTAGCAGAAATATATCCTTTTCTTTCAGTAGATTTTTGTAACATTTTCCCTTTAGCATCTTGTCATCCTTAAAAACCTTACCTAGATATAATATTAGAAGACACATTAAGATTAAGCATTTTTTGAAACAAAATAAAACTCTATTTATGGAACAGACTGAAATAAAAGAAATTGAAAACAAATCTACTGTTTTCCTTTCTATGTCCTTCCTGTATAAGGCTCTCCTTTTTACTTAGGTTTGAGTCCTCCTCCTCCCCCAGGAAGATTTAGGGGTTTTTTTGTTTGTTTGTTTGTTTTGTTTTGTTTTGTTTTTTCCATGATCACCTGAAAGAATTGGTTCCTATCTGCTCTCTGCTTCTCTCAGCAGTCTTTCAGTCTTGTGTGATTTCACAATACCTTCATCCCATCTGACTTTCCAGAAAATTTCTCCAAACTATTCATGACCACTTGGCTTCAGAAAAATAGCATTTGGCTTCAGAAAAAGAGCAGTCCCATGTTCCCGCTATGAAGTTTCACTTAATTCAGAAAGTACTATCCAAGAGTAAGGTAAACAGGTGGTTGCCTTTTTTTTTCTGCTCAACCATATGCTTTGAGCAGAACACAACATAAAAAGCACACACATTAAACAGTGAAGAAATTAAACAACTACATTACCCACCTCAGTTAGGAATTCTTAACAGACTATGTGAATTAAGTTTTTCATTAAAATAACTGCAGTAACATTCCCCCCTGCCAAAAAAGGGAAAAAAACAAAACAAAACAAAACAAAACAAAACAAACAAACAAACAAACAAAAAAACCCAACAATAAAACACCCCAAAACCAAACAAACAATTTCCCAGAAAAAAAGAAGAACAGTCACTCGGTCTCAGCATTTCACTTCTTATAATCTTTCTAAAACCCTGAATAAAATCTCTGGTAAAAACCAAAAGCATTGAAAAAAACCCAAACCAAACCAAACCAAAGACCCCTAAAGTAAAAGAAATAAGTGAAGTGTGGCAGATTAAGTTTTAATCAATTTAAATATTGAGATTTTCTTTTCAAGATTTTGACTTATTTGAAACCTGATCATGCCATTATTTAGTTCACCATGGTGTAAATCAGTCCATCATTTCCACAAAAAAATTTTAAGCCAAACAAGTGTGCAGATGGCGAAGTTAATTCCCTCTACCTGTAGACATGCTATTAAGCACTCTAATACCATATTGACATCAAGATGACAGATGACAGCTTGGTGTTGAACAAAATTTTTCCTGTTGTTTTTAAGATGTTTGATGCACTTTTACTTTATGGAATCAGATATAACAATGGATTGCATTAGAATATTGTATTATTTTTAACAGCCACAAAACTGTCTTTGAAACATTTCCTGCCATTCAGTTACTGCAGCTGCAAAGAAAGATGTTCCATGAGAATTTTGGATGGATCTTCTGGCTGATGCAATTAGGGAATCAATTTGGTAGTGAATCAATTTATAAAAATGAAGCAGGAAGAGCAATGATTTTTGTTTATCTGTTTGTTTGTTTGTTTTGTTTATCTGTTTAGGTTAAAGCCTGAGTATGTGCATGGATTTAGGCATTTTGATAAAATATTTGCATATTGATAAACTTTTCAAAAACTTGTTCAGCGCTTTCTAAATGTAAAAGAACCCTCCTGTGTAGAAGTATACTTCTATAAGTGTTCCAGAAATTCAAAACTACTCGTTACCCAAGCTGAACCCAAACTGATTCTCAGACCAGTGATCTCTACAAATATCCTATCTCATGGACATAATTGGAAATGATAGGCATTTACAGAGTCTGTTCAGGAAACAACCTTCAGATTGCTTCTTCAGGACTTCAGGAAACAGCCAGATGAAAAATGCAGGTGTCCTGATGTAAAGAAATAATTGGTAGCTTAATATGTGCTACTGGTTAGGATAAAATTCTGGTCATATTCCCCACTCCATCTGGTTCAGCAGGAACTTGTATCTAGAGCTGGTAGACTTTGCAAAGCCAGAAAACAGAATGATCAAGAGACCACTCTCTGTCCCTGAGGCCAGCTTGACATTGTGTGGATCAACACTTCACATACGATATGTAAAGGGAAAGGATTTTTCCCTTTCCCCTAGAAGACTGTTATTGAATGGTAAGCTCCTTATTGGAAAAAGGTCCTTTTGCATGTGTCACAGATGAAAAAAAAAGACAAGAAAAAACCCCTTTTAATTGTGAATTTTAACAGGTGGCATCTAACTGGATGTTTGTGTGTTTGTGAGTAAATGTCCATCCTTTCTGCCATCCATATTCTTCTCCAAATCATAATCTTGTTATTTAATGTTTTCTCTGTTCTCATGAATATTTTTACAAATATATACAAGTATACAAATATTAAATTGTAAAGGTGTAAGACCTGTATTAGTGTACCTACAAACTCAGTAACTAAGGCTTTCTCTGAACAGTTTAGAGTGATTTTGTCTACCCTCTTCAAATCAGACTGGGAACAGGTATTGCTTCTGGGAGGAGTTGGTAGAAGAGGAGATATTTGGACTGTCTCTGTCCCAGTCCACACCAAGCAGCTGAGAAAGGATTCACTTCTCACTGCTACTTAGGGAGAAAGTTTTTGTGAAATTCCTGAACAGGAACAGGTCTCCACTCCTGACTTTAAATTAACCATTTCCATATGTTACCCAGAGTACAACGGGGATGACAGTAACTCACATGGACTCAAAGCACAATCAATCTCAAAACTGGCCAGCCTACCCTAATTTTCTCTGGGCAATTGAAAAGCCTCATGTCTGACTTGCTGCTTGTCAATTAGGGACTAGATATTATTTTTGTTCATTTCAGCAGAGTTGATGATATAGGAAAATTACTTGACTAAAGAGCAGCTATATCCTGAATTGTAGCAACGGAGTGGAAGGAACTACTATCAGGATCTTTCCCCCTCCTCCATCAACACTTTTCTTCATAGAAAAATTCTTGAAGCATAATCTGAAGTCTCTCATTTTATTATTTCTTTGTTGGTGGTGATGACTGTATCTCAATGAGATGGACAAATGTTCAACTGAGAAAAAAGCAAGTACACCAATATGCACACCAAACACAAAATTTCACTGCTCATCTGACATAATCACATGGTAGAAACAGTATTAATCTCCTCATCTTGATTGTGATGGTCATTAAAATTATGCAAAATAACCTTTCTCTCTTTTTCTTTCATAAATATTTTCTAGGTTTAAAACAGGTTGCTGTTATTATTAAGGTTTTATTCTGACCCATGGAGAAAAGGCAGTAGTGGTAATAAGACAGCTATCCCACCACTCCAGCAATGTCATTCCAGAATTTTTGAAGGTACTGTCTTTTCTTGGCACTTCTCAGAAAACTGCTGAGGAGAATTGCTCATTTACTAGTGTGACTGAAAAGCCCTGTCACTCCAAATCAACATAGCCATTTAATGAAAATGGTCTCTTCAGAAGTACAATAGACGCTGTCAAAGCAGTGATCAGAAAGAGCAGAAAGGGAGTGAACTAGGTAAGGTGAGCTATTACAAACTTCAGCTGTGATTTGCTAAGTTGTCTGACACAAGATGAGATCTGCCTTGCTGAATAACTTCCTTCACCAGCTTCAGCTACCTGAAAATGTCTTCACTTTTTTTCATGGGTCATATACTGTCTAATAAGGTGAAAGGGTTTGTTCTTGTCTCTCCTGATTTGAGGTAAAACAAAACCAACTTTCTGATCAGTAATTTTATTTCTTAGCTAGGTCTCTTCTAACTCTCTGAAATTAACAGTATGTTATGTCTGAAATGGCTCGTTCAGAGTGATAAGACAGTTTGTGCCAAGGAATGGTATGCAGAGAGGCTCTTGATTATACTTATAACAACCAAGATCAGCTAATTTTGTTATTTGCCCCATTAGAGGGTCGGAAGCGGAGGGGTGTAGAGGGGTCCCATCTGTGGGGAGGAGCAGACAGGACAGGTGACCAAAATTGACCAACAGGAGTATTCCATCCCACCTGCCCCATGCTCAATATAAAAGCTGAGGGATCAAAGGGTCAGCTTTCTTCCTTCAAAGGCTGACATCTGAGGAGGACCCTGTCTGTTCATCTGCCTTTGATCCCGATTGGTGTGTTCTTGACTCCAACTCTGGAACTCAGTTCCCACTCATAGCTGAGTCCAGTCTGGGACTTCCTCTGTGCCTGCTGGTGACATCATCCTGGGAGCTTAATACAGTTTTGTATGTACTGTATCTATTTCATTATTTTCCCTTTTATTTCATTCTTAATATTTCATTGAAGTAGTTTAGTTTCTTCTAAACTTGTAAATCTCTTTATCTCTCCTCCTCCTCTCTGTGCACGAGAGGCTGGGGGGGAGCATCTGTCACTGGCCATTGGCCAATTTGGCCAAAACGAAAACATAAAACTGAGTCATTAAAACAGAAGTATTTTTAGAGGTGCTGCAACTGGTGTTCACGTGATGTCCAAGGAACAGCTTTTTTTTTTTTTTTTTTTTGTCTCTTCATGTCTTCCCTTCCAAAACCAGTGTTTCACCTTCTGAGTTCCCTGAGAATTACTGTGATTTTTACCTTTATAATTGTATCACAAATAACTGGTTCCAAATCCAAACCTCTTTTCTTCCATAATCGTTCATTATAAAGTCCAATATCTCAAAATTGTTTTTCATCATGATCAAAAATGGAAATATGAAATACAAATTTATTTGATGAAACATAAGATAATGAAAATGAACCAAAACATACAGATTTATGAGGTGGTGCTGCTGATCTTTTTTTTTTGGTTTTGAGGTATCACTCAATTGCCCACTTAAAGTTATCAAATACTAGTTGACTAGTACACTACAAGTCTCCAGATGCTGATACAGAGGATGCAGGTTTCCCACGGATCCTAAATCGTATCTGCCAACCCATATCTTTGTTATCCTAGGATACCTGGAATGGCATTATGTGCCTATGCGAACGAAACAGATCAAGCCACTATATGTAGATGAGTTAAAGTCCATGGACTGAGACATACTGACATGTGAAGGATGGACATAGTTTGGCACACATTCTGTTCAGCTGCATCCTAACTTTGTGTGTCCTACCATAAAATAGATCCAGGACGGATCTCTGACAACCTTTGTGATAAGGCCAGAGCTAGCTTTGGAGATGCCAGATAAGGAAATAAAATTTTCTTTATGAATTTCTTAGTGCTCTTATTTCATTATGATTTCAACTATTTGATAATCTGAATAAAGCTTAATCATGGTAAGGTTCCTTAATTGTTTTCCCCAAAATTCCTGTAGTGGTCTGTGAAATTTCCAGATCATAAAAAACAAATTAAATGCTTTTATTTAAAGGAGGAGAACAAAGACATAAGGTACCTAATGTATAAATAGCATTAGACAGCACTGAAAACACAAATTCTCATCTTAAACTAAACTTGTATATTATACTAAGACTTACAAAAGGCTTAGATAAAACAACTAATCCACCTAAGAGCTTTCTGCTCTTTCACTTGAGCACAATCTAAATTCAGAGGCACTTCTGTCTGACCAACACTACATGTTTCAGTGAATACTTCACCCACCAAAACATCACTGGGCTTAAATAAGTAATGCTAGTATACTTCTTTTAGAAGTCTTGTATTCTAAGCCTGAAGAAATTTATTTTCAGAAGATTGAGACTTAACATAGAAACAAAGTACCCAAATCTGTTGACTACAACATTATTCCATCTTTCTTTTGAAAAATCTAGTTCAGATCGCTGTTATTTAGGTAGTCAGCAAACTTGTTTTCAGTCAAATTGCCATAATGAATGTTATGACTTTATTTTTGTACAGTAATAGAGTGAACTGATTCTCCCTTTGATAAATAGCAACTCTCTGAGGGGGAAAGGCTTCAAAAACGGGCCTTTTCTCTGCATTTTTCTCCAGTTCCACACAAGTAATTTCATTAGCTTCGAGAGTTGCACTATTGTGAAAACTAAATAAAATAATAGCCTGTATTCATTCTACTTAGAATTCAAGCAATCTATTTAGAAGTTTCAAATAATAAAATAATTGAGATTTCAATTTTTATCTGCTCAAAAATACTCAGTGGACAGAGGATGCAGAAAAGTTTTGAACACAGAATTTTCCATCACATTCTGTCATTCTAACTTCCTAGAAAATCTGGCTCACACATGCATAATTGATGCCCATCTTTGCAGGTGATAAAATGTCTTCTAACCACTCCAAGGTTGTATGCATAATTGAAACTGAAGACTCTCCTTAGCCAGTTTTGTGGCAATCTTATCAGGAGCAAGAAGAAGAGGCAGCTATGAACTGTAAGGAGAAAACAAAACCAAAAAAAAAAAAACAACAACAAAAAAAGAAAACAAACAAACAAAAAAACCACCATGGTTTTCAAGTTCTTAAAGCATGTATTTTCCCTTTGTGTCAGAAAATGAAAATACTTCAGGCAGCATTAGTATTCCTACTCAGAATTTATCTTGGTTTTCTGGATGGAATTCTTTACCCTGTCCCAAATATATTTGCATTCATGTTAACATCTTAAAAAAATCTCAGTATGAATTCATGAAGAATATAACAGATCTTTTATAAGTGCAGTTCAGTCCACAGATCCCGACATCACACATATCTTACTTCGTACATTTGTATTCCTGTCCCTTTTTCACTATTTTCTAGACATGATTTATAAAGATATTATGTTTTCTTCGTTTAGATCCCTACTTTCTCATCTCACTTCTTTCTGCTAAAACATCTACAAGTTCTGAATCCTTAAAAAATGTTTAAAGTAATAAAATTGACATGACTTCTCAATATATGTTAGCTTTTAATCTGTTTTATGGCTTGTAATTTTCAGCATGTTTGGATGAAACTCATCCTCTGTCATTATTTTCACAGCAGGACATTCTAAATGAGTTGGTTTGATTTTTGACTGATTGTCTTTAATCTGTCTCCAGTTGCCCTTCATATCTTCCACCCTGTGATATACTGTATGTTGATAATCCTTAATAGTCAACATATCCCTTTTTGCATTCCATAATACCCCCAAGACTTTGATCTTCTGTATTATTCCACACTGCAAGAGGGCACACAGAGAAGTAACTCCTAATTTTTGTCAAAAAACTCACATTTTTTAAAAATCTGATACTGTAGAAAACATAGGTTAGCAAAGTCCTTGAAATTAGCAGCCTGCTATTTAGTAGGTGATGACAAAGATTGGACAAGATGGACAAAGATTTTCCAGTCTCTGAACTGAAATATGATAAAACCAGCTTATCTGTTTTTTTTTTTTTCTACATCACTAATGCTTGAGAATAATAGTCAAATACATATGGTCCAATTGCACATTTTACTACTGCTTGGAATGGTAATTATGACCCTATAAAAACAATCTCTTGAATATCTAGCATATTGGATTGTCACCCATAGACTGCAATCCATTTTTCTTGTGAGTTACAGATCAGCCGATTTGAGATGATGTAGCATAAAGACAAAAATATGCATACTTCCATAAATAAAACATTTTTTTTTTTTTTTTTTTTTTTTTAAATCTTGTAAATACTCTGATTCATTCTCTCTGCCTGCCACCTCTATCAGTGCTTCATATTCTAAACTCCACCTTTTGGTAAATACTTATTTCTCTGGAGTTTATATCTACTGTGTGTAGCCTCTCAGTTTGCAATGAACTTCAGTGGACTTGATTCCACTGTCAGTTGCTGGCTCTTCCTTGCTACAGTGGAGCTTTCTCCTCATGCTAGAAGCCTTTCCATATTAGAGCATTATGGCTGGGGCTACGAAGGAAAGGCTGGGTGATACTACTGCAAAATCAGAAGTGAAGTATCTGTTCTCTGAGATCTATCATAGTCAGAATGACAAGCACTGGGACACCTAAGCCAGGAAAAAACAAAATACCAAACAGAGGTTTACATCAGAGAATCTATTCCTGAAATTAACTAAGATTTCTAAGTCAAAACTATAAAGAGTGCCATGAGGGTAGAATTTGAATTGCACTACAAGAAACGGAACACATCAAAATCAGCAGTGTCTAGTAGTAGGACCATAATTTCTCTTAAGTAGTTTCACCTGAATTTTTAATAGATTCTAATTCAGATGAAATTTTAGAGTATTATTTCTGTAAGTTTATAGACTACATATTTTCACATTCAAATCTGTATATAATATTTCAAAATTTAAATTTGTCTTTAGAGAACTGTCTTAAGACTCAATTTTAATAACTATTGAAAATAAAAGCTTTAATAAAAAATTCTGGGATAAAATTTTTTTTCAGACTTAAAATTTTCCAGGTTTACTATTCTGGGGGATGTTGCATAAGAAAAGAGAGTTGGTATTTATTTCTTGCTTTGTTTTGTTGTTTTTTACAATATTCTCACTATGCATTAAGGCTTTCTTCGGCAGTGAATATAAAAAAGAAAAAAAAAAAATACTTTGAAAACCTTAGTCCTAATTTCTTAAAAGTCCTGTAAACATATTTAAAGAAATATAAGTTCTGTTATTTATTTTTCCTCAACATAAACCACACCATTTTCTCTAGTTTTAAGGTCATGGATATGCAAAACAAAAAAGTAAACTGTCTTCATGAAGGCCAAACTGCTTCCTGTCTGGAATCAAACCAGGCTGAAATGGATTCATTCCCATAAGCCATGGAATGATAAAGATGATGATTCCCCTTTTCCTCTTGTAAGCTTATGTTACATTTATTTTTCAAGATAAGCCACATTGTTGCAGTTGAGAACATAACAGCATGCAAAGGAAATTGTATATAAACTAAAAGTGCACATTTAAATTTTAATTTCTAGAAAATGAGTCATGAAATAACTTTCATAAATTCCATAAATTACCTCTATCTAGTAAAGATATTCCCTAGTATAAGGCAATAAGTTTAGGTTGGTTTAGTTTGTGGGCATAGGTGAAGAATAACAATCCTTTAAAATGTCTTCAGCCACGTATAAATTTCCATGTTATGCAGTTAAGATACAGGATGTTATTTTTACCATATTTTAAAATTATTGCTATATTTGCAAATAAATAAATAAATAATTTATGGTCCAAGATTTAAAAGGAATATTTTTCTTGGAATTTACTCATCTTTGAATATCTCTCAAAATTCAAATAAAAAAATAAATTAATAAATAGATAAATCTTGTTCAGGTGTATAAAACAGCTTGTTCCCTTTTTCATTTAAATATGTCTAACTACTGAATGCCACAACTTAATTTTTACAAGTGACATATCTCATTTAGGAGCACCAAATAAATACCCATAATAATCAACAGTTACAGGATCCTGAAAAAAACACATTTTCCATTTAATAGACCAAATATTTATAAGTGGGCTAAAAAGACCAGTGAACAAATTAGTGCATTTAAACATTAAATAGAGCTTGTAGAGAATTTTAAATAAAAAATATTATGTAACTATGTATCTATGATTTGCTTGATTTTTGCTCACTTTGCAGTGTTGTAACAATTACTTCCTCTGCCAAATATGTCAACACTGAACTTTTGAGATCTTTTTTTAAGTCCTCTACAAACAATAGCAGAAGGAAGGTGACAGTTTCCTAGCATCACCAGGTGCTGGTAGGGAGGGTTCAATGTGAAGAGTTGTTTATTTGTGTGGGTGGTTTAGTGAATCAAAGAAGAATGAAAAATAGGGAGTCTCTGCCTGTTCATTTTATATTGAATTTTAAAATTAATAACACCTACAGACATTAAGGAGGAGGCCTAATGAAATTCATCAAAGCAGAACAATAATTGTGTGTGACTGTATATATCAATAAGTATATAACTACATGCATGTTTAAAAATGCTTGTATATAAACACGCTTGCAGTCACACATACACAGACTCCTAGATTAAGTAAACTTGCTCCTCTGTTGCCTAATCTTGCTTGACAGGCATCAATCAATTTAAAAGAACTGAGTTTAATCACAGTTAAAATTAAAAATGCTGCTGATCTGGTAGATAGTGTCATATAATTGTAAGGAAGCACTCAGAACTTTATGTGACCTTTAATGAAGTCTATGTCAAAACAAACTGATATACACTATGTGCTTCATTTCTTTATGTATTTTGCACCTTTTTCTGGAATAGTGTGTTCTACGACGAGAACATTCATTATGTTAGCAAAAGAATTGTGAAGCTTCAGAGAAATATTGATACCAGTCCTACAGTGACAGAAGGCGTAATTGTCACATATAATGTAGGATAAATATTTTCACTATTTTTTCATCTTTTTTTCCATTTATTAATATTTATTATTTCATTTTTTTCATTTTATCTTATACAAGAGAAAAATAAGGTATTATGAACAAATAATATGCTCAGGATTTCTCAGCACAATCAGTGTCTTTAAAATTATGGCAAAGATATTTTGTTCTCTGTGGTTTTGCTTTTAACAATAAAACCTTTTAAAATCAGTTTTAATTCCACCTGCCTTTTAAATGCTGTCTCAACTTTTACTTTTTTTCTTTCTCTTCTACTCAGTAAACTTCATTTCACTCATGTTGTGAACTTCAGCCCAAAAGCACTAACTCCCCTCACATCACTTTACATCATTTGCAAGAGACAGGGAACTCCGGAAGGTAATTCAGAACGAGAGCCTAGTTTTAGATTTTTTTTTTTTTTATATTACCACTCAAACAACTTCTTTCTAAATACTATGAAAATAGTTCTATGAAATCAGTTTCTACAGGATAAAATTAGCTTTTATGAATCCATCTTTTATCTCTGCTTCCCTAGTTTCACCTGTAGTTTTGTCTTTTCTCAGTTCTTCTTTCCTGTGAGTTCTCTTCTACGATAGGTCAGACTAAATTCCACCTGTCCTTTAAAAGCTATCTGAAACTTTCAGTATCCTCCTCTACTACTCACAAAACTTTAAATCAAGGAAAGCCAAAATAGTAATTCAAACAGCCCTCATCTTTCTGTCTCTACTTGCAGAGATGTGGGAGAACTGAAGTTGCTTCCTACTCCTCTGATATCTGATGACTAGAAGAGGGAACATAGCAAATGTCTTTTTTTTTTTTTTTTTCCTTTAAAAAAAATAAGTCATATCTTTCTTTGGGAACATAGAAGGTCAGTGTCTGTCAGCCTCATTTTTACTGATGTGGTGAGAAATATTTGATTTCTGCCTTACTTAGACATAATTATTTTCTTAGAAGGTAATGTGGTTCAAACCTCTCTCCTTTGGTTCTGGGTCGCCTAAATCATTAACCTTTGCTAATTGTCCTCTGGTGTTCTCTACAGAGTCCTTGACCTTATTCATTGTTTCTCATATGTTTTCACCTGCCTGATTTCAAAAGTGTCATAGAAAAATACTCCATCTTTGAGTAGGGGGAAAAATGTGGAACTGAAAAATGGAAAAGGGAAACTGAAAAAAGAAAAGGGGCACATGACATGGCAATGTGTGCTTGCAGCCCAGAAAGCCAACCATAGAAACGTGGCTAGCAGGTCGAGCGAGGTGATTCTGTCCCTCTACTCTGCTCCCATGAGACCTCACCTGGAGTACTGAATCCAGCTCTGGGGGCCCCAACAGAAGAAGGACATGGATCTGCTGGACCGAGTCCAGAAGAAAGCCAAGAAGATGATCAGAAAGCTGGAGCACCTCTCCTATGAAGACAGGCTGAGAGAGTTGCGGTTGTTCAGCCTGAAGAAGAGAAGGCTACAGGGAGACCTTACAGCAGCCTTCCAATACCAAAAGGGGGAGTACATGAAAGATGGGGAGGGACTGTTTATAAGGGAGTGTAATGCTCAGATGATGGGTAATAGTTTTAAACTGAAAGAGGAAGATTTACATTAGATATTTGGAAGAAATTCTTTAGTGTCAGTAGTAAGACATTGGAACAGGTTGCTCAGAGGGGTTGTGGATGCTCCATCCCTAGAGTTGTTTGAGGCCAGGCTGTATGGGGTTTTGAGTAACCTGGTCTAGTGGAAGGTATCCCTGCCTATGGCACGGGGCTTGGAACTAGATGATCTTTAAGATCCCTTCTAACACAAACCATTCTATGATTCTATGAAAACACAAGTGTGTTTCTGTCATCCTTTGGATATTTTGATAACTTTGAGTTAATATTCCACTGGGAGCTGATCACTGACCTGGAGGTCAGCCTGCGCAGACTGACTGGGGTGGTGATCAGACTGCTCACACTTAACTCCTCCTCAAACAGCCTGGTTGTGTCCACAACACTTGGCCCTGAGTCTCTTTAAGTCCTCCGTGGCTCCAGAAGTATACTTGTTTTAAAATTTCATGGTAACTGAAATAATAGGACTGTGTTACCTGAGTGCCGACTGTCAGAGTGATGTTTCTTCACTTGAAAAGGGCAGCCTGTAAACATATGGGAGAGTTAGGGTATTCAAAGTCTGCTATAATGGTGTGGAACAGATGAGAAGGTTTCATGGGCCCAAGCTCCAGCTAAGGCTCATGCGTATTTCACAAAGGGAGCTGCCCCCAGGGTAGATTGTTTACAGAACCAAGAATGCATTTCAGAGGGAAAATGCTGACTTCAAGGGACTGAACTTGCATTTATGCAGCATACGTGGTGAGGGTAACAAGACCCAGGAATAAGCTAAATAGGGAGCTATTAATTAGTGTGAAATACCTACCAAGAAAGAGGAAAAATAAACACTTGCTCACAATAAGACAGATAAAAGGTAGAAATAGAGTAAGAGATCTTGACTTCTGAAGAGTTTGGAAAACAATGGAAATTTTTAAAGAACTTACATAAAACTAAATGTTAAGTAGTTGAGAATGTTCTTTCAAATGCTTTATTTTATTCCATTGAATTTATCTCAGACTAGACTGAAAGCCTTGGAGAATCGTTTTTGTTTGTTTGTTTGTTTGTTTGTTTGTTTTTGAGAAACGTTAGTGCAAAAGGAAAGTAGAGAAACATGTTTAGTTCTAATCCCAGAGGAATGCCATAGGAATTCCATTATAAGGCTTTAGGAAGCTGCATTGTTGAGCTGGGAACTGGGGGAGCAAAGCCCCTTCCGCTGTAAGACAAGATCAGACATAAGTCTGTGGCACCTGATGAGATGAATCCCATAGTCCTGAAGGAATTGGCTGATCATAGAATCATAGCATCGCAGAATCATAAGGTTGGAAGGGACCTCTGGAGATCATCTAGTCCAACCCCCTGACAGAGCAGGGTCACCTACAGCAGGCTGCACAGGAATGCATCAAGGCGGGTTTGGAATGTCTCCAGATTTGGAGACTCCACCACCTCTCTGGGCAGCCTGTTCCAGTGCTCTGCCACGCTCAAAGGAAAGAAGTTCTTCCTCATGTTTAGGTGGAACTTCCTATGCTCAAGTTTGTGCCCATTACCTCTTGTCCTGTCCCCGGGCACCACTGAAAAGAGCCTGGCCCCATCCTCCTGACATCCACCCTTGAAGTATTTATAACCATTGATAAAATCCCCCCTTAGCCGTCTTTTTTTACAGACTGAAGAGACCCAAATCCCTCAGCCTTTCTTCATAAGAGAGGTGTTCCAGTCCTCTAATCATCTTGGTAGCCCTTTGCTGTACCCTCTCCAGCAGTTCCCTGACCTTCTTGAACCGGAGAGCCCAAAACTGGACACAGTACTCCAGGTGCGGCCTCACCAAGGCAGAGTAGAGGGGGAGGGTGACCTCCTTCAACCTGCTGGCCACGCTCTTCTTGATGCACCCCAGAATGCCATTGGCCTTCCTTTTTGTCCACAAGGACACATTGCTGGCTCATGCTCATCCTGTTGTCCACCAGGACTCCCAGATCTCTTTCCACAGAGCTGCTCTCCATCAGGTCAGCCCCCAACCTGTCCTGGTGCATGAGGTTATTCCTCCCCAGGTGCAGCACCCTACGCTTGCCCTTACTGAATTTCATAAGGTTCCTCTCCGCCCAGCTCTCCAGCCTGTCCAGGTCTCACTGTATGGCTGCACAGCCTTCCGGTGTGTCATCCACCCCACGCAGTTTTGTGTCATCAGTGAACTTGCTGAGGGTGCACTCTGTCCCCTCATCCAGGTCATTGATGAATATATTGAAGAGGGCTGGACCTAGTGCTGACCCCTGGGGAACACCACTCGTCACTGACTTCCAACTAGACTCTGTGCCCCTAATCACAACCCTCTGAGCTCTGTCTTTCAACCAGTTACCTATGCACCCTACTGTCCATTCAACTAGCCAACTCTTCCTAAGCTTGCCTATGAGAATGCTGTGGGAGACCGTGTTGAACACCTTGCTTAAGTCAAGGTAGACCACTTTCCATCATATTTGAAAAGTTATGGCAGTGAGGTGAAGTCCCTGGTGAAGTGAGGTCCCTGACTGGAAAAACACTGCACCCATTTTTTAAAAGGATAGAAAGCAGGACCCTGCGAACTACAGACCTGTCAGCCTCACCTCTGTGCCTGGGAAGGTCATGGAACATGTCCTCCTAGAAGCTATGCTAAGGCACATGGAGGACAGGGAGGTGATTCAAGAAAGGCAGCATAGTTTCACCAAGGGCAAGTCCTGCCTGAGCAACCTAGTGGCCTTCTATGATGGAGTGACCACATCAGTGGACAAAGGAAGAGCTGCAGATGTCGTCTATCTGGACTTGTGTAAGGCCTTTGACATGGTCCCCCACAACAACCTTCTCTCTAAATTGGAGAGGTAATGGGTGGACTGTTTGATGGATGAGGAGTTGTTTGGATGCTCACATCTAGAGGGTAGTGGTCAAAGGCTCAATATCCATATGGAGATCAGTGATCAGTGGTGTCCCTCAGGGGACTGTACTGGGACCAATATTGTTTAATATCTTCATCAGTGGTATAGACAGTGGGATCGAGTGCTCCCTCAGTAAGTTTGCAGGCGACACAAAGCAGAATGGTGTGGTTGACATGACTGAGGGACGGGATGCGACCCAGAGGGACCTGGACAGGCTTGACAAGTGAGCCTGTGTGAACCTGAAGAGGTTTAACGAGGCCAAGTGCAGACCCTTCCAATCCAAATTATTCTATGATTTCTACATATAGGTAATCACATTACAAACATTTTGTGTTAAAATCTTAATTTTTATTTCAAATTTAAGCATATTAGATAAAATACAGAATTTTAGGAGTATGTGTTCACTTCCGTGAAAGTCTTTCAGAATTTCTAGACCAAGATGTTCCAGTTTACCTGAATGTTGCTTGTGCTATTTACCAATATATTGCTAAGTTAGCCAAAGCCTATAGGTGAGGGCTGGATCTACATATCTGATTATTTCACTTCCCATAAAGCTGACTTATTCAACATATATTTCAAAAGTGGTGACAACAGCTGATGTATTTTCTTTCCCTGTTTCTCAATTTGAACGTGTAGACCTTAGGGGAAGGTAGATCTTGTGAACTTCCTTGACCTCAGCTGCTGCTTCTGTAATCGCTTAGAATCCTAAAGGAATTGCACATTTTTCAGACTCCTGCTTGATGGTCAGGTTTAGAGCTAATCACAACACTTTCCATTTAAAACTCTATCTGCTCACTTTATATTTAAACCTCTGTCTGAAAGCTTGGGACCCATTATCTTCAAAGTTGTGTACAGCTAGTGCAAATCTTGAACTTTATTCAGTTGCCCAGACAGTGACATCTATTGCATGACAAAGATATCTATATGGAACTGGCATACACAACACAAGATTTTGGAAATGCTCATGCTTTCTCTAATGCCAGATGAAGGTCAAAGGATATATGCATGCCAGAACATCTCAAATGCCACTGGGCGTTTATGTTAAGGCTCGTCCTTAAGCGTTATGGGTAATGTAAATGCCTGAGTGCAAGTATCTACTTCTGTACTTGATCCCACCCCTTATTTCCTGTTGAATTTAAAGTCTGTTCTTATAACTGATTTCTATACATATATGTAGATCCAAAAGGTTGTTTAGAGAAAAAAAAAAAAAAAAACAACACCAAACTTTGCCTTCTTACAATCTTAGTAGTCAAATCAAAACAGAACAAATAGTTGTTGCTAATTCAATTACACCAATGTAAGGGTATGTGGAAGGAGGAGCGGCTGGAGGAACCACACTCTTTACAGATTTTAACAGACAATACTGACACAACCTGCCCAGAGTAATAGAAAGAAGACTCACTAATATATTCACAACTGTCATAGACAAAATCCTTTTGACTTCTAACCCTCATAACTCATCCAGTGTCCCTCTGGGTCCAGAGGGCAACAGCTCCCAAAGTCAAGAAAAATAAGGTTGTGTGGGGTTACAGTGGAGTCACACAGCATGCCACAGTCATTTCCAGGAGAAGTGTAGTGCCTGTACCTGCCTTGGGTCAGGAGATCACTTGGGGCTCCCTGTGTGGGTTCAAAAAAAGAGAAAAATTCTGTATCACCACAATGTAACATTGAAAAAGGGACCAAAATGTCAAAAGCAACACCTTAACTAACTCTCAAAACTACTACTTCTTAGATTGGAACTACTATTCTAGACTAGAAGACCATTATAATCACTGTGAGATGAGACAGATAAAAGAGCTATAATCCAACAAAGGAATGTAAGAGAAGGAAATCATGATTCAGGAAAATTGTCTCTCCAGAGTAAGAAATGCACTATCTGTAATACAAAATGTTAGAAATTAATACCCAGTTCATAAAAAATAAAGCACATTATTTAAATTTAAGGAACTATTTCAGGTGAGAATCCTACAACACCACAGACAGAATATGTATTTTAGCTAAACATGTTAGTTCAGTCAGGCACTTCATCCAAGTGCACAGTGTTTTTAATAACATTAATTATTTTTACTGTATTTTCATTTCTTTAGTATTGGTTTCCTTCAGACTAATTTTTCCCTTATATTCAATTTATTCTGTGTACTGTATGTTAAAATCCTCAAGGATATCATATGGAAAAGATTGATTTGCATTTTTAGTATAGCTTTCTACAAAAGACATTTTGCTGGTTTTAAAAATATGTAAAGTGTATCACTTAGCACATGACCTTTGCCTCCTGAAGAAGTCAAAATTATGAGGTTTCCCATGCTATTTGCAGAAAGTGCTACAAACTTGAGAAGCGGTATATACACCTGAATTTTACTTACATCATATTATTTGGGATTCTGAGATGTCATTTTAAGACAATTTTTTCTTCATGACCTGTTTAGTTACCAAAAGTTTAACTCCGTTTCTATTTCTATATATAATTTAAGGAGCGCTGAGTGATACTAGGTAATTAAGAACCAATTTGACCCAAACTCTCTTCTAGATTGAGTGTCAAAACCTAAAAAGTCTTTTGAATTTCTATCTTTGTTTGAACTGGCCTTTTCCACAGGTTAAACTGGGTTGCCCTACTCCAGAATTATGGTCAAGACAGGGAAAATAAAGTTTTGTGTCAGAGTTATGGCCTTATCAACTTTTAAAACAGCCTATTTTGCTACTGCAGGGAGAGTGAAAGCCCTTAACACATTTTGGCCCCCCAGGGGACTGTCACATTATGATCTGACGTGCTGTCTCCCTGCCAACTGAAGAACCACATCTTGAAGTCATGACAGGTTCTTCTAACTGGCACTCACAGAAATTGTCCTTTGACATGGAAAGATATTTTGGTATTTTTTTATGACTGTTTAATCATTCCCGCTGTGCTGCCTGTGCAATAAAAGTGTCTTCAAAAGATGTGCCCCATTATAGTTTTCTCACAGAAACATCAATCAGCTATGAACAAATCAGCACAGAAAAATAAAAAAGCGCAGTGAAATAAATCCCCAAGAAAAGCTTCCTGGTTTAATTGGTCATCTTATTATAAAATTCTCTGTGATCTGTTTCAAGTCTGTGAAATCCCACTGATAGTTGTACAGCCCTTACAGAGATTCATTGGTGGATTATTCTAAAAAAGAATAAATAAGATCAATAATGTGTGTATTTGTTGATTGCCAATTTTATTTTGAACATACATTTTTAAAAATACCTGAGCAAAAGACCAATGGAAAGAGGAGCTAATATCTTTTATGTGTACTATTTAGGCATCCCAATAGTGAATATATTTAATATGGTATTGATATGGCTGCAATTCCTCAGTTCAATCAACTAGTGAAAGCCTTGCATGAAAACTAATTTCAACAGAAACAAGAATGGGCCTTTGGTTTTGTAGAAAATTAAGAATTCTCCTTCAGGAAGATAAACTATTGTGAATTTTGTTTAGAAACTTATGCTTTGGAGAGATTTTAAAGCTAGTTTAATAACAAAAAAAACCAAACCAAAACAAAAAAAACAAAACAAAACAAAAAAAAACCAGCTTTCAGAGGCTGGGGATTGAATAATGTGACAGTTTTTATGCATGACCCACTTCTGGTTACCTATGCATAGGTAGAGCATGATTGTCAGGTCACACAACCATTTCAGAAAAGAGTAAGTGCATCACAAGTAAGAGTAAATAAATCTGATATTTTAATAAGAAAAAAGAGAAAGTAAGAATTAAGAATTGGGTGTGGTTTTTTTTTTCCAAATTGTGTAAGTTGATTATCTACCAAAAAGTTCTGTTGTAGATTTAATACCTTGGTAAATAGAAAGAGATACAATCTTTGAAACAATGGATATAAAATATTCTCTACTTAAAATACTATTTAATAGTGAACTAACTTCACTAGTAGATCTGTTGATCAAATTTTAATGTATTTTACTGGACAGTGGTATTCAACATCACCCTTCTTACATATTGTGTTTCTTTAATATTTTCATGCAAATTTCATGTCCGTAAATCTGACTCATTCTAATATTATAACAAAATATATTTTTGAGACATTGTTTTGTATTGTTTTAACCTTCTGTTTTATTAATAAGGTACAGTTATTTTTTAAAAAAATAATAATGAGGGAATGTAATAATTCATCTTCTACTTTCGGAGTATTGTGACTAAATCAGTTTGAGAACATTTAAACAAACTAAGATTTCACAACAGCTTCCAGAACAAGTGGGTTTTAGCCTGATATCTTACGTGAAGGCCTAAGCTTGTGGGAAAATAAGGAAATCAACAGCATCATATGGTGTTCTTTATGAACAAATTAATTTTAGGTATCAATCCTTTGTTAAGAAAATCTAACAGCTTTTTTTTGGGGGGAAGGGGGGCGGGAGGGAAGGTTGTGTGAGAAAGTACTCACAAATAATTGGATAAAGAGTAGGACTGAAGATACTGAAATACCTGATGGACAGTGCTCTAAAAAAGTCTTATGAGTCGCTCTTTCTCACAGCTGCCCCTTCCACTCCTAATTATTTGCTTAAGGAAAAATCATCATATCTACCAGTTCTCCTTGTAGGCTGCTGGCTGTTGTAGTCCTGCTCAGCGTCCCAATTTCTATTTATAGGCTTAGCTGTGCTGCTTTCTCTTTCATTCTCTCCCAGTTTAACCCACACTTCCTCTTTGTGGGAGCAGGTAACATTGTGATCTCAGTTGCAGATGGCACACCTTACGTAAGATAACAAAAGTCATTGGCCAACCCTACAGTTACTCTGATTGCCTAGCCCTAAATGAGAAAAAGCATCTTGCTTGGATCCTGCTTCCAGGACTGTTTCAACTTTTTCTACTTAGATTTCTATGGACATTGATCTAGTAGTGGAAGGATGATTTTACTTTATTTTTTCCTCCACAAATTTTATACCAATATTCATGTATCACTGAGTATATTGGAGTTTTTACAGCATGTTTAATATGTATTTGGCCCAGTATATGCATCAATAATTTAGTTCTTTGTGCTGTGGCTTTAAAGTTCTGCTTTTATTTGTTAGTTTTAAAGAAATTGGAGACAATTATGGGAATAACAGAGAAACTTCATCTCTTTAGAATACATAATAGCAATAAACTAATTTCAGATAGACACAAAGCTCTACAATTAAAGGAAATCTACGGTGTTGCTGTTGATTTTGGTGTGAAACAGCTTAAGATATTAGATTCTCACTAATTAATGAGTTCTTTCAAGGACTAGGTTAGAAAAGCCTAGTGGGTATCTCTTCTGCTTCTCTTGGGATCCTCTCTGAGTTTGATAATATTTATAGCAGACTTGCACTTTTGGCCTACCAGATGTTCATTCTTGATTGAGCCACAAAAGACTATGCATAAGTAGTACCTGCTGGTGTCCTTGTATCCATTGTCTGGTTGCATGATTAGGTTTAATCAACACAAATAAATGATTCAGAGTGAATTAGTAAATCCAGAGAAGCTACTGGGAATTATTTCTGGGATTTTACATATGCCCTATATCAGTAGTGCACTGGGACTTTAAATACCTTCGTTATGTAAATGAAATGTTACTGGCAATATTTTTGACAATGAAATACCATTTTCCACCTCCAAAAGAGGAGATGGAAAGCAGGTCCCTTTTATGTCAGCATATTTCAGAAAATCTTGAAGGAAAAATCTTCCTGTTCAGCAGACTGCTTGACAAAATCCCTTGGGAGGGGGGATCCTTGCCCTGAAGGATATAGGAGCCCAGGAAGGCTGGACATACTTCAAGAGAGAAGTCTTAAAGGCACAGGAGGAGGCTGTCCCCATGTGTCGAAAAACAAGTAGGTGGGGAAGGAGACCAGCCTGGCTAAATAGGGACCTTTGTCTGGGCCTCAAGAACAAAAGGAGAGTCTGTGACCTCTGGAGGAGGGGGCAGGTCCCTCATGAAGACTATAAAGATGTAGTGAAGCTATGCAGGGAGAAAATTAGGAGAGCCAAAGCGCAGCTAGAGCTCAACCTAGCTACAGCTGTTAAGGATAACAAAAAATGTTTCTATAAATTCATTAACAACACAAGGAATATTAGGGAAAATCTCCCTCCCTTATTGGATGCAGAGGGAAACATAGTCACAAAGGATGAGGAAAAGGCTGAGGTGCTCAACGCCTACTTTGCCTCAGTCTTTAGCAGTGGAACTAGCTGTTCCCTGGGCACCCAGCCTCATGAGCT
>VXBH01000974.1:78328-91083 GCA_013400035.1 Rynchops niger
TTTTTCCTTTTTGGCTGAAATAACTACAGAAGTTTTTAAAGGAAACTAAAGAATAAGGACTACAGCTGTGTACTGGACAAGGTTAAAAATCTGCCTGGGGTGCGGTTAAAAGCAGTTTAATAACCTTGTAGGTTAAATGTGCATAACTAATCTGACCGTGTTACAGGCTGTGCCATAAAGTATGTATACCGGATGTAGACTGGGACATAATGTCTGGGAATCTGTGCCCACCTGTCATGGAGCATATACCCATTCAAGGAAACTGCTCATAAGACACACACTTAAATTAAAAAAAAAAAAAACAAACAAAAAAAAACCAAACAAACCTATAAAATGTGTTAGCTACAAAATTTGAATCGTAAAACTGGGAGTCCAAAAAGATTTTTTTTTCTTTTCCTTCCCACTATCCAAGCTTCTCTGAAAATAAATAAATAAATAAAGAATGCAATTAAAGAGTACTTACTCTGAAATCAGAAGGTATTTTGTATTTCATACATTTGCAAAATGAAAATTGAAGTCCTGATTTATATTCATTTTACAAATCTGATAACTCCAAGTGAAGGTTCACGTACATTTGGACTCTGAGGTATGGAGTCAGAGTCGTAACAAAGCTCCTTTTAAAGATAATAGAAGACATTTCCAGTTAGTGATTCATTCAGTTTTAAAGTTGATAAATGACATGAATTGTCCCAAGTATACAGCTGCACTGATTATAGACAATTAATAGAATTTGAGGTTTGCCTAAATACTTATTTTCTAGATGCTGGAGTTAGATGAGGTGATTCCTACTTTTAGTCTTTTTCCTTCCCACACACTCCTGTAAAATAAGTGTGTTTGTAAATTTAAGATTAAGATTCGGGGTTTTTTGGCAAATGTAAGATTTAACTTTCATCTTTTTGTAACAAGTAACATGAATTTTAAAGTCTAACACTGAATACCCCTTAACATTTCTATACTACTAAGAGTTGAGTGTCCTTTTGCAAGCCACTGCATATATTCTATTTTTACAGTATTTCTTTCTGGTTGACTTGCACCAAAAAAATACAAGCTGAAAGTTCCTCACCAAAAATAGCACAATAGATTAAAAACAGAACAAACAACAAAAAGAAACCCCAAACCTCAATGAAAAAAGAATATAATACAAAATTTTAATATTGAAAAAAATGAAAAATTTTCAGGTGACGAGTCACAAAACTAGAACATATATCATGTCTATATTATATTAAATACACTTTATCAACAGTATCCATAGTTTTAGTAAAGATCAATTTATAAGCTTGGCAATAAAAATCTCTAAGTTAACTATTAAAGAAAACTCAAGTTCAAAACACATTATGATTACAACTGTTTGAAATAAAAATACCATTTCATGAAATCGGTGTTCTATACGAAAAAAAAAAAAAAAAAGAACATAAGAGAAGTATTGTCATTTTAAGACTGGGCTACAGGGTTTTGATATCTGAAGAATGTGCATAAAAGCATCTGGTTGTGAAATTGAATGCTTTGTTACACTTCATTTCAGCATTAAACAAGCCTTTGCAGTGGCTGCCTGACTCAAGCAGAACAAAATTTGTGACATCTCAAACAAAGATGAGATTTTGAGGAGATGAGACTGAACAATAGTGTGTATAAAACCATGTTTCCACAGAGTGGGGAGTTTGTTTCCAGTTTCTTATTCATTATTCCTATTAGAGCTATAAATTAAAAGTAATGTATGAACTAATATTCTCCAAAACACTGCTGTAATTATTGAGAATCTACTGACATTACCATGTTTATACGTAAACTTTTGGTTCAGCTAAAATACCACAGTATTAACAGAATATATTGATGAACCAGAGCCATACTGTCAGTTAACCTTGTGGATTAACTTTAATAGGCTCTGTTTATGTTTTGGGGTTTTTTTTTTTTTTTTTTATAATCAGGGAGTTTCACTTGTCTTTTCATGGCTTTTCACTTTTTGACTTAATTACTGTAGTATCCTATTTGTATTATTAAACCTTTTACTTTTATCAATATTTTGTGGTTTGCTGTTTAGTTTTCAACTTCTTACACAGAAGTAGCTATTCATTCATTACTTTTATTTTGTCATAATTTATAATATAGATTCCATGAGTTGTTAGATGGTTAGATAGAGCTAGTACATCTGATTTTAATGCCTAATTTTGGAAGGCAGATTCTGCCTCTCCAGCATCTTCAGAACAACCTGCTTACTCTCCATTGCTTATAGTAAGAATTTAGGTACCCCCTGTGCAAGTGCTGGTTCAGGTAGTCTATATCTATGCCAGCAAATTAGACACTGCCTGCAAATATTCTTGTGCACTGGATCTCACTCCTCTATAGCATTAAGCCTTTAAAATGATCCCTGGGCACAGCTCTGGCCAGGCAGTGTTTACCCAAGCAGTTCTCGGATATGATATGGGAGCTGGCACAGGTCAGGTATCATTTCTAATGTACCGTTTGCAAGCTGTACTTTGTTTTGGAGAATAATGGTGCTTCATAGTATGGATGTTTGTTATGCCAGCCACACAATAGTCCTAGACATATTTATTTTACTAAAATAAATGTTGATTTATGTACCTAAGTGGGTATATAGATGCATTAGTGCATACATTCACATGTTATTGCTGGTGTCTAGATTTCTTTTCACAGTTCAGGTTCTTTTGAGAGAATGGCATGTTCACATTTACATGTACAGATATTCTGTACCTTGCAGACACCATTAAAAAATATCAACATCCTCATCGAGGCAGCAGGTTAACCATGTCTACAGAGCATAGAGATCCACAGAAGTAAATGGATAAGTGATTATAATTGTAGCTATTTTTTTTAAACTGAAGTGATTTAAAAAATGAGGAATATGGAATTGAAGTGTTGAAGAATTTTCCTTTGACTAAACTCCCTTAAACATGGAAGTCCTAATTTCAAGACTAAGCTGATAGTCTAAAAGTATACTAGCTGATACTAGCAGACTGGTAGTCTTCACTATCATCTCAGTGCTAACACGTTTAACCGTTAAACAGACAGATATGTCAACTTGAATTTTATCTCACACCTCTGGATTTAAAAAATGACTAAAAAATAAGTCTTATTTTATTCAACAGTTAAATTAATATTGCGGAAAATTTAATTAGAGAAATTAGTATTGATAGATACATACCTAAACAGTGGCTTCTACCTGATAGAGACATCTATAAACAGAGATTATTAGTCAAAACTAAAAAGTGGGTTACACTAAGTACTCCAGTAGGACAAAATCTGTCTCTGAAGCTTAAAAATATTTCTCTGAATTAGAAAATACCTCTCTCACATGTTTATTTTAAATAAACATAATTACTTTTCCCTACTTCTATAAAGATGAAAATTGCTGAAATATTTATATTGCTGTAAAAGTTATTATTACAGATTTTGTTAGTGTTACTATTCGGATTATCACCTCAAATATCAGTGTGAAATATTTAGCGTATTTAGATATTTGATGGGAAAGTGCATTGGATGTATAGAGGAAGTATTTTCTGCAGGTCCATAGGAAGCAAACAAATCCTAAATGCAATGGAAACTCATGTTGGAAAGAATAAAAATATTCTATGAAATAAAAATTGGGAGAAAGACTATCAATCAGGTGTCCATAAATACTAGAAATTTCTTTTGGAAGGGGCAAGAGGAAGCACTTCTTACAATTATTTCTCAAAGCTAGTTATATGGGAGATTTTACATGGGACAGAACACATTTAGCTAAAGAGGACAGAATATTAAGATTTGGCATAGTACACAGAGTGAAAAGCAAATTTCCTCTGTAGTGTTTAAGTAAATTCTTAAAAAAAACATTTGACTTCTCCCACTTCTAATAAAACAAATCTTGATGAATCAGATTCTTTGCTGGTGTAGTTTTTCCTATATTTGAAAGTACAAGACTTCTATCTTAAAACATAATCAAATCAAACACAGGAAGACTAGATATGCAGTAACCTCATTTCTGCAAAACCTCTAAGTGTACTAGCTTGAATGTATTGGTGAGCCGAAGAAAGACATTCCAGATCATGCATGCTTTTTGCGTGCATTCATACCACAAAATAAGAATAGGCATTGCGAGTGCAGACCCTTGAAAATGAGTCTCATCCTAAACCTTGGGAAAAGGGTTGAATTAAAAGTCTGATAGAGGTATGTGTTAAAAGTGAGGTTTGTAGCATTATGATAATGGCTCATAATAATTTTCTGCTTTATTGTCTGTACAACAGTTCCTGCAAAATTAGGAACTGTGCTCTGTATTTTTTTTTCTTCTGTTCTTTGTATATCACAATAT
The DNA here is from genome assembly GCA_013400035.1 of Rynchops niger. Classification (NCBI taxonomy): domain Eukaryota; kingdom Metazoa; phylum Chordata; class Aves; order Charadriiformes; family Laridae; genus Rynchops; species Rynchops niger. Next base: position 82,632 of record VXBH01000974.1, read on the forward strand.
TATGATGCTTTTATTGTACTGACAGATACACTAGCAAGCAATTAAGATAAGAACATTTTATAGTTGGTGATTGAATCTATATGCTTATGAAAATGTGATAACTCTATCAAGAAGAAATATTTGAAGGTCTTTAAAATGCCTGGTACTATTGGAAAATAAAATCGGCAATTTAGGTACATATATTCGGAAAGCAATATACTATGACTGAGTTGTTTTCTAGTCAAGAGCCTGAATTTGAGCAAAAGTGACAGTCTTTAACTGTATGGATGTCAGAGACCTCCAATAGTAAAACAGCTGTGACTCCATCATGCCAGCGCTATCGCTGCTGTGTATGGTGGAAGTCCACAGGCACGCATGACACGTTGGCCTGCTTCTAAGTCTTATTCCAATTGCTGATATATTGAGTAGGATCCAATCTCTGAGTAATTCAAAGCTGTTTGAATGACATCTCTCTGTGCTTGATGAAAACTTTCTGCCTTGCTGTCTTTGAACGCTAATACAGGAAGTCATCCGCACTACATGCAGTACAGAAAAGCTCCTGCTGCCTTTTCACATAGCTTAAAAATACAGTATTTATGAAATGCTGGAAGGAAATCAACATATCAAGACACGCTTGCAATAGCTGAAGAAACCTTCAGGGATTGTTACTGGTTATAGCACCTTTAAAATGGCAACTTCTAAATTAAACTTTTCCTACCGGAGGTATCTTCATCACAGTATACTGGCATTCTCACTTGTTTTTTCTTGACTTCATGGTCACTGACATTCTAGTTTTTTTGAGAGAGGATTGCGTTGTGGTTTTGTTTTGTGTGTTTTTTTTTTTGTTTGTTTTTTTTGTTTTTTTTTTAACTGTACATGCAACTATACTGTTAAATTTTGTCTCCAAATAGGTCACAAACACATGGAAAATAGATATTTTACAATAATTAACTACTCCAGGAAAACATAGATGCCTGTGATAGAGCTTAATGTTTATACATCACTATCTCTAAATACCACTCCAAAGAAAATAACACATTAAATAAGCAACACACTATATTACCCTAACCACAGTAATAGCTCAGAAGAGATACTAGGTTCTATACATGCATATGCATCTACTGGTCTTGAAAAATGCTGATCTGGTGCATCAAGCAGGAAAAGCATGGAACACTAAGCCATAGAATCTAAAATCAATAACAAAAAAAATCATTCCTAGTTCATTTTAGTAGGAAAGTGAATACACAGAATCATAGAATGGTTTGGTCTGGAAGGGACCTTAAAGATCATCCAGTTCAACACCCCTGCCATGGGCAGGGACACCTACCACTAGACCAGGTTATTCAAAGCCCCATCCAACTTGGCCTTTAACACTTCCAGGTATGGGGTGTCCACACCTTCTCTAGGCAGCCTGTTCCAGTGTCTCACCACACTCACAGTAAAGAATATCTCCCTAATATCTAATCCAAATCTATCCTCTTTCATTTTAAAACTGTTACCTCTCGTCCTAGTGTTACACTCCCTGATAAGGAGTGCCTCCCCATCTTCCTTGTAGGCCCCCTTTAAGTACTGGAAGCCCACCATATGGTCTCCCTGGAGCTTTCTCTTCTCCAAGCTGGACAACCCCAACACTCTCAGTTTTTCTTCATAGGACAGGTGCTCCAGACATCCTTGCGGCCCTCCTCTGGACCCCCTCCAAATGGTCCATGTCCTTCTGTTGGGGGCCCCAGAGCTGCACATACTATTCCAGGTGGGGTCTCACCAGAGTGAAGTAGAGGGGCAGTATGACCTCCCTCAACCTCTGGCTGTGTTTCTTTTGATGCAGCCCAGGATGCAGTTGGCTTTCTGGGCTGTGGGCTCATATTGCCGGTTCGTGTTGAGCTTCTCATCAACCAGCACCCCCAAACTCTGCTCCTTAGGGTTGCTCTCACTAAATTCTCTGCTCAGCCTGCATTTGTGCATGAGATTGTCCTGACCCACGTGCAGGACCTCACACTTGGCCTGNTCTCACCAGAGTGAAGTAGAGGGGCAGTATGACCTCCCTCAACCTCTGGCTGTGTTTCTTTTGATGCAGCCCAGGATGCAGTTGGCTTTCTGGGCTGTGGGCTCATATTGCCGGTTCGTGTTGAGCTTCTCATCAACCAGCACCCCCAAACTCTGCTCCTTAGGGTTGCTCTCACTAAATTCTCTGCTCAGCCTGCATTTGTGCATGAGATTGTCCTGACCCACGTGCAGGACCTCACACTTGGCCTGGTTGAATTTCACAACATTTGCACAGGCCTGCCTCTCAAGCCTTTCTAGGTCCCTCTGGATGGCATCCCTTCCCTTCAGTGTGTTGACCGTACCACACAGCTTGGTGTCATCAGCAAACTTGCTGAGGGTGCACTTACCCCCAGCATCCATGTCACCAACAAAGATATTAAACAGCACCAGACCTAATACTGACTCCTGAGGAATGCCACTCATCACTAGTCTCCACCCAGACATTGAGCTGTTGATTGCAACTCTTTGAGTGCAATCATCCATCTAATTACTTATCCAATGAGTGATCCGTCAAATCCATGTCTCACCAATTTAGAGACAAGGATGTTGTGTGGAAGAGTCCAGGAAGACGATGTCAGTTGCTCATCTGTTATCCACCAATGCTCTAATGCTGTCTTAGAAGGCCATCAAATTTGTCAGGCACAATTTGCCTTTAGTGAAGCCATGTTGACACTCACCAATCACCTCCTTATTTTCCATGTGCCTCAGCAGAGTTTCTGGAAGGATCTGCCCCATGATCTTGCCAGGCACAGAGGTGAGACTGACGGGCCTGTAGTCCCCCAGGTCTTCCTTTTTTCCCTTTTTAAAAATGGGGGTTATGTTTCCCCTTTTCCGGTCAGCAGGAACTTCATCAGACTGCCACAGCTTCTCAAATATGATGGATAGGGGCTTGGAAACTTCATCCGCCAGTTCCCTCAGGGTCCACAGATGCATCTCATCAGGTCCCATGGTTTTGTGCAACTTCAGGCTCCTTAGATGGTCTCAAACCTGACCTTCTCCTATAGTGGGCGGTTCTTCATTCTTCCAGTCCTTGCCTCCTGAGACTTCATCGCTGTGGCTAGAGCACTTACCAGTGAAGACTGTGGTAAAAAATCATTGAGTACCTCAACCTTCTCCATATTCCATGTGACCAGGTCTCCCGTTACCTTCCAGAGAGGGTCCACATTTTCCATAGTCTTCCTTTTATCACTGATGTACCTGCAGAGGCTTTTCTTGTTGCCCTTGATGTCCCTGGCCAGATTTAATACTATCTGGGATTTAGCTTTCTTAACCCGATCCCTGGCTGCTCGGACAATTTTTCTGTATTCCTTACAGACTACCTGTCTTTGCTTCAACCCTCTGTAGACTTCCTTTTTTTGTTTGAGATGTCCAGGAGCTCCTTGTTCATCCATGCTGGCTCCTGGCATTTTTGCATGACCTCCTCTTTGTTGAGATGCGTCGCTCCTGAACTTGGAGGAGGTGATCCTTGAATATTGACCAGCTTTCTTGGGCCCCTCTTCCCTCCAGGGCTTTATTCCATGGTACTCTACCAAGCAGATCTTGTAAGAGGCCAAACCTGCTCTCCAGGGTAGTGAGCTTACTGTGGTCCCTTCTCACTGCCATAAGAATCTTGAACTCCATAATCTCATGGTCACTGTAGCCAAGGCTGCCCTTGAGCTTCACATTTCCCACCAGCCCCTCATTGTTGGTAAGAACAAGGTCCAGGGTGGCTCCTCTCTTTGTTGGCTCCTCTATCACTTGGAGAAGGAAGTTATCATCGAAGCATTCCAGGAACCTCCTGGATTGCTTATGCCCTGCTGTGTTGTCCTTCCAACAGATATTGGGGTGGTTGAAATTCCCCATGAGGACCAGGGCTTATGAACATGAGGCTGCTCCTATCTGTCTATAGAGGGTCTCACCTACTTGGTCTTCCTGGTCGGGTGGCCGGTAGCACCCCCACTGCTATTTCACCTGTCCTTGCCCTCCCTTTAATCCTGACTCATAAACTCTTGGTCAGCTCCTCATCCATCCCCAGGTGGAGCTCCATGTACTCCAGCTGGTCATTGACATAGAGTGAAACACCCCTTCCTTGTCTCCCCTGCCTGTCCTTCCTAAGGAGTCTGTATCCTTCTATTCCAACATTCCTGTCACAGGAGCCATCCCATCACATCTCTGTGATGCCAATAAGATCATAGCCCTGCAGAAATGCACTTATCTCTACTTCCTCTTGTTTACTTCCTATGCTACATGCGTTTGCATTGAGGCATTTAAGTTGGGTCCCCGATGAAGCTAATTTACTGGCTAGAATGGCTGTATTTGCACCAGAAACTGTTAAATTAAAGTGTGATGATGCAAATGAATTTTCCTTTTTCTAATTTAGTTCAGGGAAACTAAGACTCATAGAAATTGTTCATGTACAAAATTTTCCGAATAATTAAAATTGGTCAGCACAATTAGAACAATAAAAAAAGAAAGCATATAGTTTCTGGCTCACCCTGGCCTGAGTTAAATTTATAGGGCTTGTCCTCTTTATGGTGATTTCTTTTTTCCTCTGTGGTGATCAATAACTAGAACTGGCAGCTTTCTTTGTCATCTCCTTGGAATTTTCTGCCTCTAGAAGTGTCTTTTGCTGACACAGCTCAAGTGTTTGAGGATGCATCTCTCTGTGTATGTTGCATAAAAATTCAGGAAATCTTCCAATTCATTCCTTTTATTCCCATGGAATAATAATTAACTGCTTTATAGTGGCACAAAATGGCTTAATATAGTAGTAAGCAGTATCCTGCAATGAGTGAATTCTTTCAGTATACTGACCTTGTATGAACCTGTCATTTGGATCCAGGGAAGCAATAACTTTTACTCTCAATGAAATATCTTGCTCTTGGTCCATTTCAAGTCATGTTTAAGATACTTCTGAAACTGGGATAAAAGGAACTTTTTCTTTGGGATTCTTTATAAATACATTAGTTCTCTGAGGGGTGATCATTTCAAAGTGGGTTTGAAAAATCTGCTTTTTCTCTGTCCTGGAAGAAAGAAGCTTTGTTTCTCATTAAAATCCGTGTCTCTTCTCAGAACACTCCTCTTCCTTCCTGCAATCAAAACCTTAATATTATTTGGATCTTGTTATGTGTTAGGGAACAGTCCCTCCATCTTATTATAAAAAACATTTTGAATGCTATTGTTTCAAACAGTTGACTACATTAAGATTTCTTTCCATTTATCAGTGAGGTATAGAGGGATATTTGGGGTAAGTAATGAATGACAGATATAGCATCTTACTAAGATAAAATTTTAATCCTCTAATTGAAGAACATAATATTTGCTATGCAACACAGCAACAGCATATTAGACTTGTTTTGTTGCCAGGCATTTTGACAAATCACTTGTAAGGTTGATTCGTTATAATAATAATGTATAAGTGATGATATATGCTTAATATAAAGGTAAAGGAGTTTCTTGAAGAATCCCTAAGAATTAAATATTCAATCATTTTAACTAAGTGTAGACTTGGAAAATGTGTGTGTGTGGCCTGGTCGACACACTAGAGGGAAGGTATGACATCCAGAGGGATCTTGACAGGCTTGAGAGGTGGGCCTGTGCAAACCTCATGAAGTTCAACCAGGTCAAGCGCGAGGTCATGCACCTGGGTCATGGCAATCCCAAGCACAAATACAGGTTGGACGGAGAATGGCTTGAGAGCAGCCCTGAGGAGAAGNAGGCTGAGAGATTTGGGGTTGTTCAGCCTGGAGAAGAGAAGGCTCCAAGGAGACTTTATAGCAGCCTTCCAGTACCTAAAGGGGGCCTACAGGAAGGATAGGGAAGGACTCTTTATCAGGAAGTGTTATGATAGGACACACGGTAACGGTCTCAAACTGAAAGAGGGTAGATTTATATTGGAAGAAGAAATTCTTTACTGTGAGGGTGGTGAGGCAGTGGAACATGTTGCCCAGGGAAGTTGTCAATGTCCTATCCCTGGAAGTGTTCAAGGCCAGGTTGGATGACACTTTGAGCAACCTGGTCTAGTGGGAGGTGTCCCTGCTCAGGGCAGCGGGGTTGGAACTAGATGATCTTTAAGGTCCCTTCCAACCCGAACCATTCTGTGACTCTGTGATTCTGTGATTCTGTGAAATGATATTATAAGGTATGATAGGATAACAATAAGCATTCTCACTTGAACTTTTATGGGATAGAATTAGTATACTTTTTTATCCCTGTTACCTTTGTTATCTACTGTATGGTGAGACAAGTGATCTTCCCTGTTCTATTCTGAATCTATATAGAAATGCATTGCTTTGATTTTGGCAATACAGGAGCATTAGCTTAATCTCTGCTTGGTTTTTCTTGCTGAGCAGAAATACAGAGTCTTATGACAATTTTACAGGTGTTTTTTGGTGAGCTGAACTTAACAAAATGCCATGCATTTAATTTAATTTATCTAAACTAATCCTATACCATAATTCAAAAAATATTATGACATATTAGCAAAGCCAGCTGTTGATTTGATTAGATTTTCAATCTGAACACAACTCCATCTTGGTCTGTCAGGAGGTCAGTTTTTGTCATTTAACTGGTGATGATAAAAGTTTACTTACATGTGTTCCAGTTGTTTTAATGTTTCTTCCCACTATTCTTCTTCAGAAATATCAGTAAAATGCCGTTACCATCAGAACTGGAGTGGCCAAAACCTTAAGCCCAGAACTACACAAACAAATGTGGGAACTCAACTATTGCAAACATTCAACTGTTAGGGAAAAGGTTCAAGGGCTGTAGGGTAATACATGTTCTCCTTTTTGTTGATTTTAATNAAAAAGAAAATATTTATACCAGTTGCTGTTGCCATTATGAAACACACCAAAGAAATTAATAAGGGATAAGATCTGTCCAACATGAAGAAGCATTTTAAAAATTTCTCCATGTAATTTTCTTCTTCAGGATTACAAATAGTGTTACACAGAGTTTTTTACTTCATAACCCATCAGAATAAATATGAACTGTTGCGTACTTCAGTATATGAGTACTGTCTCCTGAGATTATATTAATTAGTGAAGGAAGCTGCAGGATGATGATGCAAAAATTTATATGAAAGAAAATAAGCATACCAAAATGCACACATTGGATGCAAATATGGAAAGTTTCAATAAGCTTGGAAATAGCATCAATTTTTTGCACCGTGCCTGTACACCAGCATATCTGAGAATGCAAACGTCCTCAGGAAAGAATGAATTTATGGTTGATCTAATCTGATATTTTACACAGAAGAATAACACAGCTTTAAAAGATACTATGAATCAGCTGACTGTTGTAAACCTTTATGTGAGTGCTCTTGCCCAATGCAAACACAGAATAAAACAATTTCTATGGAATTCAAGCAAAGCAGAACTTAACTGTCATATCACTTATAGCAGTCAGTATTGGGAAAAGCAAATACCACGGAATTAATAATTAAATTAACTAGCAATAAATAAATAAATAAATAAATCAAAGTTCGCAATTCATCTCTCTAGATGTGTAGTTCTGAATATAACTTGTCTTAAAACTTGTCCTACATCTGTGAAGCAAAAGTGAAAACCGCACTGAATATTAAAGGTCATGTTTACATTTTATTTTTTTATTCTGGAAAGTGGAAAGGAGTTAATCTTAACAGGAAAACATTAATGCATGAAAACAGTTTCTAACAGTATCTTCTATAGAGCTACAATCTGCAGTTCAATGTTTTTACTCTACATTACATTTAATCTGCTCATTTGTATTGAATGTGTTCATCTTGCAACTGATTCAAGGCTGTCCAGAGGGACAGTCATTGGTTCACACTCTTACATCTCTCTTAAGGACATTTTAAATGCACCTGGAATGTGATTACGTTTACTTCCAAAAGACTCTCGCTTGCAAGCAATGTAATGGCTGCACACAGTGAACCAAAGAGCAGTCACTGGCAGTAAACAAGGCATTCACTTGAAATCCATGCTAACACAAAATATTGGCTAAAATTAAGCTTTAGTAGCCATATAAAAAATATCACTGAAGTTGGGTAAGTCTTTGAAATATACCTCATAGCAATTTAAAAATTATTTTATTTTTTTGAAAGTCACTACTTGTAACTAATTTTTAATTTACTGTTAAGATTGATTGCCTCTTCATTTCTCTGAATCAAGCTTGAGGAAAGACGCATTCCAGATATAAGTATATATTAATTCTAATAAAATTTGTTAATATATTTTTACATATGCTAATATATCTCTCTGGAAAATATATTAATAATTCTAGCATTTCCTTCAAAACACAATATTTTACACTAATGCCTCCTTGACCTTTTGAACTTTTTCAATCTGTCTAGAATTGATCAATTTAAGAAAAAATTATTTTCTAGATCATTGATGAAAATAGGTAACTACATGAAAAAGTATATATTCTCAAAATACCTTATTATTAATTTTTTGCTATACTGAAAAAT
>VXBH01000975.1:0-21043 GCA_013400035.1 Rynchops niger
AGAGCCATGTATTAATAGACTGGCTCCATCTGTTTCTTCCAATGTTGCTGCCTGCAACTGGAAGGAGAGAGGAAAAAATAACCTGTGTTCCAGATTCCCTTGCCCTGAAGTTCCAAGGCCCTGAAATCTCTTTTGATCACCCTTGGACTATACCTTGCGGCTTCATCGCCACCCACATGGAAGAGTAGTAATGGGTAATAGCCTGAGGACCATACCAGGCTAGGAAGTTTCCTAGTGATGTCCTCAACCCAGGCCCCAGGGAGGCAGTGGACTTCCCTAAGAGGAGGGTCTGGCCAGCGTATTGAACCCTCCATTTCCCTCAGAAGGGAGTCATCTACAACTATAACCCGTCTTTTCTTCCTCGTGGAGGTGGTCATGATACATGAAAGGTGGTAGGCCTTTCTGACCTTGGCAGCACCTCTGGTGAAGATGGACCGTCATCCACACCATCCACTGACTGGCCTTTTACATCCAGAGCCTCATACCTTCTGTACAGAGGCACCTGGGAAGGCAGGGTGGGACACCTGGGAATGTTCAACTTGGAAGTGATTTAAAATTAACATTTAAGTACAAAAGATCTAATAAGCCGTGTAAAGAAGTGGAGAGAAAATTACCATTATTAAAATGTCAGAAGAGCCAGTGGTAACTATACTTACTGTTGACATGAGTGAAAGATCACTTGCTTCCATTCAAATACTCTCACATTTCATATTTTTCATATTTTCAATCCCACAGGGACTGAAAACAGTGGGCAGAGCCAGGTGCTGCTAATAAGGGTTTATTGACACTCCTAGGCAAGGCAAGTCATGACCCAGGTACAGACTCCATCCAGGGAGTGCAGTCAAGAGCAGAAGATGGCCAGAACCAAGACCATCCAAGGGTCTCTTTGAGGAGACAAGCTGTCTATAGCCAAGGTCTGGTACCTGTAATTCACTTTTCTTAATAAATGTCTTTCTGTAGGCTGCAAAGCTTCATGAGGAATATGTCATTTAATATGCATAATTCTGGAGCTATTCCTCCAAGTAAGGACTTTATTCCAAGTGACTTGCCCAACAGGATTATTTTCTGCATCTTCTCTTTATAGTGACTACTTGGTCAACCTGGGGCAATTCCAAGGAAGTGTACACCCTTAGAAATCCCATTTAAGCACTCTGAAAAGGGTGGTTTTCTTTAAAAGTTTTTTTCTGGACAGGTTTATAAGGATAATGTCTTCTGGTAGTGTCTGCTAAGGTCTTCAGCAATATTGCATTTATGATTTACCACGGCTCCTTTGAAGGTACTGTGTCATCACATAAGCATAAGATCCAGCAAGCAAAATGCTGATAGGTGCTAGAACAGATAAAAAGAAGAAAACTGCTTCAAGGGAACAGGGCAAGGGAAAATGAAACTACTGCACTAGCAGGAAGAGAAATGAGAAAAGAAGACCAGGTAGTCTGGAAAATAAAAATAAAACACTGGGTACACAAGGCTTGCTGGAACTGGAAAGGCCAGCAACAGGAATGACAGGGAGATGCTGTGAACAAATCTGCAAACAGAGGCCTTATGGATAGTTCCATACAAATGAAAAATGAACGACCAAAGAATCATTCTCTGGTTGCTTTCAACAGAAATGTGCCCCTTGTTCTGGCTTTCTATCCCTAAACTCAATGATCCCTGAGTAGAAGATTGACTTGATAGCTCTTGCCTTATTTTAGTTGTAGTCAACAGTCGCAATGCTGTGGTTGATCACCATATGTTTACCCAGCAGGCACAGCAAAGCAAGCTTCTGGTCTTTCTGGAGTCTATGAAAACTACAGGGAAGAGCCTGGTGTTCACAGGTCATAGTGCATTTGCCTTCTCAGAAATCAGAACTTGCTAGCATGCTGCCAAACACATGGGCCTATTGTAAGAATTCTGCTGCTGAGACAAGAGCAATGACAAGCACTTTCCTTTCTTAAAAGCAAACTGTAATTAATGATTCAGTGAGATGCAGTAACATTGCAATAAAGAGTAGAGATGAGGCCTATTAGTTATGAAGCACAATGGAACATGTCTCAGGAAGAAATAGCAGTGTTTACCCTCTCTCTAATACATCCCTCTTTTTTCTTTAGCTTATTCACTGCCATAGAAATGAATGTGCTGCTTTAAAGATAACAGTTAGTTTTGTGATTTGGCAGTGGATCTAAATGTCAAGGATGGAAATCCTGAATTTCTTGAAGTTTGAAGATACTAAGCGTTTTATTCTATTATGTGCTGGAGATAAAGGCCCGTGGAAAATTCAGGTCACAATAAGAAGAAAGTTTCTTCCAAATCTAGGGGACAGTTGTCTTACAGACTTTTGATTCCTGTTTCCTTCTCCCCATACTGGAACTTGAGAACTTATGAGTGTGTTTTATACCTATGCCCATACTTAGTTGCAAAAGGTTCTTATTTTCGAACTATTCTGTTCTGCATCACTCCAGCTGTTACAAGGTAACACAGTGTCTTAATATGTGGATTTTTTTAATCAGTCTTTGGTATCAGCAATTCTCTTCCTCCTGCATCACTCTGCCTTCTGTCCCTAATGAGGGCAAGTTTGGACAGTTTTCCACACCCTTTGATGCACTCTAGAAAACACATCTCACTTTACAGTAAATGGAACTGAACTTGCTTGGTGAAATAGATGCTATAGAATATTTTAACATCAGAATGCAAAGGTAAACCTGCTTAAAATTCTGACAGATTCATGGCAAACAACACACTGTGGAAATGCAGCCTGGAAAGTTACAGCTGTTTCCAAAGCTCCAAAAAGACTGACCAGTCATACCCTACCTTAGGGATGATGTACAATAACATGTACTTAGTTACTATATGAAAATCTTTCCTAAGATGCTAAAGAGCAATAGCAATTTTATAAAAGAATCTGCCATACAGGGCAGGAGGAGCATCTGGGTAACAGATTTGACTTTCTGAAATATCAGAATTGAATAAAATTGCTGGAGAAAGTAAAGGCAGAGAATCATTGAAGTACCATGTTCTCATGGTGAATACAGAAGAGAACTTGTTTAGGTTCAGTAGCTGTTAAAAATGGAAAGAGAACGATGAAAATAAACCATGGTTTTGTTGTCTATAGTTTGTTAAAAAGGGTTGCAAGAGATGCTCACTTGGGAGAATCTTTGCTTCTTAAACCATGCAAAATTGTGTATCAGAGAAAGCATTACATCTGCCTTTGCAGGTTTGTCCTCCACATGTGGTGGGGCGATGTCCCATACTGCAGAAATCTCAGAGTGGAAGGCAAAAACTATACTCTACGCTGAGAGAAACTGAAGAAGCTTCACCAAGAGACTGCTAAGCCTCATACAGTCCTCTGACCAGTATCCACTGCTGTTGTTTCATCTGGGCACCAGTGACATGGCCAGGAGCAGCCTGAGGAACATCAAGAAGGATTATAGACCCCTGGGAGTGGTGTCAAAGACTCTGGGGAACAGGTAGTTTTTTCATCAGTCCTCCCAGTCAAAGGGAAGGGGTCAATCAAATCTGGCAAATCAACAAATGGCTACAGGACTGGTGCCACAGACAGGGGTTTGGTAAAGACCATGGGACTTGCTTTGGGAAATCTGGTCTACTGGGGCCTGATGGAGTCCACTTGTCAGAGAAGGGGAAGAGCATCATTGATCAGAGTCTTGCCAAGCTTGTGAAGAGGGCTTTAAACAAGAGTTGCTAGGGGAGGGGAACCTCAACCCATCCCACTCCTACCAGTATGATGCCAATGCCAGTAATGGATGCCCAAAGCCTGGAGAAGGGTCGCAGGTCAACATGAGAGCCCCTGGACGGCAGAACAAAGGAATACCAGCCACTCCAGACAATAAGTTAACTTAATCAGGAGCACAACTTAAATGCCTCTATGTAAACACAAATACCATGGAGAATAAAGAGAAAAAGCTAGAGTTGTGTGCATGCTTGCAGGGCTATGATCTTATTGGNGGATGCCCAAAGCCTGGAGAAGGGTCGCAGGTCAACATGAGAGCACCTGGACGGCAGAACAAAGGAATACCAGCCACTCCAGACAATAAGTTAACTTAATCAGGAGCACAACTTAAATGCCTCTATGTAAACACAAATACCATGGAGAATAAAGAGAAAAAGCTAGAGTTGTGTGCATGCTTGCAGGGCTATGATCTTATTGGCATCATGGAGAATCATAGAATGGTTGGGGTTGGAAGGAACCTTAAACATCATCTAGCTCAAACCCCCCTGCTGTGGGCAGGGACACCTCCCACTAGACCAGGCTGCTCAAAGGCTCATCCAGCCTGGCCTTGAGCACTTCCAGGGATGGGGCAGCCACAACTTCTCTGGGCAACCTGTTCCAGTGTCTCACCCCCCTCACAGTAAAGCATTTCTTCCTGATATCCAATCTAAATCTACCCTCCTTCAGTTTGAAACCATTACCCCTCGTCCTATCAATACACTTCCTGATGTCTCCTATGACTGGAATGTTGGAATGGAAAGCTGCTCAGGAAGGACAGGCAGGGGAGATGAGGAGGGGGTGTTGCCCTCTATGTCAATGACCAGCTGGAGTGCATGAAACTCCTGGGGATGGATGAGGAGCCAACTGCGAGCTTATGGGTCAGCATTAAAGGGAGGACAGGCAGATGATGCTACAGTGGGGGTCTGCTAAAGGCCACCTGACCAGCAAGACTGAGAGAACAAGGCCCTCTGTAGACAGATAGGAGTAGCCTCATGTTTGCAAGCCCTTGTCCTCATGGGGGACTTCAACTACCCTGATACCTGTTGGAGGGACAACATAGCATAAGCAATTCAGGAGGTTCCTGGAATGTGTTGATGACAACTTTCTTCTCCAAGTGACAGAGGAGCCAATGAGAAGAGGTGCCATGATGGACCTTATTCTCACCAACAAGGAAGGGTTGGAGCGGAATGTGAAGCTGAAGAGCAGCCTTGGCTGCAGTGACCATGAGATGGTGGAGCTCAAGATCTTTAGAGCAGTGAGGAGGGTGCACAGTAAGCTCCCTGCCCTGGACTTCAGGAAAGCAGACTTTGGCCTCTTCAGGCATCTGCTTGGTAGAGTGCTGTGGGATAAGGCCCTGGAGGGAAGAGGGGACCAAGAAAGCTGGTTAATACTCAAGGACCACCTCCTCCAAGCTCAGGAGTGCTGCATCCCAACAAAGAGGAAATCAGGCAAAAATGCCAGAAGGCCTGCATGGATGAACAAGGAGCTCCTGGACAATCTCAAACAAAAAAGGGAAGCCTACAGAGGGTGAAAGCAAGGACAGGTAGGCTGGGAGGAATACAAAGAAATTGTCTGAGCAGCCAGGGACCAGGTTAGGAGAGCTAAAGCCCAAATAGGGTTAAATCTGGCCAGGGACGTCAAGGGCAACAAGAAATGCTTCTATAGGTATGTGATAAAAGGAAGACTAGGGAAAATGTGGGCCCTCTCTGGAAGGAAACGGGAGACCTGGTCACCCGGGATATAGACAAGGCTGAGGTGATGACTACTGAGCATTGATCTTCATCACCAAGTGCTCTAGCCACACCGCCCAAGTCACAGAAGGCAAAGGCAGGAACTGGGAGAATAAGGAACCACCCACTGTAGGAGAACAGGTTCAAGACTGTCCTGGTTTGAGCAACACAGGATTAATTTATCTTTCACGAATTTTACTTACTGGTAAGGTCTTTTCTCATCTTGGGAAAAACACATTTTTAGAAGACTCTAGTGTGTCAATTTGTGAAAATATTTACTTTATAGCCCGCTATGGTATCCGGGTTTGAAGGTCTTAGTGTTTTCGAGCTAGCCAGGTGCAGGGACGAGGAGGAGTGAGACCCAGGCTCTTGACACAAACTGGACAACAGAATTATTTCATACCATGAAACTTTCAATATAAATTAGAAAGTTTGATGAGTAGTTTTCTCTCTTCATTGATGGCTGTGATCCTAAGAACTTCTTGCCCTGGTTCTGGACCCCTGAGAGCTTCCTTCCTCCCGAAGCCATAGCGCTTGCAGTGTCCAACATTTTCTGTCCACTGCTGGGAGTGTACAGCTTCCTACTGATATAATTGGATGAGTATAATCCTTGTATATTTTATATTGGTATCAGGATCAATATTGGTCCTTTATTATTATTAATGTTAATTATTTAGTCTTATTCTATTAAATCTATTCATATTTCAACCCCTGGGTTTCCTTGTTTTTTCCCCAATTCTCCTTCCCGGGTGGGGAGGGGTCATCGGGTGATAGAACAATTGTCTAAATTACAATAAATTGTTGTGGGTTCCTCAAAACATAACAGCGACCGTCTAAAGAACCTGAAGGTGCACAAGTCCATGGAACTTGATGAGGTTTATCCATGGGTCCTGAGGGGGCTCGTGGATGAAGTTGCTAAGCCACTAACCATCATATTTGAGAAGTCGTGGCAGTCCAGTGAAGTTACCACTGACTGGAAAAGGGGAAACATAACAGCGACCGTCTAAAGAACCTGAAGGTGCACAAGTCCATGGAACTTGATGAGGTTTATCCATGGGTCCTGAGGGGGCTCGTGGATGAAGTTGCTAAGCCACTAACCATCATATTTGAGAAGTCGTGGCAGTCCAGTGAAGTTACCACTGACTGGAAAAGGGGAAACATAACCCCCAATTTTAGAAAGGGAAAAAAGGAAGACCCAGGGAAGTACAGGCCAGTCAGTCTCACCTCTGTGTCTGGTAAAATCATGGAGCAGATCCTCCCATGCTAAGGCACATGGAAAATAAAGAGGTGATTGGTGATAGCCAACATGGCTTCACTAAGGGCAAATTGTGTCTGACAAATTTGCTGGCCCTCTATGACTGCATTACAGCTTTGGTGAATAAGGGAAGAGCAACTGATGTCATCTACCTGGACTTGGGCAAAGCATTTCACACTGTCCCATATGACATCCTTGTCTCTAAATTGAAGAGGCATGGATTTGATGAATGGACCACTCTGGATAAGGAATTGGCTGGATGGCCTCACTCAAAGACTTGTGGTCAACAGGTCGATGTCCAAGCGGCAGCCAGCTCACCACATCACACATGTACAAAGGTGTCATGGTTTGGGCTGGACTGGCCACTGAAGCAGACAACAGATAGACCGTTATTGCTCATATCTTTCTAAAACATTTCATCCAAGTGATATAGGCAAAGACAAGTGCTTGTATCTCTTGAACATACCTGAGGCATAAAATGTGGCCTGATTCTTATGGGATTTTACTTGAAATGCTTTGGAAATATTTTCCTGTTCATTTGCCCACAGAAACAGGCCCGTCACATCTGGAATTAGTACTATATGTTCATGGCAGTGTTCAGAGGACAAGGCATCTCAGGAAGTTCTCCACTGATTCCTGGAGGAAGTTACCTTTAGCCCAATACAGTACTTAATGCCTAATGCATTACACACAAGGCACTAAAAGAGCAGAAGTGTATCAGCAACCAAAAAAGAAAAACTGCAAAATAACAAACCATTCAGTCTAGATTGGGTATCTGCACTTAATAACTTGCCATTTCCCTCCGAGCCATATCAAAGTAACCTCTTATAATGCTCTATAATGTGACAACAGAGGCCTACAACACTCAAACAATGACACCACTTTATGGAGCAGAAAAGAGGTGCAGAATCAGAGCTATTTTGTTTGGAAATGAAATGGATTTATTTTTATTAAGTAAACTGTAGTCAAGGAGGCATTGTTTTCCTTTAACATGAACTGAAAACGTGCCTGGCTGTCATCCCAGGCACAAATTGTCCTTGCTGGATATTTGAACTATGTCAGACAAGCCACTGAATAACTCCATCTCTGTCCTGCTGATCACATATGCACTCAATCGAGTCCAACTAAGAAATCTCAAAGACTTGCAGCATTATATACTCACAATTGCTGGAGTGTACAAATGTTAACTCTTACTGTGGATAAAACCCATGACGCAGAAGAGGTACGGAAGGTAACTGCTCTGTTCTGGAGCTCACTGAAAAGTTCCTGAAAGAGAGAGACAAGGTTGTCTGTGAGTCACTGGACAACTAACTTCTTTCTCCGTTTACCAGACTTGCTCTGCTTCCTACAGTGCCAGACAGTGCTGCATCTCCATTTTCGATATCCATCTTTAGTCTTTGGCTTATGTTCCCTTCTTGGAAACCCCATAACCCTCTTCAGCATGGTCTCCTTCTATAACATTCTATCTCACTTTATGGCATGTACTCCCCCTCCAGACAATTTATCTTCCTTGTAATATAATAGGAAATGCATGCTCATATTTTCTAAAAATCAGGCCTAATTATGGACTTAATTACATGACTGTTTGTATGAATTACAATCACGTCAATTAATTATTAATTTTTATTCCAAATAATCAGTTGGAACAGTACTGGAAAGAATCAAGGGAATGGCTTTTAATAGCAATTAATTTGCCTTGGTGTTTGAGAGCAAAGGCATTGGTGTGATAATGTCTTGCTCTTGGTTTAAGACAAAAAACCTAGTGTGTTGTAATCAATATGAAATATAGTTACTTCTTCTGTATGCTTTTTAAATTTTTTTTTAAATGAAAAAGCCCTTAACCTAGACATAAACAAAGAAGAAAATCCTACTATAGGGATATGGACTTTTCCCAGCATATATGACTTTCCAAAACCTAAGAATAATCTGGTCGGCATCTTCTAGATACTTTCCACATATACAATAAAACATCTCTTCAGTGAATAGTAGGCTGACACTACATCAATAAAAAAGTAGGGAAAAAAGCAAGAGATGCTGGTACATGTTGATGCTAATTTATTATGTAATGAAGTTATCCTGAGGAGCACTATTTAATTTTTATTTCTACTCCAAATGCTCAGTAAAGGAGTCCAGCTGGCTTTTTGGCTGGATCTGTTGAATATGAAATCAGAGCACTCTTCTAATTTATTGTTTGCACACACCTTACCGAGTTTTAGTAACAGTTACATGTTTTTCAGTTCCTCATTTTAAAAAGTTTCTGTGTTTTTCTTTCATATGCCTCAGTAAGTCACCTTGGTGACTTGCTTCCTTGGTAAGCACCTGGTAAGCAGGCAGTTCTTGGAAATCTGGGGTGAGACACTGTTTGCAGCTTGGAGTTTCCTGAGAACTTACACTTCAAACTCAAGAGT
This sequence comes from Rynchops niger, assembly GCA_013400035.1. Lineage (NCBI taxonomy): Eukaryota > Metazoa > Chordata > Aves > Charadriiformes > Laridae > Rynchops > Rynchops niger. The sequence goes on from VXBH01000975.1 coordinate 9,100, forward strand.
CATCTGTAAACATTTAGCTTTGTGCCAGGAGTTACTAGACAGAACTTTCCTCCTCTTTGATTCATGATCCAAATCTCCAAGTTATAAGTAGCAGTAGTTCATACTGAGGATTTAGTCAAAAGTCAAGATTAAAGTGTGTCTTGAACTTCAGCTCACTGCTATAAATGATCTGAAATCTATCAGAAAGATAATCAAATCAGGCTGTTCTTCAGCAAGTCCTGTTTCTCAGTGTGAGAGGAGTTCGCAAGCTGATTTCTTACCTCTGTATGAGGCAGCTCTCTGTCAGGAATGCAGAAGTTGCATGTAGCATGTGTATCTTTATCTTCAGGACGTGCACAGCTACTGATGTGGTTAGAAACGTGTCTCCAAGTCTAAGGAAAAATCGATTCTTTATCTATCGTACATTGCAGTGAAAGTACAAAAGGTCCTGTCAAAAACCATACATTCAATTTAAAAAAAATAAAAATTCAAGTTCATTCTCTAGGGAAAAAAGAAACAGCAAGTCAAAACCTAACAGTGGTTTCTCTCCATGCTTACTTGGTGATGTAACTCAGTGATGAGAATTTGCTGTTTACACGCAAGCCTCAGTGTTATTTTAGACACCTCTGGATACCCCACCTGCTCTCTAGCTGTCGCTCCTGAAGAGCAGCTATTGTCCCCTATTGTTTTAACTTTTTTTTTTTTTTTTTAAACCAGGTGTGTAAAGGGCCACTGCAATCCCAACATGCAACTTGGGGGGTAAAAAAAATTAAGAAAAGTGAATTATAAACATGCTACCTTCAACAATGGTGTATTTTATGTAACTCTCAGTAAACAGCTTCTAACAAAGTGATTTGGCAACAGTTATAGGTACCCTGCTCTAAACTGTAAACTACAGTTTGTGCTTTACATTAATGAATCCTACTTTAGTGAATCTCGAAGAATTAAATCAGTTTAGCAATAGACAAAGAATTCTTTAGAAGGGGTTGAAAATCCTGATGGATTACTGGTAGCGTTCAGTTTACAAAGGAGAAAATAAAGTAATCTTAATTAAATTCTTCCTCTTGCTTCACAGGCTTTCAGTAATTAGCTCAAAAGAAACCATTCGAACAGTTTTCTGGACAGGCAAATGAATACAACATTCACAAATGCACATGTGTGTGTGTAAGTGTGTGTCACACATTTTTACTTGAAGTCTCAGCTTTTCTCCTTTTGCAGAATCTGTGAAGATAATTATCAACCAGTTCCTGATACGCGGCTGGTAAGCAGAGAAGACAGCTTCAAGGAGAAGCAGCACTAGCAGGAATTATTCAAAGCCAGTGGGAAGATGAGCTAATGACTGAGAAAGGATGGTAATCCAAGCTTACAAAAAAGGAGGCAGCAGAGCTGTGGGGTTTTTTTGCTTTAAGCATATGATTCACAAACTGGCTGAGATTTTGAGACTTACTTCTAACAAACAAGACCAAAGTGCCTCTAGAACATCTCTACCACAGTCAGAATAAGCTCCACACCACGAATACCCACATTTATGGTGGTGGAGAAACTTATCTTAAGTGTATAGGGATGCTGTTGAAATCATCACAAGGAAAATGTAAAACTAATTCTCTGGTAAAATTTCTCTCACTTTTAATCTCTGGAGTCTTTATAATGTGCCCAAGAAGCTAAACTAGATCATAGAATCACTGAATCATTTAGGTTGGAAAAGACCATTAAGATCTTCAAGTCCAACCATAAACCTAACGCTGCCAAGTCCACCACTAAACCATGTCCCTAAGCGCTATGTCTACCTGTCTTTTAAATGCCTCCAGGGATGGTGACTCAACCACTTCCCTGGGCAGCCTGCTCCAGTGCTTCACAAACCCTTCAATGAAGAAATTTTTCCTAATATCCAAACTAAACCTCCCCTGGCGCAACTTGAGGCCATTTCCTCTTGTCCTATCACTTGGGAGAAGAGACCAGCCCCCATGTATCTACAATCTCCTTTCAGGCAGTTGTAGAGAGTGGAAAGGTCTTCTCTCAGTCTTGTTTTCTCCAGACTAAACAACCCCAGTTTCCTCAGCTGCTCTTCACAGGACTTGTTCTCTAGACTCATCACCAGCTTCATTGCTTTTCTTTGGAAACACTCCAGAATCTCAATGTATTTCTTGTAGTGAGGGGCCCAAAACTGAACACAGTATTCAAGGTGCAGCCTCACCAATGCTGAGTACAGGGCCCTAGTCCTACTCACCCCACTATTCCTGATACAAGCCCTGATGCTATTGGCCACCTTGTCCACCTAGCCACTGCTGGCTCATATTTGGCCAGCTGTCAACAAACACTCCAAGGTCCTTTTCTGCAGGGCAGCTCTCCAGCCACTCTTCCCAAGCCTATAGTGCTGCATGGGGTTATTGTGATCTAAGTGCAGGGGCTGGCGCTTGGCCTTGTTCAACCTCACACCATTGGCCTCAGCCCATCGATCCAGCCTGTCCAGATCCCTCTGAAAAGCCATCCTACCCTCAAGCAGATCAACCCTCACAGCTAACTTGGTGTCATCTGGAAACTTACTGAGGGTGCACTCAATCCCCTTGTCCAGATCATTGATAAAGATATTAAACAGAACTGGCCTCAGTACCGAGCCCTGGAGAACACCATTCATGACCAGCTGCCAACTGCATTTAACTCCATTCACCACCACTCTTTGGGCCCAACCATCCAGCCGGTTTTTTACTCAGAGAAGAGTACACCTGTCCAAGCCATGAACAGCCAGTTTCTTGCAGGAGAATGCTATGGGAAATGATGTCAAAGGCTTTACTAAAGTCCAGGTAAATAACATCCACAGACCTTCCCTCCATCACTAAGTGGATCATCTTGTCATAGAAGGAGATCAGTTTGGTCAAGCAGGAACCGCCTTTCCTAAACCCATGCTGACTGGGCCTTGTCTCCTGGTTGTCCTGTACGTGCCATGTGATGGCACTCACAATGATCTGCTCCACAAGCTTCCCTGGCACCGCAGTTGGACTGACAGGCCTGTAGTTCCCCAGATCTTCCTTCCAGCCTTTCTGGTAGATAGGCATCACATTTGCTAACCTCCAGTCAACTGGGACATCCCCCAGTTAGCCAGGACTGCTGATGAATGATTGACAGATGCTTCAGCTTTCTGCTGTATGGTCAGTAGTTTTCTTTGTCTTCTTGCAATTTGATTGCTTGAAAGAGATGAGATTCAGTGCCAGGAGGCCTGAGACACATGAACACAAAGGGCCATGTGCTTCCTCACTGTATTTCACAGTATTACTGGAAGCCAAAGACAGATTTTTAAGATGTAGTTGGAGCTGCTATCCTAATCTTTTCAGTCTCTCAGGACCTCTGTGGACAGTCCTGGTAGTATCTTCATTTCACAACTCTGGATTCTATTTACATATAAGCAAGAAAACTGTTACTAAGGAAAGTCAGAAACTCTCAAAAATGTTAACTCTTTCCGATAAAGTTTAGTCCTCTTAGACTTCAAAAAAGTTTCCTTTCAACTCCAAATATACTTTCATGGTAATCGAAAACATTTTAAAAATTATTCTATTCAAACTTACAGGATCCTTAAAAAAGTCTTTTTTTATAAGGATTTCAGAGATAACATAAGTTTTTATCAATTAGTGGTGAGACAAGGCTTTCTGGGATTGCTGGAAAAACTGATTAAGCATTGCCAGATAAGAAATTCTTCAAATGATTTAAACAACTGACACATAAATGACCTCTTATTTTAACAAGCGGTAGTCAGTACTAAAATAATCTCTATGCATATTTTATTATTTATATAAATCTACATCTAAATCAAAACTTCTGTAAATGAATAGCTTTAAAGTGTTCATAGCAATTCTAATGAAAACATTTTTAACTATAGATATACATCCATAGTTCTGTGAAAATACCAGCATTATAAACGTTTTTGGTAAAGTAGGCCACGGATTCTTTCAGTACCTTGAAACTAATTTTAAATGGAAAAAAAATGAGTACAAGAAAATTAGATGTATTAGATATTATTCGCACCTGGCTGAGATCCTAGAAAAAAGCCATCTTTACATTTCTTACCATTGGTGACACAGAGACCTACTCCAGAAAATTTATCTAGCAGTTGCATAACTTAAGCAAAAAAATTTGCCATCTATAATTGTTTAATCTGCTGTTCACATATGAAACTCTAGCCAAGCATTCTAAATAACCACAAGAATAACAGCAAACCACATGAAAACATTTATTTTTAATATAAAAAAAAAACTTCATAAGGAACACCTAAAACTTCCAGAGTCAGAAAAAGAGATTCTAGAGTTTGTAATTAGAACTTGTGGCTGGTATGGCAAAGAATTGTCACTTAACAAACCAAAGCTCGAATTTTCTGTGTTAATTTGAAAACTGAAAAAAACCCAAACCAAACAAACCTCCTCCCAGTCTTTAGGTATGGAAGAATCCAGAGTTCTTTTGCCACTGAGTTACTGTTTTCCTGTCCTAATCTCTCTTGCTTTCTGTCACTAGTTAGGCAAACTATTACCTCAGTGGAGCAAACACTGCCCACTAATATCGCTATTCAGTAGTTGGGGTTGTTTTTTTTTGTTTGTGTGTTTTTTTTAACATGGCATTTCCAGTGGCATTGATGCCTATCTAGTCAATACTGAAATGAAAATAAATGCGTAATTACCATCCATTACTAGTTACTTTGACATAAATGGTATACACACACACTACTGAGGTGGCTATAGTACACATCCACAAGCAGACAATCACCACGTTAAACAGCTTAAAAATTCAATAAGGCTCAGGTTTAGAAAATCGCAGAGAAAAAAATGGCTTAGCTTTTACCTAAATCAGTCTTAATACGATGTGATCTCTAAAATATCCCTGTCTGGATTCACAGATTTCTCAACAAACTTAGTAACATACTCTGCAACAGTTGTGGGCTTTGCTTGGTTAGTTGATTGTCTTTTTATTTTTTAACTAAAACAAATGTTTAAAACCTCTCCACAAGCACTAGACACATTATTCCCACACAAGATAACTCTTTCCACCACCACATTCCCCCAGAATACCGTCATGAGGTATGTATAAGGGATTGCTTCACAGATTCTTCAGGGTATCTCTCTCAGCCAAGAGTATTTGCTCCTTGCTATCATTTCAACTGTCTCATCACTTGTGTTTGAGCAACAGATGGAATCTTGCAATTACTTTCTTCAAATGTAATCAGGGCAGGTTTCTCTTAGGCCTCCCCCAGTGTTGTACCTAGACACACATACACTGACATACATTTAAGCAGAAACGTTAGTCTCAGCAGCGGAATTTGAAGCCTGTCTCTCTCTTCATCCCGTAGCCTGCATCTAAAAGGCTTTGACAAGTGTGGCTGAAATAGCAGATAGCCCTCTTTACTAGTCCATCTCAGCACATACAGAGATACGCATGTGCACAGGCACACATGCAAAGTATGCACAGATGCTTTAACAGGAGGTCCAAGAAGTAAAATTCTCTTTCTTAAATTTGTTACGGAACATTAAAGTTTTGAAGTATTGTTTCCTTCAGAGTTTGCTTGAGACAATTGCGTGGTCAGAGATCATCTGCTTACTTTATGGCTTTAAAAAAACCCCGGCATTCCTTGATAATCAATAAAATCAATATAACGCTACACAAAGTAGGATGTTCAAGTACAGGTGAAAAAAACTAATTTCTTTTGACTCACTTTCATCTTTTCTACCCTGCCCAGTAGGGATTGCCTTCCAAAAGAAAGAATACAGCTAAGGGTGTCACAGACTAATGATTAACACAGTCATTATGTCAACACGCAGTACGGAAAAGCTGTCTTCTTTGAGAACAAAAGTATTAACACAGCAGAAGTTCTGTTGTGGTAAAACTGCAACCCTCTGCTTTGACTTCGAGTCAGTGAAACCAGCTGCATTGTAGCTAAAGGCATTGGAATGGAACTATTAACAATTTTTTTTTTTTAAAAGAGCCAATAATCACATTTCTTCTCCTTTATTGCTATTATTCATGTCAGTAAGAGGGCCTAGACCCTCTGTTTGTGGCCTTCCTCTGCAGCTGTCAGGGTGGTTGAACCCTGTCAGACAGCATACACACATAAAGCACTGTTTAGGATAATTTAGCACATCCCAAATTGTCCTGTCTCTTCCAGGCTGGGAGTCACTCGGAATCATTAGCCCTTGTTATTAGCTTGAGTAAGGCATCACCTACTTGGAAGCCTATGATAGCTAGATTAGGTTCAAAATAGGAATGGACAGATGAAGGACTCCTAATCTGCCTTAAAATTTTGTAACTCTTCTATAGATGTCAATAGGGAAATGCAAGATGATATAACATCTGATAAATTTCTGTAGACACAACCAATTAATTTTTGAATTAACTTCAAAATAATCCTGTACTTGTCTCTCTAAATATTCATGTGGGGGGAAAAAAAAAGCATGAACGTTATTTCATTTGAATCTGTGTATTGCTTGTACTATGAAGTGAATAGTAAAGGTGCTCTAGAATCCTTGCCAAAATGAGCAAGTGAGTAAGCAATGTATTGCACTCAGAATATTGGGTTGAAATTTACGCTATAAGACAGAACTTTCACACTTCTGATGAGTGTAAGAAGAGTTTCTTTCTTGATCAACCAAAGGATTCCTTATAGCTCCTATTGTTCACGCAAGAAAGAGGAAACAGCGTGATGCTGTCTGCTGAAGCCTAGAAAACTCAGTGCACACTGCTAATGGAGACTGGGACATGACACAGCAAGTACAGGCATCTGCACAAGCCAACAGCCTCCATGGATATTTGATCTTATAATTTATTTGGCAGGGAAGAAATTAAAAGCACACCTAAGGTGCAAAATGAAACATATTTTCTTAAGATAGGCAGCTGAAACAGGAATTGGTTGATGACTAGATTAACAGAGAGTATCCTACACTGTTCAATTGCTCGTATCCCTGCAAAGTGAAGCGAACAGCAAGTGGTAATGAACGCTACATAGACAGCGCAAAAAGCATGAAACTGCAGGAGATCTGCTGCACTAACAATTCAGTATATACTTCATACAACAGTGAGCAGAAATAAAAATGTTCATAGCTGCCCTTTCTTCCTATCTAGGTCTAGGCCACATGAGAGGAACTTTTAAGGTATGAAAGAAAATCTTCTCTTGATCTTTAATCTGTAATTCATTGACATAGCATGAATCATTTTCCTTAGTACAGGTAATGAACAAAAAGAAACGTCTATCATTTTCCAGCTAGTTATTTCTCATAATGACACAAATGTTTAACTTGCCAGGTAAGACAATTATAGTGGAGAGAGGGAAGAACAATATGGTTATTGTATCTGAATAATCATCCACTGTGATACCTACAAGACAAAGCAAACCGACATCAAAGCGAAGGAGTGCAAACTGAATTCAAGCAAACAGTGATGGCTTTTCACGGATACAAATTAGGCAGGTTTTGTAAAGTAAACATGCAAAACAGCCAGTCAAGGCTCCAGTAAATGATTTGCACCTCAGTTTTATCAACACATGGGTCTTCACTCAAATCCTAAATTGGTGTTTCTTGGAACATTTACTGGTTAGCATGTTTCTACAAATCTCCAGCAGCCTACCATGAACTTCCTCCTGCTTTACTCAAGCATGATTACAAAGAAAGAAATTACAAGAGTTGTAAGTTTAAAACTTATGCTTAACTAAGCACATATTGAAAGGTCCTTTCAACTAATCAGTTTTTTCTCTATTTAATCTATTACAGATGTAATTGCTACACTGACCTAGAGGAATCTTCTCTATATACCTTTAACATTTTAGGAACAAATGGAATAAAACTTCATTGGATACGGCTCAGCAGTGTGCCCTGGCAGCTGAAAGGGCCAACCGTGTCCTGGAGTGCATCCAGCTCAGCACAGCTAGCTGGTCAAGGCAGGTGATTGTTCCACTCTACACTGCACTGCTGCAAGCTCAACCTTGAGTACTGTGTGCAGTTTTGTGTGCCTCAATAGAAGGACATCAAACTATTAGAGTGTGTCCAGAGGAGGACAACCAAGATGGTGAAAGGCCTCAAGCGTATGACTTATTCGGAGCAACTGTGGCCACTTGGTTTGTTCCAGTTAAAGAAGGGAAGGCTGAGGTCCTGCAGTCCACAACTTCCTCAAGGGGGGCAGCAGAGGGGGAGCTGCAGATCTTCTCTCTCTGGTGACCAGTGATAGGACATGAGGAAATGGAATGAAGCTGCATAAGAGGAAGTTCAGACTGGACATTAGGAAAAGATTCTTCAGTGAGAGGGTAGTCAGACATTGGAACAGGCTCCCCAGGGAAGGACCAAGCCTGTCAGAGTTCAAGGAGAATGTGGAGGAAGCTCTTAGTTTTATGATTTAGTTTTAGGTAGTCCTGTGAGGAGCAGGGAGTTGAACTCGATGATCCTTACAAATCCCTTCCAACTTGAGATATTCTGTGATTCTATGATCTAGTTCTGCAGGAAGTGACATACACAAACCAAGGTTTCCATGTGTGTGATCCCAATTCCAACAAATCAAGGCAAGTTAGTGTTTACTATTCCTTCTTTATTCATGTCAGGTGCTTTCTGAAACACTTTAAAACCAAAGAGACCTAGCCTATCAGAAAACCGGACTGCTCAGTCTGCCCTCTGCTGGCCTTTCTGTATTTCAGTTTTCCCTTTAAAACAAGTCTTTCGTTGACTGAAATGATCCAACAGTGGCACCACATCAAGGCTTATACCAAGAAAATCCACCAGTGAGGAGTACATCAGAGCTGAATGACGAGTCAGTGCTGAAGAATGATTCAGGGAACAGCTCTACGTGCAGAGATAATTAGGCTGATTAATACGTTTTATTGGAAAAAAAATTTGGATAAAATTTTTCATAATTTACAAAATACAGCAAAAGACAAAAACACAGTTCATGCACTTCCCTGTAGAACGTTGCATTTTTCATGCTACATTACTACAGTCAGAAAGGAAACTGACAGGAGACACACTGAAGATACTTCTCTATCATGTTAACATTCTTTAAGCTACTGCAGTAATGCTCATCTTCCTTGCATCTTGAGATCAATGTCATACTCACCTTAGATATACTCCTCCTTCTGCAAGAAAAGTATATAGCCGGCATATTTTTTTAAATGATTGCTAGGATTTCAATTTAAATGACACATTCTCAAAGGGTTTGGCCTTGCCTCTTAAAACCAACAGAGAAATCTACTCAATTCTGTCATCTGCCTGAATTAAAAAAGGAAACGTTCATAAAATAGAAGTTTCTAAAACTTAACTTAGTACACCAAGACTAAAAGATCAGAACGTTTAAATTACTTAGGAAGGGTTATCAAAACATTGTTCTCATTTTACTGGACTATCTTTCATTTCTTTCATTGGACTATTCTTTCATTATATGCATTTAATTGGATTATTCTTTTGATTTCAAGCTAATACTTGGAAACTTTATGGAAAATGAAAAACCATCATCATCGTAAGCAAAAAACCAAGAACATACACTGAAAAACCATATTTTTCCATCTTTCTTACTTACTTACCAAAGCACTATGTGACTATTCACATGTAATTCAATACCTCTTTAAACAGAAAAAAAAAAAAAAAAAAAAAAAAAAAAAAAAAAAAGTAATACAAACAGCAGTCTACAAATAGATACTGGGGAACAGGAAATTCCAGGTGCTAGGACACTGCTTAAACGATAATGCTTAACTGCTTACAAGCAACCTTCAAGGTAAAGGAAATAATAGCTATTTGTTTCTGACCTATGATGCACTAGGTAAGAATCTCTGCTGATCTGGAAAACTCATAAAAATATTAAGACCGGGTAGTCGGCTAGTTAAATTTTATTAGTTGTGCTGCAGTACTTTGTATAAAGTGAAGTGGTATTTTCTTTCAAAGCCTTGGAAAAAATAATAATTCTCTAATTTCAAGAACAAAATAGTATGAATCAGAGCAGTTAAGGCAGATTATCCATGAACAAGAGGTTGAAAAACAGCCCTTCCACAACATAAAAGTGGTACGTTGAAATATTACCTACACAAAAGGCGGAAAAACTTACTCTCATCACTAAAGTAATTGGGTCAGTGATCTAATAAATAATTTACTAATCTTACAGCAGTACAAACAGTAATGAGCTTAAGCCTGAATTTAACAAATAGCTCAAGAGTACATACAAGTAGATTAACCTTACTCCAGTTAACCTGTATCTGAAACTGCCAGGGTAAACTGAGTGGTACTGAAAGGGGCTTGCAATGAGTACTTCTGACAGAAAGAGACAGACCCATCTGAACATCTGGCACCGGTCATTGCACATCCATTGCTACTATATGCTTTATTTCCACCACTTTCAAGAAAACTACAATAATACGCAACATTTTCAGTGGACTTTAGGGAGGGGAAAAGTATTTGTTATGGTCTGATGTAACCCAGGACAAAAACTCACTGGAAAAATGAGAAGTCATACAATAAAAGCCAAGAAAGTAAAAAATAATGAAAAAAATAGAATAAATTTCAAACCTACAGGTCATCACCATAAGACTATTACAAGATCAATCCCAATGTCACCTTTTTCTTTATTTTCCATCACCTTCTGTCACAAATTATTACATATGAAAGACACATCCAAGCATGACACTTAGTTGTGACAATTCTGAATTAGTTTTCCCTTTACTCACTCTGCAATTGCATATACTTTAACGTGATCAATATGTAACTTTCTGTACAACACTACACATAAAAGGATATGTTCGGACTTTGTTTCTTGGATTATCTGTCATATTTATGGCTCCCTACTCAACTTTAAAGTTCTATTGTATCCAGTGGGACAGATCATCAGTTGAAGTAAGGGTGTCTACTGTAGTGTGTATGGATGGAAATGAGCATGTGGACAAAGGGATTAGGTGAAAATAGCACCGAGCATTCCCTTTGCATGAGTCAAGTTCTTTCAGGAATTACGTATAGGAAGATTTATTACAGAAATTTTATTTCATAAGGAATACATTGCAGGAAAAACGTCAAGTACGTAACAGTTATCTGTGTTGTCAAAAAAAGAAGCAATCTTCACCATGTTTAACACAAGGCAAGTCGCATAGGATTCTCTATGTTGGCCTTTAAGGTCTCCAAAAACTTTGAAGCCAGCCCATCATCTACCACCCGACCATCACTTGAAAGAGTCACTGTCATGAGTTGATGCTGCTTAAGTTTCTCATTCCCTTCTTCATCTTCCACAATCTTGAGTTCTGCTCTTGCTCGGCCCACAGCTAGGATGCAGGCCTGCGGAGGGTTTATGACTGCAGTGAAGTCATTGACACCAAACATGCCCAGATTGGAGATACTAAATGTAGGAGAAGAGAGTTACCAGTAATGTCAAAAGTTATATACCCCCTAGAAGAAATAATGTATATTCAATAATTACTACGATGTAATTCCCTCCCAAGGTGAACATTGTTAACTTTAAAAGAGATCTGAATTGGATTTCAGTTGGGCAAATTCAGACTCTCAAGAGTTTGGGATTTTTGAGATTACAATTAACACACCTTTTTAAAAGCCCCATTTGTTTACAGTAAGATATCCTTGCATTGCATGCACTAAAAGCACAGAGTAGGACAGGAAAGTAGTATCTTGAAAAAAAAAACCAAACAAAAACAACTTTGGCTGCCCCTGTTCAAAGCCAAATGTCTTTTAGATTGAACCTCACGACTTTAAGTTACAATGGCTGCTGACAACCAAGTGATATGATTTGGGCATATAAACATCACTCAGGCACAGGAAAGCCTCATCATGCCTTTCTCCCTTGAACATTTTTGTCTGTGTCACCAACTGGGAAGTGGTACGTTAGATAAGACTGGGACTCTTTTATGACAGACTGTCTATAGAGAAGCTGACGCATCATCTCGTCCTTTTTCTTATAGATACAGCAAAGAGCAGAAAAAAGATTAATCTGTACAGAACCACAGAATGGTTTGAATTGGAAG